>PVLA01000726.1:353209-471641 GCA_004027455.1 Hydrochoerus hydrochaeris
TCCCCTCCCCCCTCTTCCCCCCCTCCTCTCCTCCCCCCTCCACTCCCTCCCCTCCCCTCTCCAGAATTTTCTCTCAGTATTAATAAAAGGTCTGGGAGAAGAATGCTCCACGCTAGGCTTTGTCTCAGCCCGTTCATGTTATTTTCATTCTCAATGATCAGTTATCTGTTTTTGTTATCAAGCAATTTAAAATATTAGATAAGGTACTATATAAAAATGCAATCTTAGCTGAGAGTGGTGGCGCATACCTATAATTTCCGCACTCCTGAGGCTGAGGCAGGAGGATTGCTGCTGAGTTTGAGGCCAGCTTGGGCTACAATACAGTGAGTTCAATGCCAGCCTGAACTGCATGGTGTGAGACCCTGTCTCAAAAAAAAAAAAAAATCAAGCCAAACCCCCCAAGAAATAATCTTGTGACATTTGTTTTCAAGTATTTGTGCAAGTCTGGAAAGAATGAAATCTGTTGTTAGTTGCAAATATAAGTAAAAAACAAAAATATTAATTTAAAAAAAACTGGCTGTTCTAATAAAATGCTTCATGGGTCTTATAGAATACTATATATGGACATAGTACGAATACTGTAGTTATATTTACATCAGATAAACAGGATCATTTCATGTTGGAAAAATAATTCATCAAAACACAACAATCATAAATGCATCCGTACACTAATAGCAAAATGCCATGAATAAAAACTAAGAGCTGAGTGCAGAGGTCACTCCTATAACCTGGGGCTCTGGGAGGCTGAGGCAGGAATGTGCATTTCCAGCCCAGCCTGGACACACAGTTGTACTTGGAGATTTTGCTAGTTGCTGAGTAACTGATGGACATGACCAAATGCAAAACAAAAAACCAAACTAGTAAGAATACAGATATGAGCTCCATGAGTCAGCGCCATTCATGGGCTGTGGAGGGAACCAGGTCTCACCAGGAGGTGATCCCCGCCTGGAGACCAGGGCCATGTGCGGGTCACTGCCGGAGTGGGGACAGCTGGACAAGCCTCTCTCTGTGGGTCAGCACCATTCACAGACCGTGGGGGGAGAGAACCAGGCCTCACCAGGAGGCGATCCCAGCATGGAAACCATCATTTTCATTTTAAAGATAGCAAGACGTATTACGGTAGCAATTTTGGATTTACTATTGTCTTCTTCTGAAGTCCTTTATTGCATTCATTGTTTTGTTTTTATTGTTTTTATTCTATTCTGTTGGATTTTTACTAGGTCCGAAGGTACCTGCAGCTATTTTGAATGCTGATAAAAGGCATTGTGGTAACCACTGTTGATTTCTTAAGGTTCTGAAGTCCTGTATCAGTTATACTAGTTTATTTTTATTGGTTTTATTGTTTTATTTTCCTTGGTTTTATCCTCTTTAAAAAAATACAGATTTGAGAAACACTATCAACCAAGTTAATGTACTGAATATTAACAGAACACGAAGGCCACGAGCTACAGAGCACACTTTTTACAGCGGGAATTATCTCCCGTCCACAGTGCACTTGGGACATCCAGATCACACAGAGGAGCTGGGGCTGGATGGATTTCCAAGGAGAATGTTCTCTGATACAACCAGGTTAGAAATCAGCTAAAAGGGTGGGTCACCTCAAAATGTTTAGAAGCAAACAAAACACCTCTAAACCATCTAGGGGAAAAAAAAATCAAGGGGAGAAAGAAAATAGGCTGACAATGAAAAAAGAAATCTATGTGATACATCTAAAGCAGTGCAAAAGGGAAATGGGTAATTTTAAATGCTTTCATTAAACTTAGTCACCTAAGCTTCAAACAAGTCATAGAAGAGCAGGTGACAGTCAGATGGAGTAGCAGATGAGAGCTACGGCAGTCAAACAGGAAACACAGGAAATGAACACAGCCGGAAATTTGGTCCTTTGGAAGATTTTAGCAGCTAAACTCCTAGCAGATGGGTTGGAAAAAGGTGCTAACCTCAAGCAGCAAGAGGGACATTACTACAGGACTCAGAGTTGCTGTGACGCTAATGAAAGGACAGTCTGAATTGTTTGTGTCAAATATACCACAGTTATATGAAAGAAACAAAGTCCTTGCCAAGTCTGACACAAGGACTCACAGGACAGATGTTTTCAGAGATCAAAGGTGTACTACGACACTTTCCCACAAGCAGACAAACTCTAGGACCAGAGAATGCTGACCAATGTTGCAAATTAAAAGAAATGACACCAACCTTATTGTAAAGTCTCCCAGGAAACAAGAGGCAGAAGATCCCTTCAGTCATTTTACCAAGCGAGCTTAACCCTCACACCCATCTGGGGAGGCTGTCACACGGAAATGAAGGGAGAGCGGGCAGGTCACAGGCAGATACCGCCTTGGTGAGTGCTGGGGTCCAAATGCTCCCTTCTAAGTCGCGCTGAGATTCACCTCTTATTTATTATTCATTTATTTGCAATGTGGGACATTGAACCCAGGACCTATAGGTTGGTACCTTGCAGTAGGGCTCCACCATGGAGCCAACCCCAGCCTGCACCTGCTGCTGGGAGGTAGGAGACAGGACCTGCGGGAGGTGACAGTTTGGGCACAGCGCCCTCCTCCCAAGTGCAGGAGTCCTGCCTGACTGTCCAGGAAAGTGCCCTGCTTAAAAAAAAAAATCAACTGAGGTAACCCCACATATCTCCAATCTATAAAAAACACGTATGAAACCAGTGTGCTGGTGCAGGCCTGTAATCCCAGCACTCAAGGCTGAAGCAGGAGGACTGTAAATTCCAGCCCAGCAGGGGCAAAATAAACTCCACTTCAAAATTTAAAAAAAAGGGGGGAGGGCGGAGATCAGCTCTGTGTGAAGGACTTGGGCTCAATTCCCAGTAGAGGAAAAGCAACACAAACACAAAACCACACATCCGACTGTCTCAGAAAAGGGGGAAATACCTTAAAAAGTGTATGTGTGGGCTGTAGCTGTAGCTCAGGGCAGAGCAGCTGTGCTACATTAGAAAGCTGGGCTGGGGATTTAGCTCAGCGGCATAAGTGCCTTCTTTGCAAGCATGAGGTCGTGAGTTCGATCCCCGTTAACAACCAAAAAAAAAAAAGCTAGAGTAGTCAAGGTAACATGCAAGGATCAAGGAACAGAAGTCCACGAAAGACCCATGTTTATGTAACCAATCTGCTTTCAATAGGATTTAGGAAAAGAACTATCAAAGTAAAGCACTTCTGCTTTCCAATGTTAACCATTAAGTAAATGATCAGGCAGGCCACGGATGGGGGGCAGAGTGCTAGCAATACTGTATCTGTCAGGAACGATTCCTACTATTCAACGATTAAAGGCTAATGAGAAAATGACCACAGCTGGGCATGGTGGCACAGGTCTGTATCCAGCACTCGGGAGGCTGAGGCAGGAGGATCGCTACGAATTCAAGGCCAGCCTGAACTACATAGTGTGAAATGCTGTCTCAAAAAAACCAAAAAGAGATTAAATATTTCAGGAAAAGTCACTGAGTGTAAGAAAAAGAGGGTAGACATTACTCATCATGCAAATTAAAGTGACACTGAGGTATTTCACATCCCTTAGAATGATGGGACGCTGACTACTGTCCAGGAGATGGCAGTGAGCCTTGTAGCTGCCGGTGGGGCAGTGGCTGGAAACCGTGCTGGTCACTCTACAGCTGAACAGCTGAGGAGAAGGGAGAAGCAAGCGATGCATAGGAAGAGCAGTTCCCACGGGGGAAGTATCCACTGGTTGAAAAAACACACACATAAGAATATAAATACTCTGCATGGGCAAAGCCATACCTGGACTAGAGCTACCCTGCCAGGCCTTTAAAAATAACGCCTGTACTTGTAACGCAGGCCGAGGCAGGAGGAATGCAAATCCAAGGCCCCGGGGCGACGTCGGAGATCCTGGTAAACATAAAAAGGCCGGGGCCTGCGCGGTCCGAGCGCTCCAGTTCAGCTCCTCCGCCACCCGCGCCCCCAAATCTGAAGGCAAGTGACAGGTTTCTCCGCGAATCCAGAGCAGAGCTGGAATCTGTCACTTACTTCGTTTCCCTTTGAAAAATCCCTCCAGGGTCGGTGCGCGCTGAGGGAGGGAGGCCTCGGGGCTGCACCGTCACGGCCGGGAAGAGCCCTGCGGAGGGGACACTGGCACCGTCCGCCTGGAGCCGCGGGCAGCCCCGGACCAGGACCTCGCCCGCCTGCTGGGGTCGCACCGGCCCAGGGTCTAGCATGCAAAGGGCCGGGGGCAGACATCGGGTTAGCCCGAGGGCAGTCAGTCCTAGCAGCAAGCTGCAGTGCGCTGGTGCTGCCCCGCCCAGGAAGCCAGGGGTCCCCACAGACTGCCGCCCCTGTGGACCCCAAGGGTTGGGTTTGGTTGGTTTTTCCCGTTACTAGGGAATAAAGCCAGGGCCCTCGCATTGAGATACATCCCTATCCCCAGCACTTTTGTAAATTTGAGACAGGATCTCACTAAGTCAAGTTTGCTCAGGCTGGACTCAAACTTGAGGTCCTCCTGCCTCAGCCTCCCAAGAGTGCTGGAATTACAGGTGTGCACACCACACCCAGCCTGTGAAAAGCAGGTTTAATAGAACATTTCGAGTCACTATCAGTTACGTCTGCTAGAGTGGCTCACTGAGAGTTTGGGAACTAACGCGGCTATTTCACTAACGGGCTGTGGAATCAGACCGCAGACGCAGAGGGAAGCCTGGCTGGAGAGACACGAGACAGGCTCAGCATTGAGAGTCGCCCTGAAGGTCACTGTGACCAGCTGCCAAGTGCAGCCTGCATCTATCTGCCTTTCTGATCCTGGCCAGAAAGTGAGCCCTGACAGACAGCCACACCCCGCCGACGGCCGGCTGGCAGCTCTCCTAAGCTGGGGCCCAAGGCGGACGGGCACATGGCACCCCCGAACCGCTGCGGGGCAGGCCGAGACCAAGCTGCCGCTTTCCCATGTACCGCAATAAGCAGATGTCCTCACGGTGCTTAATTCATGAGCAACGGAAAGTACGATACATGCTTTCCCTCCCGGTAATCTTGTTTTAGAAAAAAATACATGCAAGAATTTAATAATTTAAAAATGGAAGGCAGGCCTGGGAGAGGCTGAGGCAGGGGGATCACAAGTTTGAGCCTACCCTGAGTAACTGAGTGACTCAGGGAGAGCCTGTCCCAAGATGAAAGAGGAGCACAGGGCAGGGGGTGGGGCTGTAGCTCAGCGCAAAGGCCCTGGGGCCATCATGGGGGGGGGGGGAACCAACACAGCATCAGCTGCATTTCTACACATTAAACCAGCAGTCCCAAACAGAAAATTAAGTAATTCCACTTACAGTAGTATCAGGAAGATTAAACCTAAACGAGACATAAAATTGCTGGAAGGGTTTTTGGGGGAAGGAAATAAAGGCAAGGGCGCGGCTCGTGCACAGAGGGGAAGGCGCCCTGCAGTGCCCACGGCTCCCAGTGGTGCCCACGGCTCCCAGCGGGTGTACTGTGGGAAGAAAAAACTCCAACTTAACGTTCAGATGAAACCAAGACTGCAGTTGGGAGCTGGCCTTGCACCTCCCCTGTCTCACCGGGTCCAACCCAGCCTTCCTGTGGCCAGTGGGGGACACAGGAGCCGGGGAGGCCTGAGCACACTTGCAGCCACGGCCACAGAAGCAGACGGAAAGGGACAGCCCGCCAAAACTGAAGCAGTTTTGCTTTTTTTCTTGAAACAGGGTGTTGCTAAGTTAATAAATTGCTGGGCTGGACTTGAAGTTAATGATCCTCCTGCCTCAGCCTCCCAGAGTGCTGGGATTCTAGGCGAGCATCATTTCACCTGCCCCAAAAAAATTCCTCATTTTAAAATATGTTACAAAGTTACAATGGTGAAAATAAATGTGACCTTAGCAGTTAGACAAAAATATAAACCAAGGGATCAGAAAAGGCAGAGTAATAAACCCTTGACTAAATGGCCAAATAATCTTCAGCTAAAGTGCCAGCACCATGCGGTCAGGAAGGAGAAGGTTTGCAACAAACTGCACTGAAAAACCCGGACGCCCAGATGCACAAGAAGGATGTGAGGTGCTCTCTCCCCACCCTGCAGGTATTAACTCAATAGAGGGACAAGCTCAAACCCCAGAACTGCCAGAAAGAAGCACGGTGGGAAACTGAAGTCACTGGACTCGTGAGCTCTCAGACGTGACACCAGCGCTCAGACAACAAAAGCAAAGCCCTCGTGCCCTCGCGGAGCCCCTCAGGCCCAAGACTCACGTGTAAGTGGGCACAGCACACAGGGAAAGGGACGCCCCGAAGCGGGGAAAATGTCAGCCGTGTTCCTTACCAACGGGAGCATACACAGAACCACCCAGGGCAGCAAGCAAATCGACCTGGTCTTAGAAATGGACGGAGGAGCAGGTGATTCTCCAAAGACAACACACAGCATGTTTAAAGACCCCGCATCACAGATCATCAAAGAGCTGCGGGTGGAAGCCACAGGGGGGCTGCTGCCTCGCACCCACTAGGGTGTGCCCCGTGAAAGAGGGGGGCAGAGAGACAGCTCAGTGCACAGCGCCTGCCTGGCAAGTGTGAGGTCCTGAGTCCCCTTGCCGGGACCAAAAGAAAAATCAGAGGAGAAAGAGGTGCGTGAGAGGAGAGAGAAGCTAAACCTTTGCAGACTACTGGCAGGACTAACTCACAAGGCCAGCATGACAAACAGCATGGTGGTCCTCGGAAATGTGAATCGGCTCCCATTCGATCATCCATTTCAGTGGGGGTCTGTATCTCACAGGACGGAAAGACGGAAAGCAAGGGTGTAAAGAGTCACTCCACATACACGTCTGTTTTTATTTTGAGACAGGGTCTCACTGTGCCTTCAATTCACTATGGAGCCCAGGCTGGCCCCAAACTCATGGTGATCCTCCTGCCTCAGCCTCCTGAGTGCTGGAATTACAGACATGCACCAGCACACTCAGCCACCCCTGTGTTCTTAGAAACACAAATTTACAACAGGCAGAGGCAGCAGTGACCCACATGCCCCCTGTGATGAGTAGATAAACAGCCCATGCTCTGTAAGCACAATGGGGAGTTGCCGAGTGGGAGGAGAGGATGGAAAGTTCACACCACTGAGCTGCACTAAATGCATCTCGGTGTGATTTTACCACAACCAAAAAGCAAACAAAAAAAAACCCCGAACCAGACGTAATGAACAAATATTTGAAAAGGCACAAATGGCCAATAAGCACATGAGAAGATGTCCAACATTTTACTCATTAAAGAAATGAAACTCAGGAGCACAGGCTGGGCGTGGTGGCTCACACCTGTAATCCCAGGAGGCTGAGGCAGGAGGATCGCTGTGAGTTTGAGGCCAGCTTGGGCTACAAAGTGAGTTCAAGGCCAGCCTGAACTGCATAGTGAATCAGTGAATCCCTGTCTCAAAATGCACAAAAGAAAAAAAAAAGGGAGAAAAGAAAAGAAAGAAAGAAATCATGACCACAATGAAATATTACAACACACCCGCTAAGACTGGTTTAAGAAAAAATACACAAACTGAAGAGATCGTAGAGAACTGAAGCCTCATATGGATTGGGACAGGAACAAACTAGTACAGCTGTTTTTGAAGACAGATTAGTTGTTCTTCTTTTAAAAGCGAAGTCTAGAATCACTGTGACCCAGCAGTTTCAAATCGACTCATCTACAAAAAGCAAAGCAGAGCTAGGTGTGGTCCAACATGCTCATAATCACAGCTACTTGGGAGGCTAAGGCAGGAAGGTCAGAAATTAGAAGCCAGCCTAGGCAATTTAGCAAAAGCCCATTTTACAATTTAAAAAAGAAAAGTGAAAATGGGGCAGGTGCTGAGCTGAGCTTGATGAGAGCGAGCCTGCCCGCCTGCCTGTGAGAAGGCCTGAGCTCACGCGTGGGCATCAAAAAAAGAGTGGAAAGTGGGTAAACTAATATTGGGGGGCCGGTTAAAAGCAGAATATATTTTTATTGAAAGAAAGAAAACTTCTCTCTGAGAGACAGAAGGGGTCCCAAGTCGGTCGCCCTTAAACTAATACTTGTGTATGAATGTCTATGGCACCGTTATTCAGTGCTCTCGTCAAAAGATGGGAACCAGGCTGAAAATGTGTATCCACTTGGTGAAATATTATTCAGTTATAAGAGAAGAATCACTTCCTGCCCTTTGGGGCAGCAGCCTATCTTAGGCACCTGAGAGAGACCCCAGTCTGAGAGACTGCGGACCGTGTGGCCCATTCACCTGCAGCCAGTGGGGGACGGAGCTGCCAGGACAGAAGCCACCCCCGTGCTTAAGCAGTGGGCAGGGGCGCCAGCAGGGTGTTGCCCCCGCTGTGAAGCAAATGGGGAGTTAGAGAGGGGTGATCATTGAGCCCCCTCAGGACACGATTAAAAACTACTGAGCTGGATAGTTAAAGGGGCAACCTCGATGCTGTGTGGATGATACCTCGATAAAGTGAGAAGAGGGAACCCGGCAGAACTCTAAGGCGACCCGGCGTGACGTGCACCGGGAACGCAGAATTGGTTTAACAACCAACAGTCAAGCCAGGCATAGTGGCTCACTGTGCCTACAATCCCAGCACTGAAGGCTGAGGCAGGAGGATTGCTGTGAGCTTGAGGCCAACCTGGATTACATAGCAAGACCCTGTCTCAAAAAATAAATAAAAAAGAAAAGGAAGGTTTCAGCTCTCTGTATTCACAGATGACATAATCTTGTTTCTAGTAAATCTTAAGCAATCCATTGAACAGCTCTTAGAATTAACAAGGTTGTTTAGCAAAGTCACAGGATCCTGGATCAAAATACAGAAATCTATTTCAGTCCTATGTACCATCAACAAAATACCAATTGTTAAAATGAACTTACAACAGCTCAAAAATAATTTTAAAAAATAAAAGTATAATATCTTTAAAAATATATTTAAAAATAAAAGTATAATAAGTCGAACCATTTAGGGAAATTTAAAAACCTAAGTGAACCACATACCCTCCATTTCGATTGGAGGACTCAGTCTTGCTCTTTCCTTGAGGGTTCACGCAGCTCCCAGCTGGGCCTCGAACTCCACCTGCCTCAGCCTCCCAGATTGCTGGGATTGATGGGCCCGCGCCACCACACGTGGCTCAGTATTTGTAAAACAGCAACTCTTTCCCAAATTATCACGTAGGTGGAAGGCAAGGACTCCGGGCCTCAGCCTGGGACCTGGGGTCAGGTGCTCTACGGTGTGGGTGACAGTGTATTGCTGGACACCGGCTTAGCCATCTCCGGCCACAGGATACAGTAGCACTATCCCACCCCAGCTTTACTACAAAACGTCTACAACATGGCTGCAGATGTCTCATAACCTAACGGCAATCCCCATCGAGTCTCAGCAGGATTGTTTGTTTGTTTGAGACAGAGTCTCGCTCTGTCATCCAGGCTGGCCTCAAGTTTGAGGCGATCTTCCTGCCTCAGCCTCTCACGTGCTGGGATTATAAACTGACCCTAAGATTTACATGTAAATGCCAAGGATCTAGAAAAGTCAATAAATGTTATGAAAGCAAAGTATCAGACAATGGTGGCATCGGTGTCAACACAGTGGCAGCAGCCACAGTCGTGGCACGTGATGACACAGAAACCGTGGCAGGCATGGGGAAGTTGTCAGAAATCAAAATGCAGTCACTTGTGTGACACTGAACCCAAGGAAAGAAAGCAGGAAAGAGACACAGAGACAGAGAGGTAAATAAAGCCAGGAAGTGAAGGAAGGAGTTTTACATACACTGCCTGACAGAAACTGCCGCAAAAAGACCAGCCAGACTACAAGCGCGCACCAGCGCCTCGGCAGTCTTAGGCACCAGCCGCGCGCAGCTCTGTGGGGTGTCCGCCCAGCCTCAGGCCGAGCCGCTGGTTATTGTTAGAATCACAGTAACAAACACTGTATGTGATGAAATCGTGCTCATTTTGGGTCTCGGTTGTTGTTTTAAAGGTAGCACATCGCTGTGTAATTCAGGCTAAATCTGAACTATGTAGCCCAGGCTGGCCTCAAACTCATGGTGATCCTCCTGCCTCAGCCACCTGAGTGCTGGGATTACAGGTGTGTGCCACGAGGCCCAGCTCATTTTTGTTTTTAAAAACTTGCCATTATGTTGGCCTTGAACTCACTTTGTAGCCAAGACTAGCCAGAGCCTGCGTGCTAATCCATTCCCTGAGCCTGGACCCTGTGTCTGGCAGGGCTCCGGGGCTCCTGGCCAGGGCCAAGCTCTGCACTGCAGGGCTAACGCCTCACCTCAGCCTGGCTCAGAAGACACTCTTCAAAACAGTGAAATTAAATTTACTGGGTTCTTAGCCAGGCATGGTGGCTCACGCCTGTAATCCCAGCACCCAGGAGGCTGAGGCAGGAGGATCATTGAGAGTTCAAAACTAGCCTGGGCTACAAAGTGAGCTCAAGGCCAGCTTGAACCGCATAGCGAGACCCTGTCTCATACAAACAAAACTAAACTAAACTTACTGAGCTCTTTCACTCCGAAGGAAGCATACAAATCAAATCCATTTCTCGGACTGGGGATTTAGCTCAGTGGCTTAAGTGCTTGCCTGGTAAGCATAAGGTCGTGAGTTTGATCCCCAGTACCAAAAATAAATAAATAAAATCCATTTCTCTAGAAGGGTCGGTGTAATGCATAATTAACTTTAGAAAGCATTTTAAAATAACCTCATCTTCCTAACCTTTACATCGGGGAAATCGTAAGTCAGCCCTCCAGCCGCGCTGGCTAAGACGCGTGGGGCAGTGCCAAAGTTCCATCAGGTCACCAAACCAAAATGCAGTCGGTTATCCAGGCTTCCGCGCATCAGCGAGACCTGCAGCTCCGGAGTCCCCACAGGCCAGGCTCCACAGGGGCGGGCAGGAAATCCCCGCTTTCACCTTGAAATAGCCCCAAGAGAGCCAGTCTGCTTTCTGTAAGTCTCCTAGCTCCTGTTAATTCATTTCCCAATAAAAACCAGCAGAGCTACTATTTTTAGATGAGATGCTATCAGACTCCTGAGTCGCAAAGAAGAGGCAGGTAATCACTTAAGTTTTTGAAATCTTTGGAGTTATAAATGGGAGCCTGCTGCTCACGGGCTCCAGAGAGCTGGGGAACCCAGCCTGGCGCTCCCCAGCATCAGGAAGGTGCTGGCCAAGGTGCAGGGTTCGGGCTGAAAAGCCCAGGGTGGATCCCAATGCCGACTTGCTGGATTATTTTGGTAACTGCCTGGGGGGTTGTTAGGGTGATACTGTACCAAATTCTTTCCCCGAAAGAGATTCGCAGCCATCGCCTGTCCCCCTGGCTGCTGAGGAGCAGCGGGGAGGCCGAGCCTCGGCTGGCCCGGCAGGCCAGGTGTGACCTGACCACAGCACGGATCCCAGGCCTCAGCCTTACTTCAGCTCCCACAAAAGTAGCTGGGTTACCCTCAGCTGCGGCGGCGGGCTCCTCTCCCAGGCGCTGGCGGGCTCCCTCGTCCACGGTGAGCACCTTGGCCGGTGCAGTTCAAAGCTGCACACACGTAAATAGGAGGAGCGTGAGAGGGTCATCTGCTGTCTCCAAAACCAGGAGAAGCCGGGGACAACATCTTCCTGACGCCCTGGAAGGGCACAGCACCGTGACGCCCCCTAGTCCTTCTGTAGACGTGTGCAGCTGTATTAACTCAGATGCCTTAAGATTCTCTTAAGGGACACAGTTCATTGGTGATTTCACTAAATTGCGCAGTTCCCACATTACTGAGTCTCGGATACAGCCATCACCCCCTTAGCAGTCACTCCCTGGTCCACCTCCCCTCCAGCTACTAATCCTTCTCTATGGACCCTTTATTCTGAGCTGGACATGGGGTCATATACTGTGACCCTAGCACTACAGAGGCTGAGGCAGAAGGGTCGCTAAGGCCCAGCCTGGGCTACAATGAGTTCAAGGTGAGTCTGAACTACACAGTGAGACGGTCTCAAAGGGGGCAGGTCAAGGGTGCAGGTCAGCAGCACAAGTGCCTGCCTGGCCAGCACAAGGTCCTGAGTTCAAGTCCTCATAAAACCCCAAACCTTATATATATTTTAATATAAAAACATATATTCTGTTATGTAAATATATGTAATATATAGTTTTTAGCTTATGCTGGACATGTCCTATAAATGGAATCACACAATATGTAACCTGTGACTATCTTCATGGAGGGTGACTTAAAAGATCATCCTGCTGTAGCACTTGCCAATGCTTCTGCTCACTGCCAAGTAATTGGATATGTAAATCCTGTGTCACAGTTAACATTTACATGGCTTCTTTTTTGCTGTTATACACACTGCTATAAATATTTATATGTGAATGTTAGATTTCGAGTAAATACCAAGAACTACTAGGTCACAATGCTAACTTTATTTTTTTATTTTTTTGTGGTACCAGGGCTTGAACTCATGACCTTGCACTTGCCAGGCAGGCACTTATGCCACCAAGCTAAATCCCCAGCCCACAATGCTAACTTTAAGCACAACCAAACTTTTCCAAATCAGCAGCGCTGTCACACTGCCCAGTCCCTGTCCACCGGCTGTGAGCTCCACGTCCGCCTTCCTGATTAAAGGCACCCTAGTGAGCATGAACTGGTATTTCATCGTGGCTCTGATTTAAATTTCCCTAACAACACCGGGCATCTTTTTGTGTATTTTTGGTCATCCATGTCTTATGTAAATTTTCCTTTGTATCACTCTGGCCTTCAAGTCACTATGTAGCCGAGGCCCATCCTGAACTTTCAGCGATCCTCCTGCCTCAGCCTCCCATGTGCTGGGATTACAGGCATGTGCCACCACACCCAACTCTCTCCTTTGTAAACTGAGCTGTCCCCTTATTATAACCTGTAACAATTCCTTATTTATTCTGGTTACATTAGACTGTGAACACCTATCAATAGAATTATACTCATACATACTGAAATATTTACAGATTGATTTGCTCTCTAGGACTTGCTTCAAAATAAATCAAGTTTGAGATGAGAGCAATCACTGGCCTGGTGACATGGACTGCCATGAGTTCGAGGCCAGCTGGGGCTATATAGTGAGTTTGAGGCCAGCCTGAACTACATTATGAGACCCAGTCTCAAAAGACGGACAAGAGATAAATCTAAGACTGGCCCTCAGTTATGTTGAAATGGGCTCACGGTATTATTGTTGTCTTAAACTTTCCATTAAAAAAAAAAAATACTCCCAACATCTACTTTATACAAAAGCACAGGTCATGCTACACTGAATGATGCCAGCTCAGTTTGTGTTCTTAACGCTCTTGGTCTGCAGTCCAGACTGGCCCCATGCTGGCCCGCCTCCCTCGGCCTCCAGTGCACCTGCTCCCATCTGCAGGATTTTCATAAATCCAAGGCACCATTAACCCCCCACATTATCACAAAAGCAAAAGATGTGCAGGTTGGGGTGATGTCCCATAGTGACAGCACAACTGCCTCAGGTGCAGGAGAGCCTGGGATTCAATCCCCAGCAATGCATGAAGAGGTGGCCGGTCTAGGAAATGTAATAAGCTGGTGACAACTGCCCAAAGTATAAACTACCCCACCGTTCATAGCTAACGGGGCTGCTACAGCAAACAGGACAGCTGCTGAAGCACTCCCATCAGCACTGTTTCAGCTAACACATTTGATCATCTCAGAGACCACGGGGGCTCTGGAAACGCAGCAGCTCCCCTCACTGGCCACAGAGAGTGCTACCTCCCCGTCAGTCCAGGTCACACTAACTTTACGGGATCCACAGGCCATTGAAATGCACCCAAATGACACGTCCCTTAGACAGGAGCGAGGGTAGCCAGCTGCAATGTGCACCCTTAGAATGTATTACCCACCAGGACAAAGTACCGGCAAGGACGTAGAAAAACTGCCACCTTCACGTGGTCACGGTGGGAGTACTGCTAAATACTGCAGCCACTTTGGAAAAGTTCAGCAGTTTCAAAAGTATTAAATATAAATTTACCACACAACCCAAACTTGAGTGCTAGGAAAAGACTTCAGTGAGGAGAACATGTCCACACTGACACACGGACGTGGCAAATGCCCTTTTCCCACGCTGACTTCCCGAGGGAGGCGGCAGGTGGGGTTGGTGTGCGCCAGCGCACCCAGCTGGAAAGGAGCATTTATCTAGAAAGCGGATAAATAGGGCAGCATGGAGCTGGGGACAGAAGCAAGAACTAAAAAGAAGAGACTTTCTGGGCTGATGGAAATGTATTGCAACTCTAAAATTTGCTAAAACTACCATATTGTACATTTAAGTGGCTGAATTTTAAGGTAGGTAAATTACATTTAAACCCATTTTCATCTCCTTGTCTGTACTGGGGATTTGAAGAGAGGGCCTCATCCACCCACGCTAGGTACACGCTTCACCATAACTGGACCCCTAAGCTCAGCCCAGAAAGTCTGTATTTTTAAATACAGTCCTGTTGTAATCCGAATATCAAGTATTGTAATCCTTTTTCTAATCTTCACCATCCAGAAAGTTATACTTGCAATCCTGCTGAGGTGTTATTGGAATTCTAGCAAATTCCAAGCTACCACCTCCAATACAACCCAAGAATGAAGACACCAAGACATTCTCAAGTTTAAGGCAGCCAAGGGGTCCTAAACCCCATCCAAGGGAGGATGTGTGGACAAAGGCTGCGACCCCAGGCTCTCTCAGAATTTATCACCTTGTGAAGAACGAGGTGGCTGGAGGATGAGTGACAGGGAGGGTGGCACCTGAGCTGGCCAGCCAGGTGGGGAGAATGACACGGAGAAGGATCCAGCTGCATAATTCAATTAAGGCAGCATTTTGGAGGCTGTTGCTTCGGATTCTGATATGTAAACTTTTGTGCCCTGGGGGCTCACAGCCTCTGTATCTCCAGGCTCCTTGCCAGGTGACATTCCTGGAGCTGACTGGCTCTGCCACTCCACTGTGCTATCTTCTGCAGACAGCACTGTGCGAGGAAACGGGAGACTGCCAGAACGGCCCCACAGATTACCTATCAGCACTTCACCCGGCCTTCTGTGCACGGCTTGGAGCCAACTGGAGAGAAGGGGACAGCATAGCCCGCTCCGTACGTACCAGTATACAGAAATTAGACCAATGACACAGCAACGGTTCTGTATTCAAGGGGAGTCGCTCAAACCGTCTCCTACACAGTCCCATTACAAGATGGCGTGGTAGTATGCGGTGTGGTGGTGCACGTCTGTAACCTCAGCACGCAGGAAGCTGAGGCAGGAGGCCAGCCTGGCCACACAGTGAGTTTAAGGTGAGCCTGGCCTATAAAGCAAGACTCTTGTCTCCAAAACAAAACAAGTACCATTACTACAAACTCTTAGGAACAACTATTTTAAGGCTGTAGGTGACAGCCTCCTTATTTCATATAATTTCCACACAATGAACTCCAATATGCAATTAGGATTAATAGCATTAGTATTTCCTTTAAAACTAAATACACTGCTTTTAAATCATCTCTAAACTTATCCATCAATTACTTTGTTATGAGCCATGTAATTATGACACAAATCTTCTGTCTTTTAGCCATTTTTTACCCTCCTGCTACATCCTATAATATTTAATCTCATTTGGCATTGCCCATAATGTCCAATAGGCACAAAATTTCCTCAGAATATCTCATAACCAGAAATAATAATTTTAGTATTTCTATTGAACATGCATATTTTCTAAATATAAACTAGGTATTTCCCTATTCTACCTGTGTGCTCAGTAAGCCGCTCACACGCTGCCCCTGATAATTTTCCAAAATTTGTTTCAAAGCAGTTTCTGGGGCCAGGGATTTAGCTCAGTGGCACAGTACCTTCTGGCAAGTACAAGGTCCTGAGTTCAATCCCTGGTACAAAAACAAAACAAAACAAAAACAAACACAAATCAGGCTTTGTTTTCGTCAACTTTGTTTTAAAAATTCTTTGTTTTGAATTCGGTGGATTCCTGTCTTCACAGCCATGGTGAATCCTATGCTCAGCCAGGCTGTAACGTCTGCCAGACACCATGTCTTGAATTCTGCCGACAGATCTGCCCTAGAGGTAACGCCACCCCCCCACCCCCAGGAAGACCACGGGTGGGACGGGGCTATGGCTCAGAGGGCAGAGCAAGGGCTTGATTCCTAGTACTGTGAAATGTAAAATCATCGACTATCAAAAGCCAACCCAGGCTGAGGATACGGCTCAGCGGCACTAGCACCTGCCTGGCAAATGCAAGGTCCCGAGTTCTATTCCTGATACCACAAAAAGGAAAAAAAAAGAAAAAAAAGGCAATCCAAACCAAATCTCATAGCAAACAGTGGCAAACCACAAAAGATAAAGCAGTATAAGGCACAGGGCTGGGAAGACAGCTGGGCAGTACCGGGTCTGCCGACTGCGCCAGAAGCCCTGACTGCGAGCCCCACCACCTACCACGGCACATTTGATAGTCTTAGAGGCACCGAAGACAACCGGCCTGCTGCAGCCCAAAGCGACCCGCATGCCAGCCATAAATCACAAACCACGTTAAGATTTTAGCACAACACAAGCATAAGAAATTAAAAATACTTAAGCAGTGCTTAAAAAGAAACTTGGGATACATTTAGATTAAAAACCTCAATTTAAAACAATAAGCCAGGGGCCAGGGATACAGCTCAGCAGCACAGTGCCTGCCTGGCAAACGCAAGGTCCTGAGTTCAATTCCTGATACCAAAAACTAAGCCAGGCGGGGTGGCACACACTTATGATCCCAGCACTCAGGAGGCTGAGGCAGGACGATTGCCATGAGTTTGAAGATAGCCTGGGCTACATAGTGAGTTCAAGCCTGAATTACAGGATAAGACTGTTAAAAAAAAAAAAAAAGAATTACTAAAGTGATTCCCTCTAAATAATTTTCCTAAGCTCCATAAAGACAAACACGGCTTTTTGGGTGTTCTGTCTGCTACAAAGCTGCACACTTCCTTATTTTCCTTATGTCTGACTTGCCAAACTCTACATTGAGCTATACACTTAAACCCTTTTTATTTTTGAGTCAAAATCTCACTAAATTGCCCAGACTGGTCTCGAATTTGCCATCAATCCTACTGCCTTAGCCTAACAAGTACCTGGAATTACAGACTTAATCTGAGTACCAGCTCACAGATTAAAAAAAAAAAAAATCAACCAAAGAAAAGTCAGAAGTCACATTATCACAAAACACTGGCTTTAGGAGAAAGTTATCACATAAATGAGTTTGGTCAGCAGGAAATGCCACCTTCCCAACAGGCAGTTAAGAAAACTAGATTTTGAAAATGCTGAAAAGCCTATGAGTTTTAAAAAATTGCTCTGCCTCCAGAATCAGACACAAATAAAGCAAATATTCAACCAAATTGGCATTAAGTAGTAAGGCTAAACCAAGAAAGGTTTACTTTTAGAAACTTTCAAATTTATCACAATTACAAAATATAAATCTCTTCACCTGAGAAATCAAAAGACAAAAGTATCATAATAAGCAACCACTACATTTCTATGAAATAAATTATTACTATAATTGTGAAACTAGAAGCCATAAAAAGTTCAGAAATATACTTTTATAATCAAGTGATCAGGCATAATTTGAACCTCATTTATCACATTAGGTAGACATTACAATTCAAGTTTTGTGTCCTTAGAATATTGTTAAATAGCTCACATTTTAAGATTTAATGATTACATTATCAAATCTGATGAAATCTTATAAAAATACCTGCATATTCAATATAAATATAAACATGTAACATTGAAAGAAAACTGCTGAGGTACCAGGAAAAGATTCTTATTAAATAGACACAATTTAACATTCACAACTACATAAATTTTCATGAATTCTTAAGTTTAGTCTCATATAAAGGCATATCTTGTGAGCCATAATAAATTTGCCCAGCATCACTTTTCTATTCTAAAACTCTTTCATTTGGTTTTTTTTCTCTCACTGACATATATAAATTACAGCTTTAGAATATATAACCTTAATAGTAACATGTTGAAAAATCTAAGCAAAGTGCATATTAGACTAGCTACTACTAAACTTTTTCCATTTTCATCAAATAAAAATTTTAAAAATAACATTTCACTTGAGCCGGGCATGGTGATGCACACCTGTAATCCCAAACACTTGGAAGGCTGAGGCAGGATGATCACCCCAAGTCCAAGGCCAGCCTGAACTACATAGTGAGACCCTGCCTCAAAAAAAAAAAAAAAACCAAAAATCAGAAACAAAAAAAACCTTCACTTTAGAACAATATGCATTACAGCCACTGTCGAATTCCTGTCATCTTGTTTTGTAAACCTATTCTGTTATTGTATTGGGTTTATTGTTGTCTCTTTTGCTTTTTTGTCTTTCCTCTTAAATAAAAAACAAAAAACTTCCCTTTAAACTAAGGACAAAAAATGAGTACCTTGCTTAAAAAGTCCCCAGGAAAGAGATTCTGTAAATGACTTTCTATGTTTTAGAGGAAATTTACTTTCTCATATTAAAGGTTAAATTCTAACCAAAGGCACACATTTAAAATGCTACATAAGCAACAACCATATTGTCAATTAAATAAAGCAGCCCAATACAGGTGTAAGCCATTCAAATGTAATAACAAGACTTGGCACATCTTTTCTCCATAAAATTTGCCATTACAATGCTCTTTCCATGAATAATTATTCCTCCTGGAAAAGTTTTCATGTACATATTAGTTTTAAAAAGTAACACACTAAAATAATATGTGAAAAATTTAGTCATGGCCGTTTCACCGAAGTTTTTATTGCCTGTTGGGAGGACGACAGGGATTGTAAGGGACACAATTGAACGTACAGAGATATGCAGATGATATTCACTAAAGATGACCTTGATCTCAAGTGTTTTCATATGTGGGCACTTCTAATTTTACATTTTACTATTTTAAAAGCATTACATTTTAAAATGTATACCTGTTCTGACATTTGGCAAAAAGGAAACTGGTTCAACCTGAAAAGAATCAGCATGGGGAGTTGAGCAGAGTGGAGACTGAAATGCTTGTAAATTAAAGCAATTCAAGTTGTGTGTGTGTCTTTCAGACTCACATACGCTTACACACACACACGCACACACACACACACATAAGCATTTTTAGTACAAAATATCCCCTGTATTCAGACATTTATCTTTAGAATAATCACAACACATTCAATCAGTTCTCTTTTCAGCCCTAGGAATAGCTTTGTTTAATTCTAAGATGCCATCATAATGAACAACCTTAACTTTTATGCTACATAATTATATTCAAAGTTTTATGTACTTTTGTTTATAATTACACAGTAATTATAAGTGTTTAGTACCAAACTGATGACAAACACTATTTTGTTGAAAAGGTCTTGCATGTAAAAGAAAAATCGGTAAAACCCAAGGCACTAGGCCACAACCAAACCAAACCATATTGTTATGAAAACAATTTATACTGGAGGAAAAAAATGAGATCTCCTTTCAAAACACAGCATACATGAAATAATCTGAAAATAGTATTGAACTCAAAATCTTTAAGACAGGAAATAAAAGTACATATATTTGTATCTTTTACAATTTTTTCATAATTGAAATTCCTTTTTATATTTACAAAAATGAAATCAGGAAGCACTGAAAACAGCAGGATTCTTCCCCCTTTTTCCCTTTTAATAATGAATTCCAATAACTTGAATAGAAATTTTTTAGTTTTTCTCTTGGTAGTTATATTCTTGAATTAAAAGTTATGATTGGAATATCAATAAAATAGCGCATTAATTTCAAAATTATGTAAATAAAAAACAATTTTAGTATCATTGTTTCTTGAAATCACTTCTGCATGTGTATAAAATGTACTGCTGTTCTGAAGTACATTCCTTTATTATTATCAATGCTAGGCCTTAGGGAGTACCTGGATATACCAAGCAAAATCTGTGCCTAGTAAAGACCATCGTCATCCATAATGTGAAGTTCAACGTTTTCTAACCTGCCTTACAGCAATGTTTAAGAAAGCAATTAACCCTTCTTCACAGGAGAGTAAGTAAACAAAAATGAGCAATTTAGGCAGGAAAGTTGTTCATGGGTGACCAAAAAAAGGAGAGGGGTCCATACAAGGTAGCACTCTGTTTTGATATGAAAATGGAGCTAACATGAGTGAAACAAAAACAGTAAAGAGACTAAATAATTTACAAAAATAGAAGCCAGATTGGTATGTTTCATCAAGTATATGCTTATCTTAAAATCTTTGCTTCTGAAGTAAATATTTGGCAACCACAGTGATTAGCAGTTAAAGTAATTTCAACAAAATAAGAAGTCATCAAAAATGGACTAGCTGTCTGAAAGAGCAGTACCTATGTTATACAGATTGAACTTCATGGCTCATCACAACCATTTCCAAAATTTAACTTATACTATTCTTTTATAAATTAAGAGAATTTCATTTGTGTTCCATAGCGCGATGACCAAAATGGAAAAAAAAAAAAAGAACCCTCATGCCTAAATTTAGGATACTGTATTGTATAGCAATTCAAAACATTCAAAACAAATTAAATAGTTTAACTTATTTGATAGGCATATAAGCATTTCAAAAGCATAATGAAATCCAATTATGTGGTACATAATGTAGACAACAGCGGTGTCTAACACTATGCAGGTAATTGCTGAATGAAAGCTCCCTGCAGGACCATTTACATACAGACATGGATAAGGTTAAGTGCAGACTAATTCTGTGGAACCTTTTTGAAATTGAGTCTAAAACACAATACATTTTTCAGGTAGGCACCAAGTTATTCTAAAAATTTTTCACGATGGTTGTTCTGATATTTCTGTCATCAGATACTCTTATTTATGTCAACAATACATGTGATCTGCCTGGAAAAAAAATCCCCCCAAAGCAAAACACCATTCCAGATCCCATACACTTAAATATATCACTCTCATTGGAAGTGCTATCAGCATAGTCTTTGCAACTAGCCCAAAGCATATATTTAAGAAGTTTTTATAAATTGTTTGTGATGTTCATTATGTTTAATTCATATGCCAAACTGTTTTCTGATGAAGACAGCATTGTGCTTTATGCAAGAATGAAAACCTCAAAATAATCACCATAAAGCTTCTAAGACTTATGGGAGAATAAACTAGGATGGTCCACAGATATTAAGATGAAATCCACAACGTTGGAATTATAAATGTTTAGAGCGGCCCAGACTAGAAGACAAGCCCAAACCACCATTAGAAGAATGAAATATGATATGGTCCAAAATGTATCCTTAAAGTTTTATCTCAACCCTCAGTCTGAATAGTGAGGATTGATCTTCAGTTCAGTCCAGCCAGCAGAAATTGACTGTGCAATTTTCCGTTGTATTTATTGTACAGAGTATGTACATTCTAGAAGGTTCCTTTAGTGCTACACTGCTGTACTTTTTGTCCCAGCAATTTGAGGGCGTGCAAATTCCACAAAGTCATCAATAAGAACAGGCCATGCTCCTGGAAAAAACAAAAAACATGGCAGAAAGGGAAAAATGAAACACAGTAATAAGGCCAATACTGTAATAGAATCTTGTTTGTTTTTTTAACATATTCTTGGAAAGAGTTGAAGTGTATCACTCTTAGCTAGTCCCACTGTTTTCAAACTCTAGCTTTGTAGAGTTTTCAACCAGAAATGTTGTATTCTCTATTATTCCAACATGTGCTTACTCTTCAATCAATCATAAAGTATTACGGTTTTCCGAAGGCCAGGGAAATCAAGGTAATGAAGTAATTTGATTAAAACTGGCAGCCAAAAGGATGGTCACGATAGGACGGCATGCTCCAGTGGTGCAGGGGTCCCGGGAAGAAGCAGCGTGTTTCCAGGCATTTGTGGTACCCATATAAATGAAATTAATAGCAAGTGTTGCACTCAATCTATTTCATAAAAATAAATTATTAAAAGATTTTAAACTTTATGTAATCCCAGCACTTGGGAAGCTGAAGAAGGATTACAGCAAATTTGAGAGAGCAGCTTGGGTTAGGGTAGCGAGATCAAGGCCAGGCTGAACTCCATACTGAGACCCCGTCTCAAACACACAAGCTGCATACATGAGTGTCTACATATCCACATGCCAATCTCCCGATAAGGAAATTCTCCAATTTTGGGTAAAACTTAACAGAAAGCACAATTTTCACTCACACACACAAACAGACACGAATACTTATTCCTGCCCTGATGAGAGTTCACCAAGGGACCACTTAAAAATCTGTCACTCAGTTTTCCCTTGTATAAAGGTTTCATGAACAGATCAGAACCCTTAGAAAATGTACAAATAACATCCAGCTCTCACTGGACAAGTAGAGAATTAAAATGCTAGATAAGTTTTTTATTTTTTATATTGTTTGCATCCTCTTACCCTCAAGAAAGTCTTTTTGTAGTTTAAAAAAATATATAAAATTAAACATCTCTCACTTTTTCAGTGAAGACTACATGTGACAATGAGAATAGAAAAAAGAAAAATATCCTTGTTTAGAACTATTAAATAGTTCTAGGACTTATAAAGAAGAGTAAGTCAAAGGTGATTTTTTAAATACCTCCAGATTCAATAATTTCAAAAAGGATCCTGCTAGTTCTCAAGGGGAAATAGTTAAGTATGTGTGAAGAAATCAAGTGTAAGCCACTGCTACCTTAAGAAATGAAAGTGCAGCCGAGGATTTAGCTAGTGGCTTAAGTGCCTGCCTGGCAAGCACGAGGTCATGCGTTCGATCCCCGGTACAAAAAAAAAGAAAGTGCACGTGCTGAATGGCAGTATCATCTTCACACATACATCAAGAAGTGGCATGCAATTATCCAAGGAATGAGTAATTATCTAATGCCAACAGCACTGCACTAGGCAACTAAAGTATTCAGATTAGATACAAAGTGAACCTTAGCTTACATGTAAAACTAGCAAAAAAAAAATGAAAACATACAAATAAGTATCAAAGTACATTAAGAAGACAATATATATTTAAAGTAAATGAAAACCTAAAAGATGGATAAAAATCCCTCGATTTTCTGGATGACACGAATATTGACTGGAATGTGTGTGTGTTACTGTTACTGGAGACCACACTCAAGAGCCTCACACATGCTAGTCAAGTGCTCTACCCTTGAGCAACAATCCCAGCTGTTATGGTTGATACATTGTGTCAACTTGAGAAATTTAGAAATTTAAGCCACTCAGCAGGGAGCCAGGGTTCTTACTTTGTAAATATACCGGGCCTGTGCAAGAGGAGGGCACTGAGGTGGTATGAGTGCTACACACCTGCCCTGGGGGTGGGGAAGGGAGTAGCCTGCTTACAATATAAGAGAGGAGAAGAGGCTTGCTCTCCCCGCCTTTTCTTCTGGCTCTGCCTTAAAGTGTTGACCCTGTGGCACACCACCCTGCCTTGGAGAAAGCTGATTGTGGATTGAGACCTCCACAAACAGTGAGCTAAATAAAATAAACTTTTCCTTCCTTTCATTTGGGTGTCAGGTATTTTGTACCAGCAATGACAGAAAAGTAACCAAGGCAGAATTTGGTACCAGAGAATTTGCTGTGACTATACCTAACCATGTGGTTCAAAAGCCTTTGGAAATGGCTTGTGGGAAGAGTTTGGAAAGATTCAGAGATGTCGCCTGAAAGAGCAGAGCTGAGACAAGTTAGACTGTTCTGTATGGGGGATTCTGGTCAGAGATCAGAAGACCAGAAAACCAGTGAAGACCAGGCTTGGGAGGTTTCTGTTGGGAAGGACTGGACTGGTTATTGGACTCTAGATGATGTGTGTAATGGCTTGGCAAAAAGTTTGCCTGTATTTTGCTTGTGTCCAGAGACTTTGCCTGACACTAAAACTAAGGGCAGTAGACTAATTTGGCAGAAACTTCAAGGCAGTTGAATGGTGAGACTATGCCATGGCTGTTGGAGGCTTTTAGCCAGATTTATGTTGCAAATCAAAAGAGCCCAACAGGATGATTTAAAAACACTGTGAGCTTGGCCAGAAAGGAAGATTCAATAAAGCTGTGGACTGCAAAGACAGAGCTGAGAAAATCTCAATTGCTGAAAAGCAACAGGAGAAAAGATGGTCTGAAGGCATCATAAAAAGCAAGTCTCAAACCTTTGCAGCCTCAAACTTACAAAAGTGAAAGACTTTGCTTTACAGTGAAAGCTATAGAGTACCATGTTCCAGAATTGCAGTGGCATAAAAATTTGTTCCTCAGAATTGGATTCAGAGTGCCCAGCAATCCAGGTACTTTACTGCTCCAACTGGCAGCAGACCTCAGCATCCTCTACGTGGTGCTCATTCTAGGTACATACAGAATGCAAGAATTCTGAGGTCAAAAAGGCTTCCACCCTGATTTCAGAAGGCCTGGGAGGCCAGGTAGTGTGCCCATTAGAGGGCAGTGTGTTAAGCTGTGAGTGTGAAGCCAAAGGTGCAGTGGAGACTCCACAAGTTTGGAAAAGCCAGGAACATGGATCATCTAAGGAAAGCTGCAAGGAGAGAGCAAAGCAGGCCTAAGAGAGAAGCTGTGGAAGCTACAACCACCAGAAGTAATGTAGGAGTGGAGTCACACAAGCCCTTTGGAGCTCACAATATGCCAGATTGCTTCAGATGCTGGACATGCAACTATAGGACTCAATGATTGCCCTGCTGAATTTTGGACTTGCTTTGTAACTTTTGGAATGAGAATGTTTATTTTGTGCCACTGATGTTGGACGTGTTTAACTTTGTTTTCACTTGTACAGGGGCTTGCAGCTAAAGCTGCCTTACATCTTGGAGAAGACTAGGGACTTGAACTTTTCTGCAATAGTGAAACTGTTAGGACTTTGGTAACTCTTGCAGATGGACTAAATGCCTTTTGCATAAAGGGATGTGCATGAGTCTTTGGTGGGGCTAAGGAAAAATGTTATGATTCTAATGTAATATAATGTTGATAGACTTAACACTGGTTCTTAAGGATTGTTAAACCCCTTGTGTTATAATGTTCAAGTTATGAAATGGCAAGAATATGCATGTCACAGTATCTGGACATTGATTCAAAGAAAATGTCTGGGTTTCCAGGTTGACAAGGGCTGGATTGTTGTAATTGATACATCGTGTCAACTTGAGTAATTTAGAAATTTAAGTAAGCCACTCAGCAGGGAGTCAGGGTTCTTACTTTGTAAGTATCTTCAGCCTGTGCAACAAGAGGGCACAGAGGTGGTGTGAGTGCTACACACCTGCCCTGGGGGTGGGGAAGGGAGCAGCCTGCTTACAATATAAGGGAGGAAAAGAGACTTGCTCTCCCCGCCTTTTGCTCTGGCTGCTGCCTTGAAGTGTTGCCCCTGTGCCATGCCACCCTGTCTTGGAGCCAGATTATGGACTGGAACCTCCACAAATAGTGAGCTACATAAACCTTTCTTTCCTTCATTTTGTGTGTCAGGTATTTTGTCCCACCTACAAAAGAAAAGTAACCAAGACACTAGTCCACTGGTTAGAAGATAACAGATGGTTAAAAACATGAAGGCAGGCCAGAAATTTAGCTCAATGGTATAAGTACCTTCCTGGTAAGTGCAAGGTTGAGTTCAATCCCTGGTACCAAAAAAACAAAAAACAACAAAAAAAAAAAGAAACCATTTCATATATTTGGAAAAACATAAATAGGCTGGGGATGTGGCATGGTGGTACAACTAGTGCTTAGCTGGGTTTCATTCCTAGTGCCAGAAAAAGTAAAAAAATAAAAAAATGAAAAAGTACATAAATAAGAGAAAAATCCAATACTAAGAAAAACAGATGTGGACAACAAGTTCAGGACTGTATTAAAAAACCAATGTAATTGGTATGTACTGCAAGTATGTACTAATAAAAAATGGCCACGCAGAAATTTTCATTACCTTCTTCATCATAATTAGACATGTCATCTGCAATCATTGTACTGAAGTCTAAAAGAAGATTCCAAGTATCTTTTGGTATTGATCGTTTATGATGTTCCTATAAAAAAATAAAACACATCACTGAAGAGAACTAATGAAGTAGAGATGATATTAAATACAAGAGTACAGAAGAACTGTATAATTAAATTTTGGTAATCATATTTCTCATTCTATGTGTACTGTATGCTTGAGATGAGTTAGTCATGTCTTAAAGTATGTTAATTTAAGAGCAGCATAATCTTAGAGACAAATGAAACTGCAGAAAATATGAACTTACCAACAAAAATTTATTCCATAAGTCTAAGAATTTAAATCTTCCATTAAGCACTAAGTTCCAGTAAGCAATGGCCATTTCTAGATCTGTAATGTTAAAAATAAATTATGTACTTCAATACTATAAATATTTTTCCCAACAAAAGAACAGGTTAAACCACAAGTAAGCCCTCCCTCCCCCAAAAGAAGCTGCATTGTGAATACTTATGCATTAAAAATTCTCTATAAACAAAAGTCTAAGGTTAGTATACTTTTGTATCCAGCCCTCTCACCAATGAATGATCCCTTCAAAGCCTTCAGGATAAAAATGATACAATTACCCCAAAAGTTGCTCAAAAGTTTAAGTCAGAAAATATAGTTAAATGTACCTAACTAACTTCCAAGTATTAAAAACATGTTGATGTGTAGCAGCACTTTCAACGCTCTGGGCCAGACCACGCTATGGGGCAATGCCAGAGACCCGGCAGCCCCTACACTTCACCCCTACTGATGGCAATGGAAAACGATGTCCCCAAAGATGTCCTGGAGGATGACTGTGCCCCATGGAGAATTACTAATACACACTGATAGGTTGGAATGAAAAGGACAGCAACTCACAATCCTAAATTATCCTCCAAGTTGTTGACTAAACAGTCCTAACTACAAGGAGCCCACTAAGAATACTGGTTTTAAAATGAAAATCTAAAGCCGGGCTCATGCCTGTAATCCCAGCACTCAGGAGGCTGAGGCAGGAGGATCACTGCGAGTTCAAGACCAACCTGGGCTACAAAGTGAGCACAAGTCCAGCCCAAACTGCATAGAGAGACCCTGTCTCAAAAAAAAAAAAAAAAAAAAAAAAAAAAAAACTATGGGGGCTGGGATTTTAGCTCAGTGGCTTAAGCACCTGCCTGGCGAGCGCCAGTCGTGAGTTTGATCCCCAGTACAAAAAAAAAAAAAAAATCTATGTATAATTAACAGACTTTTTACAAGTTTGTCAATGACAACATAAACAGCTTTTTAATTGGGCATGGACAGAGACAGCACTGCCAACACAACAAAGAACTACACCTCACTGGTCATGTAACAGAGAAGACAAACTAGGATCACTTTCAAGGAACTGAAGCAAGTTAAGAAACTTATCTACCTTTTAAGAATGATTTCACATCTCCAGGACAAAAAAATTACAACTCAGGAAATTAAAAAATCTTTTCACATGTGATCTCAAACTATTCTTTGTTTCATTTTGTTTGAGACAGGGTCTCACTACATATTCCTAGCTAGTCTTCAACTTGCTGTGAAGTCCAGGCTGGCCTCGGACCTTTGATCCTCCAGTCTCAGCCTCCTGAGAGCTGAGATTAACCACCTCTACAGCTCAAACCACTCTTGATGAGGAAGCATGACAGAATGGGAAAGAAAAAGGTGAGCACACGCTGCTCCAATTTTTAAAAATAACAAAAAGTAAACGATGCTGATTCACTAATAAAAAGATATCTAAGAAACTCAAGTAAAAATCATAAACACAAAATTTTTTAAAGTCACTAATACTAGAAATTTGGAAGGATCCATTAAGAATAAATTGTAAAGAACCAAACTTTCTTTTATGAGGACTCTCAGATGACAAGAGGGAGGTATTCAATACCCTTCTAATGATATGGAAAATGTTCTATCATATAAAGAGAACTTGACACTAGGATAATGAACAGTTAACTTGATTTAAGAATCATTTCCCCAAGTGTTAAAACACTAAGGATGAGCTACAGAACAATCTCTCCAAGGACATCACTGGTCTGTTAACATTCCCCCTCCATTCAGCAATCTCGTCAGGGACTGGAGGAAGGCACAGTGCTGTATATAGTGCGGTTGTCTCACCTACAGGAAACACAAAGGTGAGAGGAGGACAGCAATACACGGACTAGGGCCAGGGCTTTAGCTCAGCAGCACAAGCAGCTGCCTGGCAAGTGCATGGTCAAGATTTTGATCCTGGGTACAAGAAGAAAAAGAAGTGGACTAATAAGGCAATAAAGTAGCCTCCCCTGCTATGATTTAGATCTAAAATGTCCCCCAAAAGTCTGATGTTGAGAGATGGGGCTTTTGGAAGGTGCCTGGATCATGGGGAGCTCATGACTGAATGTGCTGGTAGAAGGTGGGGTGAGGCTGGAGGCAGGCAACTGGGGCATGACCGAGGAGTCTGTATTCTTGGCCCTGACTCCTCCCTTCTTTCCATACTTCCTGGCTGCCATGGGGCAGCAGCTTTCCTCGGACAAGCCCCTTCCATCTTGGAGCCAGCCCACCAGGGACAGAAACCTCTAAAACATCCAAATAAGCCTCTCCTCCTTCAAGTGGAGTACTCTGTCCCAGTGGCAAGGAAGTGGTTAATGCACTCCTTTGCTAATTTCCCTTCTGATGGACACTACCCTCCCAGGAACTCAACTGAGCAGGCAAGCACTAAACAACTTCTGTCAGCATTGCAGTAATTCTAAATGACTAAGGTCAGCTACTCCCATCTATTGTCCCAAAGTACCATCCAAAATGTAGACATTTCTGGTCATCTTTTTTATTTTTTTGGTAGTCTCAGCCCAATTCCCGTATCAGTGATTTTTTTCCACTCTGATTTGACTCTCCTTGCTTGTCCTCCTGACTCTACCACATCACTCGAATGCCCATCACAACACAAACAAGCTCGCTGTACCCTGAACATTCTCACGAGAACAACCATGTTCTACAGAGCAAACACCACATTGGCCCAGCACTTTGTTTTTGTCTGTCTCCATGGTCACCCACCAAGTTCTCGTGCAAACCTACCGCGTTCATTGATGTCTTTGGCAACTGGGTCACAGTCTTCTGATCCCATGTTCTGCCATCATCCTGAAGGATTTTGACATCCATATGAAAAGTCATATACCCATGATAACCTAAAAACTGCATCCTCCATAAAAATAACTCCACCAAAAGACCACTTGAACTGGTAAATTCAAGGTAGCAGGATACAAAATCAGTGTGCAAACATCTTTTTTACACCAATAATAAACTTGCTGAGAAAGAACTATAAAAGCAACCCCATATACCATAGCTATAAGGAAAATAAAATACATCTAACCAAGGATGTGAAAGACTTCTGCAATGAAAATTTACAAGACACTGATGACAGAAACCAACATTAAAAAACGGAAAAAGATCTCCCATGTTCCTGAACAACTACTTTAAAGATAATAACATGCAATACATTAGTCATTGTTAATCTCCTATTATTTTGTTTTTAAATTCTGTATCATTTCTTTTTTCATTTTAAAAAATGAGGAAAAAAGATCTCCCATGTTCATAGACTAGCAGAATTAGTATTGTTAAAATTTCCATAAGAGCTGGGGGTTTAGCTCAGTGGTGTAAGTGCCTGCTTGGCAAACACAAGGTCATGAGTTTGAACCCCAGTGCCAAAAAATATAAAATAAAATTTCCAAAACTACCAGGACAGTTTACAGGTTTAATGTAATTCCTATCAAAATACCAATAACACTCTTCACGGAACTAGTAAAGCTATCATAAACTCACAGAGAAGCCCAAAAGATCCCAAATACAGGCCAAGCCATAGCTTAGTAATAAAGCACTTTTCTAGAATACACAGGCCCTAGCTTCAAACTCCAGAGGGGGGAAAACAGAACAAAAACTACATGGTCAAAGTAGTCCTGAAGAAAAAGAATAAAGCTGCAGGCACCATAATGTCAGGTTTCAGAGCTATATAGGACATACTGCAGAGCTACAGTAACCAAGCAGCATGGACCAGACAAAACAGATGCCCAGAAATAAAACCACATATCTACAGTCAGTTAACTGATTTCTGACAAATGTGCCAAAATCATACACTGGAGAGAGAATGTTCTTTTCAATAAATGGTGCTGGGCAAACTAGATCTCCATGTTGAAACTTGAGCCCTAATTTGTACCATAATAAAGAAAATCACCTCAAAATGCATCCAAGCCCTAAATATAAGATCTAAACAAAAAAGAAAACATAAACACTTCAAAACATCAATATAGGTAATGATTTTTTTTCAAAAGACTCTCAAAGCGCAGAAAACAAAAGCAAATAGAGACAAAGAATCTCCGCATAGCAAAAGAAACAATCAACAGAATAGATAAAGTGGGAGAAAATACTTCCAAACTATTCATCTGACAAACGACTAATAAATGTATAATCAACTCAGAACCCACAACAAAAATCCCACACAATTCAAGGGGAAAAGTGTGCAAATAATATGAATAGATGATTCTCAAGAAAAGTAGAAAGAGAAACAACTATAGGGGAAAATGCGCAATATTAGCAACCAGGGAATACAAATCAAAACCAATACGATATATCATCTTACCCAGTCAAAATGGCCATTAGCAGAAATATTTTTTTTTAAAAATCAACAAATGCTAGCAAGGACATGGAGAAAAGGGAACTCTCTGATACTATCAGTGAGAACGCAATAAATTAGTACAGGCACTATAGGCCGCCAATACAGAGAAGACAGCGTAAAAGTTCCTCAGAAAACTGAAAGTAGATGTGTCACTCAGCCATCCACTTCTGGCCATATATTCAAAAGAAATGATGTAAGTGTATCACAGAAACACCGGTACTCCAATGTTTACTGCAGTACTGCTCACAAGAGGCAAATCTGGAATCAACACAGGTGTTCATCAATGGACCAATGGATAAGAAACGATGGAAGAGACACACAGTGGGCTGCCACCTGACATGAAGAATGAGATACGGTCAAGTGTGGCAAATTGGTAAAAAGAGTGGGGAGGGCAAGAACCTCTCCAATCACTCCTTCCAGATTTTCCAGTTTCCCTTTTCCCCTCCTCCATCTCCAAGCATATAACCCCTACTTCAAAGACAAACACAGACTCACATAAGGCACAAAGTCTCCCATTGTCACTGGACTACAAACCTTCTGAGAATGGGAACCACTTCCCTGAACTGGAAGACGAAACACACAGCAGGCATTCAGACACTGAGTGAGCACGCAGAGGTGGTCATTCTTTACCTTCACACCATCTTCCTCACCTTCTCTCTTGCCTCTACTCAATGAGAAACCCCTCCATCTCTATTCTGGACCCTTCTATCACCCCACCTATCAAGGGGCCCTGCCTACTGACTGCTGCCTTCACCACTGCCCTTTCTCCAAGAAACACACTTGAGTTACTATCTCATTAAAATCTTTTCTGGACCCCGTACCCCATTGATAGTACCTACCCTGCACAGACAATCCTGAGACAGTATGCGTAGTTATCTACTTTTATATATAGTTCGTTCCTGAAAACATAACTGAAAGTCAAAACCAGATCCTCATTTCTTCAAATAGGGCCTCACACCATTCTGTCCAGGCAGCCTCAAACTCACCATGAAGGCCAGCTGACCTCAAATTCATGATCTTCCTGTCGTGGCCTCCCAAACGCTGAGATTATCAGCTTGTACCACAGATCTTCACATTTTAGGGGAACTAAAAAACTGACACAGAGTTCCTCTCCCCACAACAATGCCAATTCCCAACTGTAATTCCTTTTTTTTTTGGGGGGGGGGGGGGTACCAGGGATTGAACTCACAACCTTGCAATTGCCAGGCAAGTACTTGCCCACTGAGCTAAACCCCTGGCCGCTATAATCTTTTTATTCTTTGCAGTCTTTGAAGATCTTTCTTCAATTTCCTTTCAGGCTAATTCTGTTCTTTTATTAACTCAACATAGAAACATAAGGTAAGTGCAGTACACATTCAAATAAGACCAAAGATCTGCCATTAAGAGCCTGCCTGATTCACTTTGAATGCATTAAATTTTTGAGAACTGAGTTTATTAACTAATGTTAGTATTTTTTTTCTCAACTAATTTTTTATAAGGAAAGGAGGACAAACCAGGCATGCTGGTGCACACCTGTAATGCCAGTCATCTGAGAGGCTGACACAGGGTTTCAAATCTGAGTTTAGCCTGAGAAACTTAATGATTTAGTGAGTCCTTTTTTTTTGAGACAAGGTCTCCCTGTGTAGTTCAGGCTGGTCTTGCACTCACTATATAGCCCAGGGTAACCTCAAACTTGTAGTGATTCTCTTGTCTCAGTCTCCTGCATGTTGGCATTACAGCCATCAGGCTCCAAAACATGTTAATTAACTAATTAAAAAGGGCCAGGGATGTAGCTCATTGCAAAGGCAGTAGGTTTAGTCCTAGCATTTCAAATAAATAAGAGTTTGAAAAACAATGAAATATTCAAATGCCTACAAACCATAAAATACCTGTAACTGTTCATTTGTCAGATGATACACTAAAATAAGAAACTGTGTATATGTCTAGTGTTTGAAAGTTCAGGTTGTAGGGCCAGGGATTTAGCTCAGCAGCATAAGCACCTGCCTGGCAAGCGACCAGTTGTGAGTTCGATCCCCGGTACAAAAAAAAAAGACAAAAGAAAGTTCAGGTTATAGCCAGGCGTGGTGGGTCACGCCTGTAATCCCAGCAATTAGGAGGCTGAGGCAGGATGATTGTTGCAAGTTTGAGACCAGCCTGGGCTATAAAGTGAGCTCAAGACCAGCCTGAATTTAGCAAGACTGTCAAAAAAAAAGTAAGTAAGTAAGTTCAGGTTGTAAAAGAAGAAAATTACTAGTAACCGATTGCTCCATCTCTTCACCTCCCACATATTCTTAATCCTGTTAACCAGTACCTACCTCCATCACCTACCACAATGATTAGCCCACAGGAGCATCAAACACACACTTATATGTCCTTATCTGTCTCTGCCACCTGTGATAGTACTGAGCACACCTTCTGGATGGCACTGTCACCTTCTTCAACTTCAGTGACTGATTTCCACTGTCATCTCTGGCCTGCTTGTTCTCTTTAGCTCTTCCTCTTCTACATTTGTCTACCAAATACTGGGGTTCTGTCACAACCTGTGCTAATAACAATCTCTCTGTTATTTCTCTCAGCAGATTTTCAAGGCTCTACTGCAGTAGCTTTCAAAAACCTCTAGTGACTTTTACATATGAAAGTTATTTCTGTATTCTAGACTCACAGAGCTCAGTACCTAAGGTGATCTTCAGCTGGTATCCACCAACAAACGCAAACTAGCAGGGCTCCAAATAAACTCATTATCCCACTGCCACAGAACTGCCTCTCCTCTTCTCTCTCTTGCGCTCGCGCTCTCTCTGTCTCTCTCTCTCAATAAATGCCATTATCCCCCTACAGTGTTTCTCAATGAAACAATTTTTCACTGTGAGGAAGCCAAGTGAAGTTCTCTCATTCTGTCTTGGAAATACCTTTCACATGTCTCTCTTATCCATGCTCAATGCAGGGGCCACGTTAAACTCTATCTCTAGCTAACTTTCTGCAGCAGCTCTATAACCATTATCTTTTTTTCTAATTTTGCCTCCACTTCTCCTCTCACCCTTTTTTTTTTTTTTGAGACAGGGACTCACTATGTAGGTCTAGTCTGGCCCTGAACTCACTACATAGGCCTCAAACTCACAGCAATCCTCCTGCCTCAGTCTCCCAACAATTCCTTTTAAAGGACCATAATACCTTAAGATGGACCTGTCAGGTACGAACTTAGTGTTACTTCTATGTTGATTCTTCAATGATTTGGTGTTACTTTAATATAACACCTATCCTTCTAGTCCAAGGAACTTGGAGTACCTCAAAGGTGTACTATTCCTTCACTTTTGAGCAATTGGACACTCTAATCTCTAACTTTGGAATGGCTTTTCTTTTGGCCTTAAAAAATTTTTTTAGGGAAGGCATAGTAGTACATCCTTGTAATTCCAGCACTTGGCAAGCTGAGGCAGGAGAAATGTTGCCAGCTGAGGCTAGCCTGGGCTTCAGAGGAAGTTCAAGGCCATTTGAACTACATAGTGAGACGCTGCTCAAAAAAACAAAAAAAAAATTTTAAATAGATGAAATATAAAAAGGCTTGTGGGGCTGGGGATATAGCTCACAGACACAATGCCTGCCTGGCAAACACAAGATTCTGAGTTCAATTCCCAGGACTAACTAAATGGCTTGTGGATGTTGCTCAGTGTGAAGGCCCTGGGTTCAATCCTTAGCACTGCAAAAATGAAGACAAACAGAAAGACGAAAAGGAGGAAAGCAGGGAAGAAAAAGAAAGTGAAAAAAAATGACAATCCCAGCTCCTTGTAACTAGCACAGCTATTTACAAACTGGTGCTGTCATTATAACACTCTGCCAATTCGTGTGGGGCCTAACCTCGTCTCCTTTGGTCTTCTAATTTCTCTCTGCCAGATCTTGTAATTTAAGAGCCCTGTGAACACTTAGAAAGGCTGTCAAGAAAACTGTTTTCTTTTTAATTAAGCTCTCCAACTAAGCAAGTCATTACATTTCCTGACACTTAACACCAATGAAAAACAAAAAGAAACCTTTGATTTGTCTCTTGTTCTTTCTTTCCCTCCTCCTTAATACACATTCTATAGTTCAGGAGAGGAGGTTAGAATACTATTTTTGGCCAAACATGGTGGCATACGTGTGTAGCAGGAGGATCGGCACAAGTCTAACGACAGCCCGGGATACAAAGTGAGGGCCTATCTCAAATCCCCTAAAAAAATTAATAGTAACAAAATTCACCACAGTAGCTTTCTAAGGGTGGCTCAGCAGTGCTGGGTGCACTCACACTGGTGTGCACCCAGTCTCCAGAATTCTCTATGAAACACAAACCATATGGCCACCAAACAATATATACTTTTCTTAAGCACAATACTTAATAAACAAATTTTAATCTATGGTTTTCATGTAATATTCTCAAGTTTTTCCTATAATCTAAAATTCAAATATACTATCACATTAATATATAAAAAATTTAATTTTGCATTATTTTCATCATATAATAAAAACTTAAGTCACTATCAAGACTACTGTTCATCCAAAACACCGTTTATTTTGTGCTCCTGTAAAAGGAATATAATAAGAAATGAGTTCACTCTTTTCAAATTAATTTGATTATTTTCAAATTGTTTAATCTTATCAAAATATTATACATATCTCTGAGTACCCAAAAATAATCCTTTTTTTTTTTCTTTTTGAGACATGGTCTCTATGCAGTTCAGGCTGGCCTTGAGCTCACTTTGTAGCCTAGGCTGGTCTCAAACTCCCAACAATCCTCCTGCCTCATCCTCCCTAGTGCTGGGATTACAGGAGTGAGCCACCACGCCCGGCTCAAAAATAATCCTTTTAAAGAAAATGCTAAGGCTTTCATCAATTTTTATTTATGAAAAGTAAAGAAGAAACTATAAAAACAACCAGTTAATTGGTAACTACAAATAAACTAATCCTAGGTACACCAGTTTACTTTTTCTGCAAAATGAAAAAAATTTTCCCCTAAAAGAATAAAATCAAGCAGGGCATGGTAGTGCACTCCTGTAATCCCAGCACTCGGGAGGCTGAGGCAGGAGGATTGTTACAAGTTAGAGACCAACTTGGGCGACAAAGTGAGCTCAAGGCCAGCCTGAACTGCATAGCGAGGCCCTGTCTCAAAGAAAAAACAAAACAAAATCCACCCCATCCAGTCATCATACTTTGTATACATGTAGTGAAATGTTACACAGTAGCTCATAAATATGCACGTCTACAATGTGTTCATTAAAAATAAAAATGCATTAAGAAGAAAATCCAATAATCCATTGGAACAAGTTATGAGAAGCTTGACTTATACACACTTCATAACCTTAGTCAACTAGTTCAATCATGCTCAGTTCCTCTTTGGGGTAGTTCATTACAGATGTACAGCTATCCCTCTCTCTAGCTCTATCACTTCCTTGGTCTAATTCCCTTGTTATAATCTGTTTCTCAACAATCTTTTTCCTCCTCCTATCATCTAAAATATAATGGAGAATTAGTACTATGGTCCTCATTAGCCTCTCCAATTACTATACCTTCAAAAACAAGGGCTGGGTATGGTGGTGCACACCAGTAGTTCCAGCACTAGGAGGCTGAGGCAGGAGGATTGCAGCAAGTTTGAGGCCAGCCTGGGCTATACAGTGAGTTCAAGGCCAGCCTAAACTACAGAGCCAGACCCTGTCTCAAAAAAAAGCAAAGGTAGGGTATAAATCAGTGAGAGAGTATTTGTCCAGCACACATGAGGCCCTGGGTTCTACAACACCTACAAAGATAAAACAAAACAACCACTTCCACTAGTGGTCAAATTATTTAACTTTCCTGTGTCTAAGTTTCCTCACCTGCAAATTAAGGATAAAAAAACTGACAAGTACTGTATTACTTTATGCCTGGCATTCAGCAGGTGGTAAACTACTGAGGCAGGGGAATCACTGAAAATTCAGCCTGGACTACTCAGTGAGTTCAAACCTGGCTAGAACTATACCTTGAAATCCTGTCTTAAAAAAAAAAAAATTCGTTAAACTTTAAATGAAGCAATGTACATTAAGTACTTAGCACAATACCAAATATAAAGAAAGCTTACACTAAATAGAAGTTACTGCCATCACTGAAATCTTCAGAGGGTCCCTGCTTCCAAATACTCCAGTTTAAACCTTTTTGAAAAAGTTCTATTTTCAAAAGCCCATATGATTGTGTCTCATCAATCTAATCTCCAAACAAGCATTCCCACTAGAATCCAACCAATGCATGCTCTCTTCCTCAAGAAATCCAAACTTATTTCTGAGGTTTTAGAACCTCATACACAACAATCCTCTCATTAGAACACCTTTTATCTGGGCTGGGGATTTAGCTCAGCAGCATAAGTGCCTGCCTGGCAAGCAAGAGGTTGTGAGTTCGATCCCCCAGTTCTGGGGTGGGGACGGGACACCTTTTGAACCAAACCTTTTATCTCCCCCTGTCTAGAACACCAATTCCCTTAGCTCATACCCCACCTGGCCCAGAAAGCATTTCCCATGAAATGCTTACTCTTATTCATTCCTCCCTTTTTCTAAACGGAAGGTAATTCCATGTCCCTCAGCTGTCCATAAAGCAAAGTGAATAGAGATATTCCTCATTTAACAACCTACCTGTCGGATGAATATTCAAACTTTTGACCTGCCACTCTGACTTACAACCCATTTTTTGGGTACATTTCTGTGTATCTTTTTCATAGAGCTTCAATATCTTTTTTTTTTTTTTTTGGTATGGTACACCTGGTTTATTCAGTATTGTAATTTTGCTGCTTGTACTACATGGTACATTATTATAGCTTTATGTTCTGTTGTACACTACAATACTTCATGTAAGAGTTGTGCAAATAAAAGTAAAGGCATCAAGGTGGAGTTCAGTTTGACTATTTCTTTGTTTTGAATACTGTAATCCTCACAGTATATACAATTCCTCACTTAGCAATCAATTTAATTAATGACTTAGCCGCAAGACCAGAATTCAGTCATTTAACAAGGAATGCCTGTATTGCTTTTAGTATAAAACGAACGAGCTAAACTATTAATGAGTCAAGGTAGTCAACAAGTGATTAAACAATCTACAATTGTTTCTGGATAATAAAATTAAGGTTTTCTTTTTCATCCTTTCCTAAAATTTTCAATAAAAAGAATAAAGTTATTTGGCCATTCTATAATTCAGAACTCTTATAACGCTATTTCTATAGATACTAAAACATCTTCTGTATTACAAATAAAAGACATATATAAATGTCAGCGGGATTTTAACAAGTATTTTCTGTATTTATAATTTTTTACTTCTCAAAACATCAGTGATCCATATGATACCTATTACCCAGGATGTATAGTATTTTCTGACTAAAAGTTCACACTACCTATTGCTTTCCAATAATGTGTCTTTATAACTTGATGCTCAAAACACAAAACTTTCATTGCAAAAGTGATACTGTCAAGGTATTTACAGGGCCAGGGATTTAGCTCAATGGCCTAAGCGCCTGCCTTGCAAGTGCAAGGTCATGAGTTTGATCCCCATAGTACCAAAAAAAAAAAAAAAGAAGAAGAAAAAAAGGTATTTACATACATTTGAAACACCAAATATAATTTTAAAATATTCTTACCTAATCCTTTTTGTCCTGGATTCTTTGCAAAATTAAAAGTAAACTGGTAAAAATCCTTAAATCGTCCTGGTTCTTTCAATTCTTGTTCCATCTTGGGTATTTGAGCCTTTAGCTTTTCTATGCTGTCACATCTATATTATAAAATTAAGTTTATATAAGGTTAACTTTTTTACTATAAATTAAAAATGTAACTTACTTATTCCCACGAGGGCTTGTATTTACTTCCTAGCACTTCTTTTTTTAAAAAAATCAGTTGAAATTCCATCTTTTTATATTATATAAACAAACATGGTAATACTCCACTTAACCAAAGGGGTTATATTCCAAGACCCCTAGATGACTAAAACGTCAGACAGTACCAAACCCTACATTAGTCTTTTCTCCTATAATAAAATATGTATCATAACAAAATATGTATCATAACATTTAATTTATAAATTGGGCACAGAAAAAAAATTAACAGTAAAAGAGAATTTTAACAACATTTTGTAGTAAAAGTTATGCGGTCTCTCTCTTAAGAAAGAAGAGATGAGAAGAGGCGGGGGCCAGCCTCGCGATCGATCGTCAGCACAACCACCAGCTGTGCTGGACGTTGCTCAGAAGTGATTCCACCACAGGCCCAGCGCCCACACTCACAGGTGCGGAACATTTCTCTGAAAACTTGCTTCTTGCTACACAGGAAGGTCAATAATAAATACCAGCTACCACTTCTAACTGAATTATCTCAAATCAACACTTTTTTTCTGTATCTGTAAAACGGTCAACTTTCAAAAGTTGGAAAGGTTAATTAAGTACCAAGACTTACTTTTGTCATAAAATAGAAATATACTTATTTGTTTGTTTGTTTGTTTTGATACAGGGTCTCACTATGCAGTTCAGGCAAGCATTGAGCTTACTTTGTAGCCCAGGCTGGTCTCTAACTTGTAACAATCTTCCTGCCTCAGCCTCCCAAGTGCTAAGATTACAGGTGTGCACCACTACACCCAGCTACAAATATATATTTTATAAATACACCACCAAAAAAAAAAAAAAAATCTAATCTACTTTTTTCTCTTCCAATCATTTTGGTTTTTTCTATATTTCTTATGACATCTTCTAGATCACTAGTTGTAAAATAAAATTTCAGATGAAGTTCATCACATTTTACATGAATTCAATTTCAGATGAAAATGAAAAAAAATTCTTTCCCATGAAAACTGTGTCTGGTATTACAAAAACAAAGCAAAAAAACATGCTCAGGATGATGTCTTTGGGTATAGGACAGTCCAGGCAAGGTTATTAATTTATTCCCTCTCAGCAAGGGGTTCAGACAAGGCGAGGCGAGGTGGGTCTTGCAAGTGTAGCTCACGCAGACCTGGAACTAAGGTCCTCTTGACTCGGAGGATTTCAGATGTGTATGACCATGCCCGCTTGCCTTTCTTCTTTAAGCCTGTTCTTTGTGTGTATGTGTGGGGGGAGCGTAATTAGGGACCGAGCCCAGGGCCTTTAGGATGGTAGGCAAGTGCTCTATCACTGAACTCTATGCCCAGCTCTTCTTTGAGACAGGGCCTGGCTAAATTACCCAGGCTGGCCTTGACTTTAACAAGACTCCATCTCAGTCTCCCCCATAGCTGAGATGACAGGCATGCACCATCACACCTGGCTTAAACCCACTCTTTCCATCCTGCTTCCTAACAGTGGACTACAAGCCAACAGGCTTCATTTTTCTTGACAGTTCATTCAACAGAGGAGAGTTTTCTTTTACATAGTACAACAGTTCTTTTAATTTTCCTGCTCCAAAAACTGGTGTGGCTTTGTGTCTTGACTGGACCCTGACTGATGAGAATAACCCCCAGGCTCAAAAAGCAGAACACATGGTTCCCTGGATTCCAAAGTTACCTGTTTCTATCATTTCTTTGTACCTGTTCATCTCTAAAATGAGGGTGCAAACCACTACAAAATTATTGAGAAATAGGTGAAGTGTTTAACACAGGTACTGAATTATTATTCAACAGTGGGCCCCTAAGAAGAAAGGGCAGCCTGTTACCTACCCAAAAATGGAATATTCTGCAGAATTGATAAATAAAGACAACTAGATGTCATAAGTAAAATATCCGCCCATTACTTTGTATCTGTTCATCCAAAGTGATCAAGCTGTCAGGGCATAAACAGAACAAAATGCAACAAGTAACTTCTAAGGTACCTTCCAGACCTAAATAAAAATCATAGGATTTTATTAATTCAGAGTTCATGGCTCACATTAGGAAGTAACTTACAGCCTTGGTCATTTTGTGCTCTTTTTTTTTTTCTTTTTTTTGCTCATTAATGCATGATTTTAACATTAGTGAAGTCAGAAACAAATGAAAATGCAATGTGGAGTAAGTTATAACGATTACATACAGCTAACTAGACATCCCCAGAAAACTCATTTCTATTTATCTAATGTTTGTGGACCAGTAAATCTTAAGACTTTTAAAAGAGTAAGAAAAGTACATCAAAGCAAAGACCTGGATTCAATCCTCAGCACTGGGGAAAAAATAAAAACAATAACAAAAAACAACTGGCGCTGTAAGTCAGTTCCATAATCCTCATGGCCCTGTGTCTAACTTCTCAAGGTGGTTATGTACTCACCCTAATTCTGTCATGCCGTCCATGAACTCCTGCTTGGAGAACTCACATTGTGTCGCTGCTCTGAACTTCCATGCAATGATCAAAACACTAATGCTGGCTGGATCAAGTGCCAGGTCATCACAGAACTGTTGTATGCCATCTATTCCAATTTTATTTTCATCTTGAGGATCTTGAAAAGTAACAAGGCATTATCAAATTAATGCCACACTTTGTTATGTTAAAATCCTACAACTGAAAAGGCAATGCTTCATTTTCCATTTTTAAAAGGTCACAATATACCAAAGACATAGATCTACTCTAACAGATGTTTCCCCTATATAATAATTAAAGCCACTTTGTACTATAAACATTATTAAAGATTGCAAGAAGGTATATAACCATGTGAAAATTTTCCCCAACTTTCACACTCCAAGAAAATCAGACATGACCTTATACAGGGGCAAGGGATTATGACAACATACCCAGATTCTGTTTAAGAAGACATTCTAAATCAATAGTATTATGTATAGAAATCTCCTTTAGGGCCGGGGATTTAGCTCAGTGGCTTAAGTGCCTGCTTAAGCGCGAGGTCCTGAGTTCGATCCCCGGTACCAAAAAAAAAAAAAAAGAAACCTCCTTTAGCTCCCTACACTATGCTGAACATCAAACTCAGGGCCTCACATGCTAGGTAAGTACTGGACCACTGAGCAACACTCTCAGCTCAGAAATTCTTTTTTTCTTAAAAAAGTTCATTTTACTGTAACAATCACGTCTTAAGAGCTTTAAAAAAACCTAAAAGCTGTACAATTCTATCTTAATATAAGCCTCTATACTGTTAAAGGAAAAAAAATCAGACAATTTCAAAATAATGATATATACAAGGAGAAAGAAGTGAACACCACTATCAAATATGACTTGCTGGGCTTACTAGTGTGAGAAGCTGAAAGAAACAATGTATACATAGGTACACATGTATAATATGCATATGTATATATAATACAGTTAAGATAGTTAGTTATACTACTGAAAAAACTGTGTACAACACACAAATAAAATCACATATATCTAAGGTGTAAAAAAACCAAACATGACTTGGGGCTGGAGATGTAGCTCACTGGCACAGCACTGGTTCAATTCCCGGTACCAAAATAAATAAATACATAAATAAATTAAATAAATAAAATGACTTGCTAATACCTTTCTAAAAGTTACCTGACAGTAACTCTAGCAATAAAACTCATTTTATTTTGGTATATGAATTATGAATAAAATTTTCAGAAAAAGTTGAAATTATGCATATATATATATATACACACACACATATTTATATGAACATAAAAAACATGAAAGATCCACATCTGTCTACTACATGGTGGTTACTAAATTTGGTGAATACAGATAGAAAAGCTATTAATTTTTTGTTTAGTTATCTATTACACACTTTTTGTCTTGTTTTGTTTTTAATGGTACTGGTAATTCAACCCAGGGCCTCATATGCAAGACAAGTGCTTTATCACTGAACTACATCCCTGGCCCTCTGTTGTGTTATTTTTTAGGACTAAGTCTAGCTAGGATTCTTTCTAAAAACAAGGTTTGGCTAAATTACCCAGGCTGGGCCACATTTAACAATCTTTCTACATCAGCCTCCAAGTATCTAGGATTAGTCATGTGCCACTCCCCTGGCCCTGCTTAATTTTTAAAAAGTGTATGTTAACCAGGTATGGTGGTGGACACGTATAATCCCAGATTTTGGGAGGCTAAGGCAGAAGGACTGCTGAAAGTTTGAGGCCAGCCTGGGCTACATGAGTTCGAGGACAACCTGAACTACAAAGTGAGAACATTTCAAAAAAAAAAAAAAAAGGAAAGAAAAGACGTTTAATTCTGTAATTATTCTGTAATTCTGTAAATCCTTTAAAAGGCATTACTCAAATTTTATTAAAATCTGGTACAGTAGGGCCAGGCAATGGTGACTCATGCCTGTAATTCCAACACTCAGGTGGCTGAGGCAGAAAGATCACCAGCTGCACAGTGAGACCCTGTCTAAAAAAAAAAAAAAAAATCAGTTCAGCAGAATTTTACACAATTGAAGGGAGGCAGCCAAGCATGGTGGCACTCACCTATAACCCCAGAATTTAGGGAGGCTGAGACAGGAGGATCACCAAATTTAAGCCCACCCTGGGAAACAGACACTTAAGAAACCATGTCTTTAAAATAAAAAATAAAAATAGGGCTGGGAAAGTAGCACAGTACAAAGTCCCTGGGTTCAATCCTTGGAATCCCAGAAAGGGAGGGGAACATGGTAGCCCCTGATCATCCAGTCTCAAACTGGATAATGGGAGAGGAAAAAAAAAAAAAGAAGCAATGTATCAAGATGTGATTTAGTGAAAGGAGGAAATAATTTCTCCTCTCAGATCTCCTGAAATAATTCTAAATCGATAGAGCTCTGCTGAACACACACACCCACCCAGCTTATATTCCATGTAGTATTTAATTTCTCACAAGCCCATAACTTTAGAAATATTCAGAGTCACACGCAAACACTCACCTTTGTATCTATTGTATAGTTGTTCTAACTTCTTCCTGTCCAATGATCCTTTTACACTCTCTCGTATATAAAGTTCAGGATTTTGGAAAAAATTATCTGTTGCAACATCTAACTTCCAGTCATTTTGAGAAAGACAACTTACTGCAGTTTTTTCACTAGATTGTGTGAAGATCATAAACTGTCGAACTTTATCCTTCTGCGATGATTTCAACTTGTTCTATTGAAACCAGAAAATAAACTGAAACTCTATGTAAAATCACATGAGACTGAGTTTTTCTGTATGGCTGGTTAATCATTCTCAATAATATTTTTCCTCATAAAACATTAAAACATTTTAGCTTAAGGTTTATTTTTGACCTAATAATAGAAAGATAATTTTTCTAAAAAATCTGCAACACATTAGTAGTTTTGGAAAAAGAAACTAGCCAGGGCTAAGGACACTCGCCCGCCCTGATTTCTCCTACGGGAACAAGCACTAAGACCAAGTGCAGGATAAAGACTCTAGAAGGGAAGCGCTGCTACTCTCACAACCCTGACCACGCATAAAGCTCAAGAGGGAGGGTCAGGAGCGGGAGGAGAGAAGTGACACTATTTAGCCAGTCAGTCGAAAGACTCAAGACCGGGAACATCGAGACTAACAGGTGTTTGCTGCAGTCCCTAATATCTTGTATAAAAGATCCTTAAGGGCATGTAGTATTACCTGTGTTGTTTTTCTGTTTTTTTGTGGGGTTTTTGTTTTTTGGTTTTGCTTGTTTGTTTTTGTCTTTTTGAGACAGGGTTTCACTATGCAGTTCAGGCTGGTCTTGAACTAACTGTGTAGACCAGGCTGGCCTCAAACTTGCAGCGACCTTCCTGCTTCAGCCCCCCAAATGCTGGGATTACAGGCATACACTACTACTTTTTGTGTGGCTAGGAACTGGACCCAAGGGTTATGCACACAAGGCAAGAACTCTACCACTGAGTCACATCCCCAGCCCTTTTCTGCCACATTCAACAAATAAAAGGAAGCAACAGAATATCAGTATCCTATATTTTTCTTGGTATTTGTGAACTATATAATTATCACTAGAATTTCCTCATATTTACAACTTTACAGTAGAATTACCCTCTCTTCTTTCTACTGAAGAAACCACCTTTCTCCCAACCCAAACTTAAAGAGAGGCCTTCCTCGTGCTCCACAAAAAACCCTTTTGTTTTAACTGTTTTCCTCTGTCCCAGGCTGACAAGGATTCACTTCTCATCTCACCTGAACCCAAAGCAAAATGAGGCAGAGTAATGAGGCCCTCTCCTTCCTCCCAGCAGCAAGAATCATGTCTGCTCCCCCCTCTCACCCAAGCTGGGTCTCCTGCACAATTTTGGCCTCCCCAGTGACTTTCTTTCCTATCCTAATACAGTCTTCTCAGCAAAATAGTTGGGTTCCTCTTACACTAGCTACTATAGTAGATAAGAAAACACTTGAGAACAGCACACGTTAACAGGTATTCTGTAGTTTAAGAAACATATCTGAGGGCAGTATAAGTGCATGTCTGGCAAGTGTGAGGTCGTAAGTTTGATCCTCAGTACTGCCCTCCCACAAAGAGGAGAGGGGAGGGGAGGGGAGGGGAAGGGAGGGGAGAAAAACACATCTGAGAACCCCAGAAGCTATGATCTGGCCCAAACCAACAGATTGCAATCCTTAACTCCCTGACTGGACAGATGAGAAAAACACACCCAGAAAGTTAAGGCACTGATTCACAAACCACACTCACGTTGTTTAGTAGAAAGAGACAAGCAGGAAGAGCTCTCATTCACCCAAGTCTCATTCATCTTTCCACAAACAATACTTGCTGCACGTATTTATAAAGCTTCTGAGATTCTCATGGAAAAGACCACCAAAGATACAAACATTTCTACCTATCACAAAGTAAAAATAAAACCATACAAATTCACATACAAAAAACCAACCCTGGTTAGAACAGGTAGTGCATACCCATAATCCCAGCACTAGGAAGGCTGAGGCAGGAGCATCACCACGAGTTCAAGGCCAGCCTGGATCACATAGTGAGTTTAAGGCCAACCTGAAGTACTTATTAAGACCCTGTTTCACCAAAAAAAAAAAAAAAAATCAACCCTATCTCTCACAATATCAAATAGGTTTATTCTCAGGAGTCTGATCTGATGTCCAAACACTTCCTCTTCATAAATGTTACCATTTATAATTACATATTAAAAATCTCAGCATTTGTTCTCCATTAAAATTTAGAAGCTCTGAATACACTAACCTATTGCTATCGCAGTAATAACCAAAACCTCTGGACATCAGGGAAGGCACATCTCCCAAACAGCTTAAGATTTTTCCCTTGTGAAAACTACTTCCTCTTTGAGATGTGTTACTCAATGAAAACAAATTCAGCAACACCAAAGGCCAGGGAAGATGAAACTATGTTGATTTCAACTTGATCCCAGCACTGTGAAAGCTGGCACAGCAGGATCAAATTTGAGACCACTGTGGAAAACATAGCAAGACCCTGTCTTAAAACAAAACCACAAAAAACAAAACAAAAAGTTTTAAGTCACTTCTGAGTCCAAAAGACTGTTCTATTGAGATCCTATCACAAAGTAAGCCATTAGAAAATTAGGAGAACAAAGATAAAAGATTGTCTTACTACTCAAATAAGAAAATTACACAAATAAATTACTTAATTCCATGTTGTCCCTTGTTTTGTTATTTTTTTAAAACTGTATGAAACAAATACTGTAATTCTCAACTATTTTAACTGGTTCAAGTATAAATTTCTGGTATCTGGAGTAATACTGATAAATTTTAAGAAAAAGCTACAGCTATTCATTTCCAACAGCATAAAGCCTAAAAGGTGATACCTTGGGGGGCAGGGGGAGAAACCAGATAGTTTGGGTTCCAGTTATGCCAAGAGGTCACAGGCAATCCGATTTCTAGTCTGGGCTCAAACTCAAAGCAATCCTCCTGCCTCAGTCTATACCTGCCTTAGCCTCTGTAAACCCTTGTACCACTATGTCCAGCTAAAATGCTGCATACATTTTTTTATTATTTCAAATTCTGGTGAGAGAGAGAGAGATCACACACATTTTCTACATATGCACCAAATACAGGTGCATCCAATTATATAAAATAAGATATCTCACTGTTACAAATTGACCAACTAGACAAAAAAAAAAAAATCAATAAGAAATACCAGAACTAAACCAAACTCTTGAACAATGGACTTACTCAGTGTCTACAGTGTTCCACCCCACAATATCAGAATATATATTCTTAACTGCACACAGGGCATTCTCCAAAACAGACCACATACTAACTCATAGAATAAGCTTAAGTAAACACTAAAGAATTGAAATTATCCCATGAATATTATCAGATCACAGTGCAGTGAAACTGGCAAAAGAAGCCACAAGAAATTCATAAACACAAGGAAATTAAGTAACACCCTCCTGAACAACCAATAGGTCGAGAGGAAATTAAAGAAGAAACTAGTTTACACAATTAATAACGCCTATACTTATCAAAACTTATTGGACACAGTGAAAGTTCTATGAGGGCAATGTATAGTAGTGGTGAATACCCATATCAGAAAAATAGAACAAGCTCAAATAAACAACCTAACTTTGAACCTCAGACTTCTAGAAAAAGAAGAGCAAATCAAACCCCAGCTCATAGGAGGAAGCAAATTATAAAGTTCAGGACAGAAATTAATGCAATGGAGACTAAGAAAACAATATAAAGAATCAATGAGTCAAAGAGCTAATTCTTTCAAAGATTAAATATAAACTGGCAAACCCTTAGCCAACCTTATCCAAAAAAGAAGACTCAAGTCCATGTAATTAGGAATGAAAAGGGTAAAATCCACAAGATCAGCAATACCTACTTCAAGAATCTGTATTTTAATAAGATGGAAAACATCTTATTAAATATTAAATAAGAAGAAATGGACAGATTCCTAGATACATATGAATTACCAGAGCTGAATCAAGAAGATATAAAAATTCTAAACAAATCAGTATCAATCAGTGAAACTAGAGATGTAATTAAAAACCTACTACAAAGAGAAGCTCAGGCCCTCATGGATTCACTGCTGAGTTCTACAAGAAATTTAGAGATCTAATGCTACTATTTCTCAAACTCTTTCATGAAACTAAAAGGGAAGCAATACTCCCAAATTCATCCCTGGAAGTAAGCATTATCCCGCTACCAAAAAGACAGAAGGATCCAACCAAAAAAAGAGAACTAAAGGTCAATCGAATGAACATAGATGCAGAAATCCTCAGTAAGATGACAGACACAATGCAACAAATCATCAAGATGATTATACACGATGAGCAAGTAGTATTCATCCCAGGGATGCAGGGACAATTCAATATACACAATTAATAAACCATACTAACATAATAAACCATAATACACCATACTAACAAAGCCAAGGACAAAAACCATATGATCATCTCAACAGATGCAGAAAAAACCACTTGAAAAAGTCCAACATTCATTATAAAAACGCTACAGAAAACTGGAACAGATGGTCTTTAACTCAATCTGATAAAAGACATCTATGACAAACCAACAGCCAACATCATACGAAATACACAAAAACTGAAAGCTTTCACTTTAAAATCAGGAACAAGACAAGGATGTCCACTGTCACCACTCTTCTTCAATATAGTGCTGGAAACATTAGACAGAGCAATTAGACAAAAGAAAGAAATAAGGGAATAAGGATAATAAAGGAAGAAGTTAAATTATTAGTCAACATTCAAAAATCAATAACCTTCCTATACACAAATAACACATTGAGAGAGAAATTAGGGAACCTACATCTTTCACAAATAATACCATCAAAAAAAAAAAAAGAAAGAAAGAAAGAAACAGAAAGAGAAAGGAAACAAAAATACTTAGGAACCAATCTAACAAAGTAAGTAAAAGACCTCTACATTGAAAATTACAGTACTCTGAAAAAGGAGATTGAAGAGAGTATCAGAAAATCAATATCCCTTTTTCTTGGGTAGGAAGAAACAACATGGTGAAAATGACCATACTTCCAAAAATTGTTAATACAAACCTAATGCAATCCTGATCAAAATTCCAACACTGTACTCACAAAAAAAAGAAAAAACAATCCTGAAATTCATTTGGAATCAGAGACCTAGATTTAAAAAGGCAATTCTGGGCAACAAAGGCAAGGCAGCAAGCATCACAACCCACGACTTAAAATTATATTACAGCCAGGGGTATATGGCTCAGTGGCACAGCACCTGCCTGGCAAGCATGAGGTCATGAGTTCAATTTCTAATACCAAAAAATTCTATCACAAAGCTACTGTGATAAAATCAGCATGGTAAACTGGCTGTAGTGGCACATGCCTGTAATCCCAGCACTCAGAAGGGTGAGGCAGGAGGATTGCTCTGAGTTCAAGGCCAATTTGGGATACACAGTGAGTTCAAGACCAACCTGGACTACAGACCAAGACTTTGTCTCAAAAAACCTAAAATAAATAAATCTAAAAACAGCATGGTGCTGGGGCTTTAGCTCAGCAGGCTAAGTACCTGTCCTGCAAGTGCAGAATTGTGAGTTTAATCCCTAGTACCAAAAAAAAAAAAAAACTACTGTAATAAAAAACAGCATGGTAAGCTAGGTACAGTGGCTCATGCTTATGACCCTAGCACTCAGTTGAGGCAAGAGGATCACTGTGAGTTTGAGATCAGCCTGGGCTACAAAGTGAGTTCAAGGCCAGCCTGAACTGCATAGTGAGACTTTGTCTCAAAAAGATCAAAAAAAAAAGCAGACCTAAGGATAAATGGAACAGATTAGAAGATGCAGAAACAACTCCAGACCTTATCTTCTACAAAGGAGCGAAATTCCTTCACTGGAAGAAAAATAACCTGTTTAATACATGATACTGGAAAATCAGTCTTTCCAGATGCTGAAGATTAAAACTAGACCCATACCTTTCATTATGCATTACATTAAAATTGAAATGGATCAAAGATCTAAACATTAGAACAGAAACACTAAATTTGCTGGAAGATAGAACAGGTAGAACTCTTGAAGACACTGACTTTGTGAGGCAAAGAGTTGATGAACAAAACGCCAATTGCACAGAAAATACCACAAAGAATCAACAGGGACTTCATCTTATTAAAAAGTTTTTGCACTGCAAGAGGAACCACCATCAAAGAGACAAGACAGTTGTTCCTCAGACAAAGGACTAATATCTATAACATAAAAAGAACTGAAAAAAAAAAAATCAGACTCCCCAAATTTAAAGACCCAACCCAAAATGGACATCTGAAATAGACAGTTCTGATGAAGAATTAGATACAACAAATAAATTTATGAAAAAATGTTCAACATCACTGGTTACTCGAAAGACGCAAATTAAAAACAATGCTGAGATTCCAACTCCAGAAAGAATGGCTATTAATCAAGAAATCAAGCAATAATAAATGCTGGCGAGGCTGTGGGGGAAAAGGAACTCTTCTCCACTGTTGGTGGGAGTGTAGCCTTGAGCAACTACTATAGAAATCAGTGTGGAGATTCCCCTCAAAAACTAAAATTAGACGTCCCACTCGACTCAGCTATTCCCCTTGTTGGTACTGTCTGAAAGAATTAAAAGCATCATGCCACAGTAACATGTACACCCATGCTTGTAACAGCATAGTCTGTAACAGCTAAATCTTGGAAACAGCCCAAATGTCATCAAATGACAAATAGATAAAAAAAAAAATTTAAACAACAAAATACTACTCAGTCATAAAGGAGGATATACCTGAGACATTTTAAGGTAAAGGGATGCAACTTGCGACAGTATACTTAAGTGAAATAAATAGGACATACACATGTAAAATCTGCATTGTTTCTCTGTAATTTCAGTGTGAGAAACTAGGGAGGGGAGGGGAGAGAAAAGGAAGGAAGGGAAAAGAAAAAAAACAGGAAAAAATGGAAAAAAGGAAACAAAGCTTTTGTAAATAAAGAGGGGAAGATGGATGGAAGGGAGGGTAGGAGACCAGAGGAAAAAAGAATCAAGTTCTGGGGCTGGGGATTTAGGTCAGCAGCATAAGCGCTTGCCTGTAAATCGTGAGGTTGAGTTCAATCCCTGGTACCGGAAAAAAGCAAAAAAAAAAAAAAAAAAAAGAATCAAGTTCTATCATGTATAAGTACAAATTCCCTATGATGAATGTGATCATTATGTATACCTAAAATGTATCAATAAACTTAATTTAAAAAAGAAATAGACCAACATATAATAAACATAGTTTTTTTAAAAATATGTATCACATACAGGTACAAATTCCCTATGATGTTATTATGTATAACTAAAATGTTACCAATAAAAAAAAATTTTAATGCAAAAAAAAAAAAAGAGCTGGGTGTGGTGGTGCCTGCCTATGATCCCAGCACTCTGGAGGCTGCGGCAGAATTGTCATGAGTTTAAACACAGGCTGGGCTACGTAATGAGTTCAAGACCAGCCTGGACTACACAGGGAGACTGTCTCAAAAAACTAAACTAGGCCAGGCATGGTGGCACACATCTGTAATCTCAACAAACAGGAGGTTGAGGCAGGAAGATCACTGAGAGTTTGAGACCAGTCTGGGTACAAAGTAAATTCAAGGCTAGCCTGAATTACATAATGAAACCCTGTCCCCAAAAACCAACCAAACAACCCTAATAACTACATAAAGGGCTGGGGGTCTAGGAGTTCAGTGAAAAGCTCTGGGTTAAATTTCCAGTACTACTGGAGAAAAGTTATTAAGTTCTTTAATTCTTAATTATCTGTGCTAACAAGAAATAATTTCCTAAAATTTTACTTGTGTTAGCCCTATTTCAACTGATTCTCTCAAACTTATTGTTTAAACTAACAGTCAGAAGTAGCTAATTTAAATTTGCTTTCCAAACCAGGAATAGTGGCTTGCACCCACAGTCCTAGCTAGCACTCAGGAGGCAGGAAGAGGTGAGGGATGACGTGAGCCCAGGAATCACACACAAATCATCCTGGGCAGCACAGCAACAGACCCATCTCAGTAAATCATTTGTTCTCTCTCCATAAACATTCTGCTAAGGAAATCTCCAATTAACAAAACGATTGCTAAGGCAAACAAAGCATAAAAGAAATGAGATGCTTAAAGCTCCACGTGTATGGCTAGCACTCAACAGTGTGCAGTATTTATAAAAAAAATAATCCTTGAGGGGGGAAAAAAATTCTAAAACTTGGTATCAACTAAGTCCTAAATAGAAATATTAAGATCTTTTGAATAATAAGCACTCTAGATATGTGAAATGAAAATACCCTAATATAACAACTTATCCTTGTGCTCAATATTAAAGAGTTCAAAAGTATAATTCAATAAAATTCTTTAGAAAAGAACTATTTAAAAGTAAATCTCTCTTAAAATTTTTACATTGTAGACAAGCAAGTCTAACCACTCTGTGACCTGGAACAGTACTAATCATACAAAATAAATTCAACCAAGTATTGATCCTTTGTGCTTTTCTTTTCTTCTGTGGGTGTATAGACTAAAAGTGGCCAGGTGAGCTAGGTAATTCCTCACTGATAGTCAGTTGGCTATTCAAGAGCTTGTCTGTCCACAAGCAACTGAATCCCATTTGGAACTATTTCTCATTATCGAATGTCATGGCTAATATCACTGCAACTTGAACACCATAAACTGAAATTTTAAGGAGGGTTTTTCTCCCATATTTTTCTTATGATGGACAAACTGTGAGGATACAGTCAAAATAGCCATTTGACTCAAATGAGTTCTGCTATTTATACACCAAAAGAATTTTAATTTTCAATTACATACTTAATGTATACATCAGATCATTTGACAGGAAGCAACCGGGTTGTTATTTATTTGATGACATGCTGAGAAAACCAGAATGAAACTAATCAGAAATCACAAATCTATACTGACATGATGCTACTTATTTTAGGTTATAAGAAAAAAAGCAAGAGGTTAAGTGGGATTGATGGGGAGATTTAGTATAGCCAGAGACCATGCTTCCACTCCTGGCTCTTTACTTTAGTCGAAATTATTTAGGATGCTAACTCTAACTTTCCAGATACACTAAAAGTGTAGCAGTAACTCCTATTTCAAAGGTGGGAATGGAGATTAAACAGTTGTAAACTGATCAACACATTATGTTCTCAATAAATATTAATCACCTTTCTCCCCAAAGACCTACATTTCCTGCATATAGTCATTAAACTACATACATACCACTAGGTCACATGCAACATATTCAGTGACCTATGAAAGAGGTCTTGTGCTGTCTGTTTCTGTTAACCCAAGTGTGGCTAGGTGGTGGCCATCAAGTTTTTACTGGACATTGGCCAATCATCCTAAAATTCAAAACCCTATGTATAAGCTGCATGGTTTAAGAAAACTGTACTAAGGGTCTTGTCTTCCACAACAATTATCTAGGCTTGGGGATAGAGCTCAGCAGCACAGAGGCTGCCTAGCAAGCACACAATCCTGAGTTCGATTCCCAGTACCAAAAAACAGTAACAAATAAAAACACCTATTTATAATATTACAATAGGGTAGCATGTGACATTAGAAACAAGGACTATCATCCATCCCTCAGAATCTGTCTGTGGCTTTCCATCTGTGTGAGGAGCACAACTCTAGTGCCCTTACAATGACCACTCAGGCCTATTCTCACTCTACACTGAAACAACCCCTCAGTTGCACCGGTGGCTCCCTCTACACACTCACACACAACCTCAGCCACACTGGTTTCACTGTTCCTCAAACTCTCTTCCAACCCCTCCACCCTGCTACTGAGGGCTGAACTCAAGGCCTTTGCACTGAGCTACATTCCCTGCCCTTTTTTATTTTTGAGACAGTCTCACTAAGTCACTAAATTGCTAAGTCAGTAAATAGCCTACGATGGAACTCACCCTCCTGCCTAGGTCTCCGAAGGCTGGGATTACAGGCATCTGGCACTACCCAGGCACCCCAGCATATTCCTGCATGGCTTATTCACTCACCTTCCAGTCTGTTCAAAACTCACTTCATCAAAGCCACAGAGACCATTTTGCAACTCCACTTCCATACTATTCCAGCACTCCTAATCTCCTTCCCTCCCACCCCCCCACAGCATTTAATAAATACTTCATAACATAGTAAGTAACAAAATTATAAACTGTGTTCACTGTTTGTCTTCCCCAATTAAAATGTAACCCTCATCAGACCAAGGATTTGTCAGTTCAGGGACACACACATGTTCTCAATGCCTAAAACACTGGCATGTAGCAGAAGTTTAGTATATAAATATTGAAATAAATTAAGGCCCTCCTTTACTTGTAGATATGCAAACAGATGTGCAATAAGTTCTAAAGAGACAACCTGAAACAGATGTACACATTTGGATTTGTAAATTCTGATTTTGTAGAAAATGTAATCTTAAATTTCTAAATCCATACATTTTAAAAAGGCAACTAAAAACAGTAATCTGAATTTCGTTACTTAACATGTTTTGTTACTCAAGAACTTAGGAGAACTCAAACTTCAAAATCTCTCTGACCATCAGTTTCTTCTGCAACAGGGTGAATAAGTAAATTAGATGATCTTTGAGGCCATTTCAGGTCTAAAAGTTCTGTTGCTGAGTTTATAAAAACCCAATATATGATATAATCTATACACATCTCATCCATTTATTATAAATCATTATTATCATGAAACTGTTAAGCTGGGTAGAACTTTAAAAATCATCAAATCCAATTCTGTCATCTTACATGCAAGAAAACAAGTTTGGAACACTTTTTAAAAGGTTTTCAAAAATAACACAGTATGGTCTTGTATGGTCTCTGGTGAGTATGTGAGTGTTAACTGCTCCAAAGGCAGTAAGTTCGTTTTTTCCGTTACAGAAAATATTTAAGATATCCCATGATTTAAGCCTGTCCTACAATTAACAATATGTACTGTAGAAACAGGTCCCTCTACGCGCACCAAAAAAGTAACATTAACTCAAAAACTTTAAGGAAAAACAAATCTTAAGCTTGTAATGAAACACCTTAATTACAAAATTCTTAAGGGCTCAGTTCTGAGTTCCTAAACAAACAAGAGCCTACAACAAGACAATCCTAGTGACTGACATGAACAGAGTTCAGCCACAAAAAGTGTTTAAATCAGTGATATGCTAGGGAACAAAATTTGGTTTTATAATTTAAATTTTTTTTAATTTTAAAAAAAATACCTTGTCGGGCCGGGGGTTTAGCTCAGCGGCATAAGCGCCTGCCTGGCAAGCAGGAGGTAGTGAGTTCGATCCCCGGTACCAAACAAACAAACAAAAAAAAAACCCTGTCAACTCTGGTGTAACTACATGACTTACAGCTAAATTCCAAAACTACCTAATTTAATATTAACTGAAAAGACAAAAGCTTACAAATTCCAAGCCAATCTGAATTCCTGAACAACTGATGACCATCCGGCCCTCCATCCTAGGGAATGCAGCCATGTGGAGACTGTCCCGAACACCACACGTTTCAAAGTTCTGTTTACCAGGGAACTCACCTCATTACTTTAAGCTTGATAATACTTTAGATGCCAAAGGTTTAAAAACACTTTTATGACTATTTAAATATGTAAGAAATTAGAAACTGTTGAGATTCCTTGATGGATCTTTGAATTAACATGGTATTATCAATCCAAAGATTAACCTGCACTTTGCTAGAAAGTTTTCTCACAAATAAAAATTGTAAAATTTCATGAAACTTACCACAGAACAAAAATCTTGAGTATGTGGCAAAGCAGGCCACATATCCACACAGTATGGCAGCAAAATACTGCCAGGTTGGGGCCAATAAATATCAGTCAGCAAAAATAATCTACTGAAACCAGAGACACTGGGGCATTCCTGTGACACAGGCATACATGTACACCCTCCTGAAAGAGGCCTCTCTGTTGCCTGTGAGCAAAAGGACATCATTTTTACTATTCATACTGTAACCTGCATGGAATTCCACTCAAGCTCAGACTGTATGCCAAACCTCGCTTCTGAAAAACAAAGAGTGCCCAACAGAGTCAGGTGTGTAATTCCCAAAGAAACAACTTGACTATAAGGGTCCTTAAAGAGACTCCTCCCCCGCTTGCAAACCAAAGAGGAGTAACTTTACAAACTGTTTTTTAAAAATCGCAAATGGTCCCTAACTGCTATAATAAAGCAATTACTCCTCCCAACCAAGCAAATAAAATAAGTACTCTAAAGGCAGTAAGTCTGTTTTCACTAATTTTCTGAAACGAGAACAGGTTGCACTTCCGTAAGCCCCCCCACCTAGCGCCGCCGCCGCCGCGCGCGCCCCAGCTCAGCGGTCTCCCCAGCCTTCAGCGGAGAGGTAAATATAACCTCCACCAACTGACCGGTGAAACTCCTCTCCCACAGCCGGGACGCAGCAGGAGAGGATGGAGCAAAGGAAGGGTTGATACCGCGCCCCGAGCACAACTGCCCGGGAGACTTTCGCTGCCGGAGCCGCAGCCGAGGGAGCGAGGAGCGCGGCGAGGTCTTCCCTCTCCCGGCCGGGCGGAGGGAGGATCCTCACCCGGAACCCCGGCCCAGACCCCCGGCCCAGCCGGACACAATGGGGTCGCGGGGGCCCCGCGGGCTGGGGCCGTTGCCCCTCCCCCGCCCAACGCCCCGCGGCTCCCGCGTCCGCGCCGGCAGGGCGGGCGGGAGGCCCCGGAGCCGCTCCCGCGCCCCACTCTCCCGGGCTCCCGACTAGGCCCGGCGCCGCTCCGCCTCCTCGGCTCTCGCGTAGCGGCGGAGGCCGGGCGGGAAAGGGCGAAGGGGGCAGGCAAAGGCGGGCAGAGGCCGCGGGCCGCGCTCGGGGCGGCGGGGTGGCCGCGGGGCGCAGGCCGGGCGGGCCGGGTGCGCGGCGGCGCGGCCCCGGGCGGCGGGCGGGCGGGCGGCGGGCGGCGGGCGCCGCAGTGCCTCACCATGTTGGTGTCCTCCAGGCCTCTCCCCTCCTCCTCCGGCTCCGCAGCGAATGGACGGCGGCGGCGGCGGCTGCTCCTCTCACGGGCTCGCCGGGCTCCCGCTCATGCGCAGTGCGGGCGGCCCCGGCGCGGCCCGAGGAGGCTGCCCCGGGCCTCGGAGGCGGAGGGACGGGCACGGCCGCGGCGGTGGGCGCGGGGCTTCCCGGGCGCGGGGGTCCCCGGGTGGGGGCGCGGGCCGGGCGCGGCCGGGGAGACGGGCCGGACGGGCGCTGCCGCCCTCCGCGCGCCGCCATGGTCGGGTCGGGTCGGGTCGCGCCGCCCCGCCCCGCGGGGTCGAGCCGGGTGGGGGCGCCGAGGGACACCCCTCCTTGCGCCTCCGCGCTGCGCCTCCGCGGGGCGGCGGGAGGGGTGCCGAGGCGCCCCAGGCCACCGGTCCCCATCGGTGCCCCCCAGAAAGGAAGCAGGAAATGGTAAAATCACCCCCGCCCTGTGTCCCCACCATCCCCCTACCCATTTCCAGCATCGGAATGGCCTCACCTCCATGTTTAGGATGCCAGAAGAGACCTCACTCCAGCTCTGGGGGCGCCCCGACGCCCTTTACTATAGCAGGCTCTTCCGAGACCTCAGTGTCCCCGGGAGACCCGGGGGATACCTTAAAGTTCCCCAGGAAGAAGGATTGGGCATTAGAAGCCCCAGACGTGGAAGCCCAAGGGTAGTATCATTAGCTGTTTACTGCTTACCCTAAAACCTCCTCTGAAAGTTCACCCTCCCAAGAAGTTTGGAAGGTATCGATAGGACGTTTTTTCAGGGAGGGTTTATGTCACACCCTGTTGACAATCCAAACATGACTGACTACCTTGCTTTGTAAATCGGATGAGGCTGGAGAGTACCAGGATTGTTAGCTGGTGATCAAGTGGACAAATATATGCTGCTAGGAGTTCAAAAGGATTCATTTGAAGTGGACCCTGGCCTTAGAAATTTACTATCCAGGCCAGGCACAGCTAAGCTACTCAGGAGGCTGAGGCAAGAAATCACCAAGTCCAGGTCAGTTTGAGCAACTGAGAGAAAACCTGTCTCAGAATAAAAAGGAGTGGAGGTGTAGCTCAATGAGAGAACACTGCCCTAGCGTGCTTGTGCCCCTAGGTGCAATCCCCAGAAATCTCTATGCAGGGCTTCTTCACACACCAAGGAAGGAAGAAAACATGGAATACAGTAAGTGTACTAAGAAAATCATCTCTGAGACTGAACCAAAAGCTTATATATATATATATATAATCTGATAATAAGACCAGCCCGAGTAGACCTGTTGTCACTACCATCATGCCGCCCCAGACACAGGCAAGCACTACCAGAGATCAGCCCTACTACTTGACAACTTAGGTGTTCTTATCAAAACATGTACTTTTTTGGTAGCTCCCAAGGGCCTAACCCTTCCTGGAAACAGCCATGCATTGAGAACTCCCAGGACTCTACCAAGGCAGATCTTTGGCAGCTGCATGCCATTCACTCACTCATTCAGTCTGCCCCCCAACAGTTAGGTACCAGTGTGGCAAGGCTTCTTGCTGGGCTAGAAAAACAGCCCTATAAGGAAGACCAGATCCGCCCTGTGCACCAAGCCAGATACTGGACCATATCTGTGGAGGCTTTCTTAGAATTCACCTAGCAACTTAAAATACTAGACTGACTTTTAAGTACCAACTAACATCTAGGGTCTTCATGGAGAGGACTCTGCAGCTCTCGTTCCATTGTGTCTTACTTCGTGGAAGCAATAGTTTGTGGATTTCCTTTACACTCTTTCCTAATTGCCGAGGGACAGTTCTTGACCTCACTTCTGAATCTGAATGCTTTCTCCTTGGATTTCTGTCGTTTCCCATGGCTCATGTTCTTCTACATCGCCTTCTTCCTCTACAGCCTCTCTCCTTTGCTGGCTTTACTCTTTGACTTTTATTCAATATTGGACTTCACAATCGACCCTGCATCTCTTCCTGTGTGCAACCCGTGTCATACTGTCACATTCCCCCACTGCCAACCCGAATCTTAAGGAGGCCAAAACCTTTACTTCCAGCTCCTGAGTGACAGACCTAGGCCCTTATTCTGGTCATCCAACCAGCCCATCAAGCTTGATAAATCCAAAATTGTATCCCCAAACCTGCCTTTCCCTCTGTCTTCCCACCAAATCCTCCAAGGTAAATACTGCCCCCCATCTAACCTATTACCAGCTTCCCTCAATTTTATCTCCTAAGTAACTTTCATGTCTAAGCTCTACCCTCCATTCCTCAGTCAAGGCGTTATCATGTCCCTCGGTTTAACCACTCTTCCTCTTAACTAATCTCCCAGGCACTATTTTTCCTCTGCACTAGGGTTGTCTTTCTATAATGCAGATCTGAATTTCTTCCTTAAAATTCAAGGACTGCTTTAGCCTGAACCTTTATGGTATAGAATTTTCTCTCTCCTAATCGGCTCACTCCTTTGCCATTCCTCACCACCCTCCACACAAATTCAGCTCATGTATCAGTTTTAACAAGACAAACGTGCTTTGTCCTTCACATTCCTTTGGTTTCTCTCATTCTGCTATCCCTGGCACGGTCCCTGACACTAAATGAGGGCGTTCCACGGGTCATGTGCTGCTTCTAAGCCCCTGACCCTTGTGTAATCCTCACTTGACCCCTGGAGCTGTGCCAGATTGTCATGCCCATTTCACAGAGGACAAAAATGAAGCAGAGAGAGATTTAACAGTGTGCCAACAAAGTCTCACAGCAAGTTAGCAGGGGGTCTGGGATTAAAATGCATACAGTGTAACTGCAGTCTATTAACCACCACAATGTATTTCCTACCAAGACCTCAGTGATTAACTCAAAAATGGTCTTCTCTGTGATTGTCTCCTTACTCATCTCCAGACTCCAGCTGGTATGCATGTTTCTCCTTCTGTACTTGTGTGACACCTTGCATATATTTCTGTCACACTTAGTGTGACATCACGTGATAATCATTTGCCTCCCAGATCACCTCCCCTCCAGAGTGTGCACTGCTCTGAGACTTGGTTGCACTTATCTTGGAATTTTTCGTGTAAAAGTGAGAATCTTACCTATGACAAATGTATGTGCTATGCAGTAACAACTGAGTAAACAAATTTTAAAAAGTTTGTCTCTTGATTAGTCTTAAGACAATGCCTAAGGTTGGGGGTAGCACACAGAGATAAAGTGCTTGCCCAGCCTGGATCAGGGCCTGGGACTCAGCCTCAGCACCACAAGAAATAAAGTTAAAAGTCTCTGTTGTTTTCTGCTGTGTGCAATGGCTGTTCTCCTTGTACCATATGGTCTGACGGTAAATGTAGTAGCAACTGTACCCATCACTGCACTTCCTAGCTATAGTACTGAATGTGAAATGGAGAATTATTACTCAGTCATCATCATTGTGTGAGAGAAATACATTTGTTAAAATTGTCTTGGTTATTTTTAAAATGGAAAAGAGTCCTGAAGAGAAAGCATAAATTACAATATTTAACAAAAGGATATTCATTAACATGTTCACATCACTTTTTTCATGAGATTTTAAATATTTGAGTGAAGGCTTTATGTTTTCTCAGGTACAGAATTTGAAAAGATTGTTTTTATAGTACAGATCTCAATACAATGATAAGAACTATGATGGAAACATCTAGCTAAAGCTTATCCTGTCTTGAGCTGGGGATTTAGCTCAGCGGCATAAGCGCCTGCCTGGCAAGCACAAGGTTGTGAGTTCAATCCCCAGTACCAAAAAAAAAGAAAACAAAATTATCCTGTCTCTAACTTCAAATATATATATATATATCTGCTGTACACCTATAGCGACACATGCAAATTAATACCTCAAGATAAAACATTCAATTTGAAATTATTGCTGTTGCTTACAAATTCATGTCAAAACGAATATTACCTGATAAAGCAGTTGCATTTCTGTTTAAAGAAACACAAAACTGAGGATTCTATACTTCAAGAGCTTGTTCTTAGCAGAAAGAAAGAGCAGAAGAAATCTGAAGACAGATTGCTAACATTTCTGGTAGTTCAACTAGCTAAAATTAAGCCTGCAGGCTATGTGTGCATAGTTACAATTCAAAGGCACTAGTCTGGGATGCACTACCACAACCCCTTAACTGGAGTGGATTCAATTTTACCTCACATTTACATAAATATGCTTACTGAGTTCAGGTTTGCTTATTTATAAATACATAAATGAGTTGACCTGTTTAACCTACACAACCCATTAGGATTTGAGTAAAACATGGCATTTAGATTCTCATCAGTTCAGAATTAAAGCATTATTTGTTTGTATGCTAGTTTGTTTATGATTCTGGGGATCAAATCCCAGGCTACATCCCCAGGCCCATAACAATGTTTAAAAGAGTGAGGCAGATATGGTCAGACCTCAGGGTCAGGGATGGAGCCTAGTGTGGCCATAAGACATCTGAAGTGGCCGCCATAATCCCCCCAGATTTATGCCAAACTCATCAGAGTAGGGGATGGACACAAGCTTTCACTCTCCCCCTCCCCAAAAGATATTATTACAGAGGAAATAGAGGTCTTCCTCGGACCCTTTCCTCCATGTCTGGAACATTTAAAAGAAGAATCTTTTATCTGGAAAAAGGGAAGAATTTCAGGAACTTTCCCTAGGAAACTAGACACCATTATCCCCTTCACCTAAAAAAGAAAGTAACAATATGCTAGTAGGTCACTTTCCAAATAAAAAAATGGGACTATTTACCAGAGCCAGTCTGTCGCCTCAAGTTACATGTGGATTTGCTGATTTTAGCTGCTCCACACACATGGTAGAGGAATGGACATGCAGTAACAGCTGGGACCAGAGGACCAGCAATAATGAACTGAGACCATCACTGATGATGTCACAATCCCCCACTGTGCCAGAGTCCAACCTGGACCTCCCTGCCCAGCCCTACGTGGTCACTCCTAGAGGAGACCACAGCTTGGGCTAGGGTAGTTTTCCTGGACAGCTGTTTGGTTGCAAAGAATGAGACCATGATGGCTGAACCAGACCCACAGCCTGGGGAGATGAAAATCCCAGAATCCTGGGTGTTTCTCTTGATGCTCCAATGCCTCACAGGGCATTTTCTACGGATGATGACAGAGGCCTGCTAGTATTCAGTCACCCCTTGGTTTCCTGTCTTTACTCAATGGATGGTATTGTAATCCCACATATCGAGTTTAGTCTTCTAAGTATTGTAATCTTTTTAGCTTTTCTCACAATCCAAAAGGTTATATTTGCAATCCCATTGAGATGTTATTGGAATCCCAGCAAGTTAGTTTTAATCTATCACCACCAATGGAATCCCAGCAAGTTAATTTTAACTTATCACCACCAATGCAGCCCACGGTGAGAATAAAGGCACCAAGACATATTCCAAGTTAAGGGCAGCCAAGGGGTCCTAAGTCTAATCTACGTGAGGACATGTGGACAAAGGTCTTGATCCTAGTCCTCTCCCAGAATTTATTATCTTGTGAAGAAGGGGGTGGCTCAGGGATGAGTGAGAGTGAGGAAGGGGAGGGGATTACATGGGTAACTTGAGCTGGCTGGCCAGGTGGAAGAATGGCATCTCTGTAAATTTTAGAGATAAAGATGCAGAAGCATCAGTTTATATAATCTAATTAAGGTAGCAACTGAATTGTTTTGGGAGGCTGTCCTGCTTTGGTTTTTGATATGTAAACCCTTGTGCTCTGGGGAGTCATAGCCTCTTTACCTTGAGGCTGTACCCAGTTGACATTTTTGGAGCTATTGGCTCTAACATCTCGCTGTGCTCATATCCTGTGTATATCCTGTACGGAGAACACTATGCAAGGAAACAGGACTGTCTGTTGGCTGTAGAGGTTACATACCAGCACCTCAGCTAGCCTTATTTGCAATGCTGAGAGCTAATTAAAGAGAAAAAAAAATACCATAGCCAGCTTTCTATGTATCAGTATAAAAAAATGAGTCTCCAAATAAAGTCCCAATAATTGTTTCATATTCAAGGGGAGTCACTGGAGTTGTCTCCCACAAACAGTACACTGGGCATCAGAATTTCTCTAGGACTTGTTATTCTCAAGAACAAAATGAAAAGACTGCATTGAATTACAATAAATTGCCATCAAGCCTTGAATTTGTATGATCCTTTCCTAGGAGATATTGGTAGCTCTCTTCAGAGTTGAGGAAGGTGTAGCCAGGAAAAGTCATTCCCGCTGAGTGTATGAAATGCCTAGACAAATAGAATGCAAGTCATGAATGTGGAGCAGAATGAAATTTTAAGTTTCCTCATTGTGAGAGTTAAATAAGTTTTTAAAAAATTCATTTGTTGGTTTTTTAACATTTATTTCTCTGGAGAGGGTTCCTGATAGCAGTCACCACTTACACTGACCCTTTTCAGCTCGAAGCAGTTAAGATAAAAATCTACATCCATCCTTCCCTGACCAAAGTTAGGGACACTTATTTGGGCGGCAGAGCATCTTATAGATAGCTAGGTTATTTAAAATATGGCAAAGGCAGTGCAGAAGACAGCTGTGGCTGGAAGCACAATTACAAAAACAGAAAGGGGGATATGATTACCTCCACATGCACAGTTAGAGCCTGAGATCTTGACCTTAGTATTTTTTCGAAACATGGTCACAGAAAGTAAATACTCTCTATCAGAACTTCATTGGCAAAAAGACAAATCTGATGAGCACACCCAGGGTTCAAGTCCTATAAAAGGGCATCTTAACAGGATGAGGGATGGCCCAGTGCAGTTAATAAAGGGGGTTGAGAGCACGCTTGTGTGTTAACCGACTACGAAGCACCCTTAAGGCTGCCCTTCCGGACCAGGTGGCCATGGAGCGAGGGACAATTCCAGCTCTGTGATGGAGCCTGTTTCCATCCAACCCTCCAGAGTGAGCGTTCTCGAAGGTGATCCTGGAGAAAAGCCGACACTACAAGTACTGAGACCCACGCAGGCTACAAAAGCCATGACGTAGGGACAACTAAAGACAACATCAGCCTAACAGGGCCTCCCATAAGTTCCTGAAAATGTGTTTGATGCTGTGTGGACCTGTTCATCATTTCAACTGCTGCAATTACAAAAAGAAAAAGGGAGATCTCTCAAAAACCACTTTGTATTATCGTTGGGGGAAAAAATAATTTCCTAATTACATTGTGATTAGGGCCTATCTAAGGCCTAGTATCTTGCCATGTGGGCCAGCTGTGTCATGCAGAAACACAATTCCATGTGCCTCTGGTCACAGTGGAAGCCTCAATGGTCGCATAATGCTGTGACATCCCAGGGTGAGACTGCACCAGCTGAAGACATCTTGGTTCTTTGAGAATCCAGTAGTAATAAAAATAGAGTTTCACCTTGGGGAAAGAACAAACTCCTCCTTAACCTGCCACCTCTCCCCACCATCCTCAGGAACATAGAGCCCTTATGAGCAGCCACAGAAAGCTAACTGGAATACTGCACACTCAAAGGTCATTTTTTTTTTTTTTTTTTTTTTGGTACCGGGGATCAAACTCACGACCTCAAGCTTACCACGCAGGCACTTGCGCCACTGAGCTAAATCCACAGCCCACCAGCCACATTTTTAAGTGCTCAGCTACCACCTACACCGGCCCACACAGGCCTGGGCAGCAGCTGGCATGAGGTGGATACGCAGCATTTGGGAGGAGCAGCACTCTTGCCTTCAGAAAATAAAAATCTAAACAAAAGTTTCCATGTAACCCATGCTAAGATCAGAAATATTTAGCACTTGAGAAGCTAGTGTAGTTTAATATGAGAAGAACATTGATCTTGCCAAAAAAAATTTTTTTGTCTTTTTGTCTTTTTGAGACAGGGCCTCACTTTATGGTTCAGGCTGGTCTTGGACTCATTTTGTAGCCCAGGCTGGTCTCAAATTTGCAATGATCCTTCTGCCTCAGGCTCCCAAGTGCTGGGATTGCAGGAAAGATTTTTCTTTTTTGTTTGTTTGTTTTTGATTTTGATTTTGAGGCAGGTTTCAGGCTGGCCTTGAGCTCACAGCAGCCCTGCCGAGTGCTGTGAGTATAGGTACGCACCACACGCCCAGAAAATTATTCTTAAAAAATAAATGTTGCTGTGAAGTAAGAGAGATGGTAGGAAGTAGGGGGCGCTTTTTCAAATGGGAAGAGGAACAAGAGATGGGGGGGGGAAGAGTGGAAAGAGGAGTGGAAAAAAAAAAGAAAATTGAAGAAAAAATGGAAATGGAGTTTTGCAAATGGGAAGAGGATCGAGGGTTGGAGGGAGCAGGGAGGGATGGAAAAGGAAGGGGATGAAAAAGAATTAAAGTGAGCCGGGCGTGGTGGCACATTCCTGTAAACCCAGCACTTGCGAGGCTGAGACAGGAGGATCGCCATGGGTTTGAGGCCAGCCTAGGCTACATAGTGAGTTCAAGGTCAGCCAGAATTACATAGCAAGACCCTGTCTCAAAAACAAATACAAAAACAAAACAAACAAACTCAGGTTACTCTATAGCTCTAGGCATGAGAAAAATAGTTATAAAATGCAGATATAGGTAGATGATCACTTTGAAGCCATCCATACAGAAAGAGGGAAATCAGTGGAGAAATCAAAAGATGAAGCCCAGATTCTTTAACATATTATGGGAAAGCAGACAGGACCCTCCAGGACCACTGGGCAAAGAAATGTGACTACACCGAGTTCTTCAGATAAAAAGGTGACACGCCAGTGTCCATTGCTTTGCCAGCGACAGTCCCTGGGCTTTGTTGACAGCCGGCCCAGGATGGGATGTGTGGGTGGTGGATGCCGGGCAGGCAGGACGGAAGCACCGAGGCCTGAGGTCAGGCCTGCTGGCCTGGTGACCTGGACAAGGTGCTCATGACAGTTCCGGGCAGAGCGAGTCTGGCTGGAAGAGCAGCCGGCGGCAAGAGGGGCGAGGAGACAGGAAGTGATTCTTTTCATTCTTGACCGACAGGGTGCAGCCGTGATGGAGAGTGACAGCATTGCTGTGAAATGTGTGAGCAGGTACGGGGCTCAGTCTGCACGCGTGTGACAGGTCCACGTACCTTGGGCAGAGTCTGTCACGCAGAGCCCAAGGCCTTACCACTGCCAAGCCAGGCACTGATTGTGAGGTTGATTTGTGTGCACCTGAGAAGGGTCTCAGGGTTTATTTCCATCCTTCCAATGAAGAGTTTCTCAAAAGAAGTAATAAATAATACAAATAATCCATAATGAACTCACTGCAGTTGGAATTTTCAGTCCTATCTCTAGGTTATTTGAAATTCAGATCCCTTAGTATTTTGTTTTTATGTGTTAGGATCTTTTGGTTTTGGGGTTGTTTGTTTGTTCTGCACTGGAGATCGAACTGAGTTAGATCCTCAGGTCTGTTTTTTTTGTTTGTTTGTTTTGAGACAGGGTCTCGCTAAATCACTAGGTTGCCAAGGCTAGAACTGAACTTGTGTTCCTCTTGCCTCAGCCTCCCAGGGATCTGGGGCATTAGGTGTACACCACCACGCCCAGTTATTCTTATTCTGATGTAACTTACAAACTGAGGCTTGGCATCATTTTGTAACTTTTGAAATAAATCCATCAATCTCAGGAAAGCCCAGAAGCAAAACTCTTCCTAGTTTACCAGTGAGTGCAGGGCTGGGCAAATCACACCGTCCTTCCTTGGGACTTGATTCCCTGGACTGACAGGAAAATGAGAACACTGGATTAAATTCTTGGTTTCCTGCCAACTTTAAATCTGAACTTACCTTAAAATTTCAGGAAGTATAATTATTTCTCTTAAGTAGTCTGTCTCACCGTTCACTGAGTGCCTCCGTACCAGCCATAATAAATGCAGGGACTGCACAGAAAGAACAGCGCGGGCTTGGCACACCTGCCCGATCTGCTCAACCCAGGAAGTCAGGATCAGGTGGCGTGGACACCAGGGAAGAGAGGAAAGGTTTCTTTCTTTCTTTCTTTCTTTCTTTCTTTCTTTCTTTCTTTCTTTCTTTCTTTCTTTCGACAGGGTTTCACCATGTACTTCAAGCTGTGTAGCCCACACTGGCCTTCAACTCACAGCAATCCTCCTGCTTCAGCCTCCTGAGTGCTGGGATTACAAACCTGGGCCACCTTGGCCAGTGGGAAAGGGTTTCTGAGGATATTGTTGGAGTGTTGTATCTGGGGAGCCCAGGAGGACTGTAAGCAAGGGGTGCTGTGTTTAGCAGGAGAGGGAGGCTCTGCATTGGCACTTAAACCAGACCGTGCCATTTTTTTATGACATGATGATGGCAGTATTTTTTCAGTGCTGGGGGTGGAACCCAGAGCCTTCACCTTGAGCTACATCCCCAGATTTTTCTCTGTTGGTTTGTTTTGCTTTTTGTTTTGAGATAGGATCTCACTGAGTGGCTAAGTTGTCCAGGCTGGGCTCAAACTCACGGCCCTCCTGCCTCAGCTTCCCACCCTGCTGGGACCCCAGCCTGCACCACCATGCCTGGCTAAGACGGCATAGCTCGGAGCCTGCAGTAGCATCCTCTGTGAAACAGCCTCCTTGATGGCATTGGGAAGAGCAAGTGCGACAGTGCCGTGAGGCTAGTGGGAGGCGCTTGACGGTTGGTTGTATCAAGCCGAGGCAATTTGCTTTTGCTTTCAGAAAAAGACAGTAATTTAAAGAATTATACCCCACAACCACTTAAACAATTTAAAGAGAAATCATCTTTCTGGTTGCATTTAGATGTCTCTTTAACCAAAAGGAGATCACTGTGTACTTCATAGACTCAAGAAGAACCCAAATCAGCCACAGTGGTTAGAAGTGGCAGGGTGGCAGGGTGTGGTGGCGTGTAACTGTAATCCCAGCACAAGGGAGGCTGAAGCAGGAGGATCACCGTAAATTCAAGGGCAGCCTGGGCCACATAGTGAGACCCTGTCTCAAAAAAAAAAAAAAAAGGTATCAGGGTACATGGTAAAGATAAAAGTAGCACTGACTAAAAAGACAGATGCCTTCAAATGCCACATTCACACACAGATTATTCTGACAGTTGATGCAGCTCTGGCTTCTGGTGATTCCTTGACCAGTAAAGCCAACTTGATTGGTTATAAATGTCTGCATGCCACGACCACATTTCTTCCCCAAATCTCATACAATAAGAAATCAGGATGATGAGGGTTGGAGAGCAATCGGGAAACATGTTTTCACGATAAAGCAGAAGAGGAGCAGAAAGAGGCAGCTTCCTCCTCTCCCCCCCGCAGTCAGTGGAGCAATTTGAGTCTCAGGGATTCAAGCCACCTTTGGTGTTTTGCCAGTGGAGGATTCTGGACAGTCTCGGATGAAGCACTGTGTAAATGATGGTCAAGCTGGTAGAGAAGAAGTGGTTCTCCCTTAAAAATAACATGAAAATTTTGAATAACTCAGAAATTACAGTCCTGCAAATTCTGCTTCCATATATCTGTAGATGCAAGCCAGATACTGCCATTGCATGAAACCAGGAGTTTTTAAGTTTGTTCTTGTGTTTTGAGGCAGGGTCTCGCTCAGCAGTTTAGGCTGGTCTTGAACGCACGATGTGGAGGAATCAGACTCCTGCCAGCCTGATTGGAGACCCCTCCAAACCTCCCACTCCCGGCATAGCTGTCCCCGGAGACGCATAGCTTCATCAACCCTGCTGTTGCTACCGACTCAACCCTGCTGCTCCCTGCACGTTCCTAGCCCGGTCCTTGTGCCGCATGGTTGGCAGGAAGCTGCAACCCCCTTTTGCTGAAAAACCCCACAGCCTGTATGAGACTGACTGGTCTGGTCTCTAGTGGCAGAACGTGCCCGTTCAGGTTTGTTTGGAAATAAATCTGTCCTGTTGACCTCGGACCTCTGTTTTTTCTTTTCCTTTTCCCCCAAACACTATGTAACCCAGACTGGCCTCACAGCGATCCTTCTGCCTCAGCCTCTCAAGTGTTGGGATTACCGGTATGTGTCATCACACCGGGTTGAAACCAGTTTTTTCAAGCCAGGTAATCCCAGCCCTCAGAAGGCTGAGGCAGAAAGATAACAAGTTCAAGGCTAGTCTGGGATGCACAGTGAGTTTGAGTCTGAGTTCTATAGTGAGACCCTGTCTCAAAAAATAGAAAAACAAGGGCTGGGGATTTAGCTCAGCAGCATAAGCACCTGCCTGGCAAGCTCGAGGTCATGAGTTAGATCCCCAATACCAAAAAACAAACAAACAAACACACACACACACACACAAAGCATCAAATAAAATATATACATCAAATAAAATAAAACTACAGACTAATGTTCCTCTTAAACAAAATGGAGAACTAGAGTCTGCCAAAAAAATATATACATCAGGAAAAGAAAAACTTGTATAAATGTTTGAATACTAAATTTATTGATACATCATGAGATTCATACAAGTTACATTTGGCCTCTACAATTACAAGAGGTGCTCAGAGTGATGATCGTTAGCTTCCAGATATTTATTATTATGGTGAATTGCTGACATGTGTACACATTTGTTTTGGTGGGCACTGTATTTTATACCAGGCATGGTGGTACACACCTGTAATCTCAGTTCTCAGGAGGCTGAAGCAGGAGGCTCACCATGAGTTTGAGGTCAGTCTGGGTTGCATAGTGAGGTTAAGGCCAGCATGGACTACAGACCAAGACCCTGTCTATCTGTCTGTCTGTCTGTCTCTCTCTCTCTCTTTCCATATATATATATGTATATATATATATACATATATATATATATTTTTTTAAAGGTACTGGCAGGCAGTTGGGGAGAGAGAAGTATTTAGTCATATAGTACTTACTACATATAAGACCCTGGGTTCTATGCCCAGCACTTTAAAAAAAATAACAAACCGGGTCAAATAATGTACAAAAAGAATTATATACCATGATAAATAGCCCAAGAATCAAGGTTGACTTTATACTTGAAAATCAGTTAATGTAGAGCATCATATTGATGTAAAGACAAAAAACATATAGTCTTTTTTTTTTTTTTTTTTTTGGTACCAGGGATGGAACTCATGAACTAACACTTGCCAAGCAGGCGCTTATGCCACTGAGCTAAATCCCCAGCACATAGTCTTAATATATGCAGAAATACATTTAACAAAATCAACATCCATCAATGATAATAGAAGTTAACAAACTAGCAATAAAGGGGAGGCCATCATACCTTCCCAGGAGAGCCCACACTGTGTTTCCCACATGCAGTGTATATTTTTATCTTTGGTCTCAGCTTCTTTTTCTCTTTACCTTGCCCAAGCTCACTCTATTGAGCCAGTTTTCTTTCTCGCTCTTCGTTTTTGCTTTCTTGAATAAACTTTGCCACTGCTAATTTTTTTTAAAAAGGGAAGTCCCTCACCTAACAAAGGACACTTACAGAAAACCCAACACCAACATCATACTTACTGGTAAAAGACAGAACACATTTCCCACAAATGGGAGCAACATAAAGATGTCTGTTACCACATTTGTATCAGTCCGTTTCCTATTGCTATAACAAAATCCTTGAGGCTAGATAATAAATATGTAAAGAGGAGGTTAGTTAACTTACACATTTGGAGGCTGAAAGTCCAAACAGAATGGTTGAAGTTCAGGTTAGGGTCTCTTTCCTGCATCTCGTCGAGGCAAGACCCCCTGGACAGGAGTTCCTGTGAGAAAGGAAGACCACTCGGCAAGACAGGGAGACAGAGGAACCCGAGGGGTGGACTTGTCCTTCAATAGTAACCCTCTCTCTAAAACGGACCAGGATCTTGCTGGGTGTGATGATGCACACCTTTAATCCCAGCAGTCATGAAGCTGAGGCAGGAGGATCATGGCAAGTATGAGGCCGACCTGGGCTACATAGTGAGTTCAAGGCCAAGCCTGGCTACATAGAAAGACCCTCAAAATACAAAATAAAATAAAACTAAACACACATTGACCAGGATCCACAAGAACTGCAATTCCTTCCCATGGCACTGCTCCCAGCTACCTAAGCAACTCCTGCTGGGAGTTCCCACCCCTCTCCACATCTCTCAGGAACCGGGCTTTAAAGATGAGAGCCTGACCACCGGGCGTGGTGGCTCACATCTGTAATCTCAGCACTCGAGGAGGCTGAGGCAGGAGGATCGTTGCGAGTTCGAAGCCAGCCTGGGCTACAAAGTGAGCTCAAGGCCAGCCTGAACTGCATAGCGAGACCCTGTCTTAAAAAGACAAAAAAAAAGAAAAAAGAAAAAAAAAAAAGATGAGAGCCTGCAGGAGACAAACCATATTCACCTCACAGCACCACTCAGAGGCTCAGAGGCAGCATGGCACTGAGATTCTAGCCAATTCAACAAGAACAAAACACAGCGAAGGAAAATACTTATTTTCTAGTAGGGATTGAACCCAAAGACTCCCCACTGAAGTACATTCCCAGTCCCTTTCCTACTTTTTTATTTTGAGACAGAGTCTCACCAAATTGCTAAATTGTCCAGGTCGGCCTTGAACTTGCAATCCTCCTGCCTCAGCCTCCTAGGGTGCTGGGACTGCATATGTGCTACCACGCCTGGTTCAAAACATATATCCATAAAAAAGAAGATGTAAAGCTAACTGTATTCTCAGATGACAGTGTCCTTTACACACAAAGCCTCATGTAGCTCCCCATACACCCAAAACTGTGAGAACTAAATTTTAAAAATGGGTTCAGAAAAACCACTGAATAAAAGATGAATATATATATATATTTTTTTTATCGGTACCAGGGATCGAATTCACAACCACATGCTTGCAAAGCAGGCGCTTATGCCGCTGAGCTAATCCCCAGCCCTAAGATGAATACTTTTTAAAAATCACTTCTATTTCTATTTGCAGGCAACAAACTCAATTTTTCAACAATCTGAAATTAAGAGAATAATTTAATTCACAATAACATCAAGTATAATGTTCTTTGGAATAGATGTAATAAAAGAAGCTATATCTCTACATTGAAAATTGTTTTGTTACTTTTATTTTTATTTTTGTATTAATATGCATTTACAGTACGTAATAATACACTCATCATGAGGAGTTGGTACCGTAAGTAACACATCTTATTTCTTTTTGTGTCCCTTGTCCTGCCTTCTCTCCTGACTGCTGTATTTTTGTTCAAATCCATTTTATTTGGAGGACAAAAAGAAAAAAGAAGAAAAAACTACAACAAATTTCAAAACACATCAATCAGGAGGCAACAATGGTCCATACATTGCACACTGTCATCCCCAAATCATTCACCCAGACACAAGAGGTCTGCATTCAATTGTCTGAATAATACCAGCACAGATCTTTCTCTTCAGTGACCTTAGAGAAATCAGTAATATGACTATCTTAACTATTTTTATATACATATACAGATACATACACATATACATATATTTTTTCTTTCAGCTTCTCACACTAATGAAACAATACAATGTTTACAGGTGTGTCTTATTTATTTCACTAATGAGTATGATCTCAAGTTGCATCCATTTACCTCTAAAATTCTCCAGTTTATCCTTATTTATGGCTGAGTAGTACTCCATAGTATAAAAGTACATCTTTTTTATCTATTCCTCAATCGATGGGCATTTAGGTTGTTTCCAAGATCTGGTTATTATAAACTATACTTCTATATACATGGGTGCACATATATCACTGTGGTATGATATTTTTAATTGTTTTAGGAAGATGCCCAGAAGGAAAATAGCTAGGTTGAAAGAGACCTCCAGGCTGGGGATTTGGCTCAGTGGCATAAGTGCCTGCCTTGCAAACATGCAGTTGTGAGTTCAATCCCTGGCACCAGGAAAAAAAAAAAAAAAAAAAAGAAAGGGACCTCCAACCCTAGTTTTTTGAGGACTCTCCACACTGATTTCCAAAGTGATTGCACCAGTCTGCACTCCCACCAACAGTGGAGAAGGGTTCCTTTACCCCACAGCCCCTCCAGCATTTGTTGTTGTTTGATTTCTTGATAATAGCTATTCTTTCCAGGGTGAAGTGGAATCTCAGTGTTGTTTTAATTTATCTCTTAAATGACCAGTGATGTTGAACATTTTTTCATGTATTTATTTGCTGTTCATATTTCTTCATCGCAGATGCCCATTTTTGGATTGGGTCTTTAAATGTGGGAGGACTGATTTTTTTGAGTTCTTTGTACGTTCTTGATAGTTCTTGTCTAAGGAACAGTTGGAAAACATTTTCTCCCATGTTATGCGTTGTCTCTTCACTCTATGGGTGGTTTCTCTTGCTGTGAAAAAGGTTTTTAGCAGGGTGAGATCCCAGTTGTTGATTCTTTGTGATGGCTCCTGTACAACTGGGGTTTTGTTCAGAAAGTCTTTGCCTAGACCACTGTCTTCAAGAGTTTTACCTACTCTATCTTCCAGCAGATTTAATGTTTCTGATTTATTTTTTTCAAATCCATTTTATTTCAAGAAATAAAGAAGAAAAAAACTAAAAACATTTAAAACACGTCAATCATGGAATGTTTCTGTTTTAATGTTAAGATCTTTGATCCATCCTGATTTTAGCCTAGATCATGGTAAAAGATATGGGTCCAGTTTTAATCTTCAGCATGTGTAGAGCCAGTTTTTTCAGCATCATTTGTTAAAGAGACTATCTTTCTTCCAGTGAATGTGTTTGGCACCTTTGTCAAAGATAAGGTGGCTGAGTGTGTCTGGAGTCATTTCTGCATCTTCTAATCTATTCCATTGATCTTTAGGTCTGGTTTTTTTTTTTTTTGCCAGTACCACACTGTTTTTAACATAGTAGCTTTATAATATAATTTCAAGTCAGGGATTGTGACGCTTCCTGTCTTGCCTTTGTTGGCTAGGACTGCTTTTGCTATTCTAGATCTTTTCTGGTTCCAGATAATTTTAGGACTGTTTTCTCTAATTCATGAGATATGCTACTGGAATTTTGATTGGGATTGCATTGAATCTGTATAACAGTTTTGGAAGTATGGCCATTTTTAGTACATTGGTTCTTCCTACCCAAGAGCACAGGATATCTCTCCATTTTCTAATACCCTCTTCAATCTCTTTTTTTTCAGAGTACTGTAGTTTTCAATGTAGAAGTTTTACATCCTTTGTTAGACTGATTCCTAGGTATTTCACTTTTCCGGATGCTATTGTAAAAGGTGGTATTTTGCTTATTTCTCTCTCAGTGAGTTTGTTCTTCATGTACAGGAAGGCTATTGGTTTTTGACTGTTGACTTTGTAACCAGCTAACCAGCTTACCAAATTTGCTCATTAAATCTAGTTGTTTTTTGGTGGAGTTTTTGGGGTCTTCTATATAGAGTATCATGTTATCTGAAATAACCATAGTTTAACTTCTTCTTTTCCTATCCTTATTCCTTTTATTTCTTTCTCTTGTCTAATTGCTCTGGCTAAAGTTTCCAGGACTATATTGAATTAGAGTGAAGACAGTGGACATCCTTGTCTTGTTCCTGATTTTGGAATGAAAGCTTTCAGTTTTTGTTCATTTAGGATGATGTTGGCTGCTAGTTTGTCATAGGTGGCTTTTTGTTTTCTCAGTACTAGGGATTGACTCACAACCTCGTGCTTACTAGGCAAGCGCTTGAGCCACTGAGCTAAATCTCAACTCTCTATAGATGGCTTTTATCAGATTGAGATAAAGATGATCTATTCCAATTTTCTGTAGGTTTTTTTTTTATTATGAATAGGTCTTGGACTTTTTCAAGTATTTTTCTACATATATTGAGATGATCATATGGTTTTTGTTCTTGGCTGTGTTAATATGTTGTATTACATTTATTGATTTGTGTATGTTGAAGCATTCCTGCATCCCCAGGATAAATCCTACTTAATCAGCATATATAATCATCTTGACAATTTGCTGCGTTCTGTTTGCCAGGATCTTACTGAGAATTTTTATACATACGTTCATTAGGGAGATTGGCTCGTGGTTCTCCTTCTTGGTTTGGTCTTTCTCCAGTTTTGGTGTTAAGGTAACGCATACTTCCAGGAATGAATTTGGGAGTACGGCTTCCCTTTTGATTTTAAGAAAGAGTTTGAGAAGTAGCAGCATTAGATATACTCGAAATTTCTTGAAGCACTCAGTAGTGGATCCATCAGGGCCTGGGCTTTTCTTTGTTGGTAGGTTTTTAATTACATCTTTAAGCTGTCTGTGGAGATGCAAGTCTGAATCCTAACACTTGGCAGATTGAGGCAGGAGGATTGCTGTAATTTTAAGGAAAGGTTGGGTTACATAGCAAGTTTAAATCTGGCCTGAACTACATAGTAAGACCCTCTCTCTCTCTCTTTCAAAAAAAATTGCATCTTCAATTTCATTGACCAATACTGGTTTATTTAGAATTTTTGTATCTTCTCGATTCAACTTTGGTAATTCATATATATCTAGGAATCTGTCCATTTTCCATTTTATTAGAATACAAGTTCTTGTAGATATAGATGATCTGGATTTTTGCAGGATCTGTTTTAATTTCCCCCTTTAACTTCATTTCTAATTGTATGTATTGAGTCTTTGCTTTCTTTTTTTGATAAGGTTGGCTAAGGGTTTGTTATTTTTATGTTATTTTTCAAAGAACAAATTCTTCAACTCATTGATTGTGTTGTTTTCTCAGTCTCCATTGCATTAATTTCTGTTCTGATCTTTATAATTTCCTTCCTCCTCAGACTTTGGGGTTTGATTTGCTCTTCTTTTTCCAGAAGCTTGAGGTTCAAAGTTATGTTGTTTATTTGAGCTTACTGTGTTTTCCCCATATGGATGTAACTTTCCCTCATAGGACTGCTTTCTTTGTGTTCCATAAGTTCCAGTGTGTTATACTGGCATTATTGTTAATTGTGGAAAATTTAATTTCTTCTTTAATTTCATATGTGACTCATTAGTTGTTCAGGAGTGTGTTATTTAATTTCCATGTGTTTATGAAGTTCTCATGGTTTCTTTTGCTACTGATTTCCAATTTCATAGCACTATGGTCTGATAATATGCATGGGATAATGTCAATTCCTTTGCACTTTCTTAAGAATGTTCTATGAACTAGTATGTGGTCTATTTTTTTTTTTTTTGTACCAGGAATCATTATGTGGTCTATTTTGCAGAATGACCTGCATGTAGCTGAGAAGAGTGTGTGTTCTGATGTTGTGGGGTGCATCACTCTGTAGACATCTGCTGAGTCCATTTGTTCAAATGTTTGGTTCAGTTCTAATATTTATTGTTTGGGTTTTTTTGTCTAGTTGAATTGTCTATTCATGACAGCAGTGTTGAGGTCCTCCATTATACTTGTATTTGATTTTTTATATACATTACTTTTTTAATATAGTTAGGTACACTGGTACTTGGTGCATATATATTCATGATTGTTGTCTTTTGCTCTTGGATTATTCTCTTTAAAAGATGTAACAACATTCTTTGTCTCTTTTAACCAGCCTGGGCTTGAAACCCAGTTTGTCTGCAAATAAAATAGCTTCTTCTGCTTTTTTCCAGATTCTTGTATCATGCAGTATTATTTTCCATCCTTTGACTTTCCATCTATGAATTTCTTGTGGGTCTTGCTTCTTGATTCATTCTGCTACTCTGCTTCTTTTTGACTGATGAATTGAAACCACTAACATTGATAGTTATAAAATATATATTGACTTATCCTCATCATGTTACTTTCCCTTTTTAGGCTCCCTTTTCCCCTCCTTCAATTGTCTGCCTCGGTTGGTGAATTCATTCTGTTGGGGTTCATGGGGTTTTAGTCCTTATTATCTCTTTCTTTCTTTCTTTTCCTTTTATTTTAAAGATAGTAAAATACAACAGAACAAGACAGAACAAAGCCAATCAAGACAATGCAGTGAAATTGATACAGAATTTCAGAACAGGATACTGGAATAACAGTAATAGGTACCATAATATATCTTGTTACCTTCACAATAGTTGTACATTTTCCATCAGGCACAGCAAAATCAAACCAAAAACAGTATAGCATATAACCAATCAAAACAGAATATTGAATAGAGCAGAACAATTAGTTAGAACAAAGCAAAACAGTGAAAACAATATTGGTCTTCAAAGACAAGATAGAAGGAGATCCCCCATATTTGCTATATTGCATACTGTCATCTTCCCAAGAGATGCTCAGACCTCTGGCCCCAGGTCAGCGTAATCAATCAAACAACACAAGCATTTAGTTGCTTTATGTACCTTAGTTGCTATCAACTCTGGCTGACCTCAAAACCATCCAGTTGCTAATGGGGCGAGGGGACAGACATTTGATTCTCAGCCTGCGTGTCCATAAGCTCATGGGAGACACTGACTTTTCTCTTCCTGGTGTGCCCATGGCTCACACCACTTACCAGGAAGGATGGCTCATTGCTTTCTTTTTTTTTTTGTTGTTCAGGGTTTGAACTCACAACCTCCCACTTGCCAGGCAGGTGCTTATGTCACTGAGCTAAATCCCCGGCCCCACTCATTGCTTTCTTGGTTGGTCCCCCAAGTCCCAGCATGGCTGATTCTCGGGAGATGCTAACTTGCTCTCTCCCTGGTGTGCCTGTGGCTCACTGGCCTGTTATTTCTTTCTAGAATGTCCTTCAGAACATTTTGGTGTGCTGGTTTGATGTTTATGGATTCCCTCAGGTGTTCTTTGTCATGGAAGCATCTTATTTCTCCATCCATTTTGAAAGTTTTTTTTCAAATCCATTTTATTAAACATAAAAATAAAGAAGGAGGAGAAGGAGAAGGAGGAGGAGGAGGAGAAGGAGAAGGAGAAGGAGGAGAAGGAGAAGGAGAAGGAGAAGGAGGAGAAGGAGAAGGAGAAGGAGAAGAAAGAGTACTACAAAAATTTAAAGCACATCAATCAGGGGGTAACAATGGTACACACACTGCACATTGTCATCCCCAAATCATTCACCCAGAACACAAGACATCTGCCTTCAATTGTCCAAACAATACCAGCACAAATCTGAAAGATAGTTTTGTGAGGTACATCAGTCTGATTTGGAGGTTGTTTTCTTTTAGGTCTTGAGATATTTCACTCCAGGCTCTCCTTGAGCAGTCTTCTGTGATTCTGATGGGCTTTTCTTGATAGTGAATTGTTTCTTTTCTCTTTTAATGTTTTATTTTTGTATTGAATGTCTGGAATCTAGGCTATTATATGTCTCGGTATGGAGTTTTCTGATCATGCCTAATTGGAGTTCTACATACCTCACTTACCTGTATGTCAAATCCTTTTTCCTTTCCAGGTAAGTTTTATCCCATGACATTTATGAACAGGTTTCCTATGTCATTTATGGTATCATTTGCTTTTTTATTGACTAAGATCAATCTTATGTTATTCTTCTTTGGATCCTCTAGCAGCTATTGGATTGATTTCTTGGGGCTCTTCGGTATTTTTAAGAAATCTTTCTTTTCATGATCACTATGCCAATCATGTCTTCTGCATCTGATATTCTGCCTTCACATGGCTCATTCTGCTGTGTATACTTTCAATGGAATGTTTAATCTCCTGGATATCTGTTTGAATCTGTTTCGTGGCTGCCATTTCTTTCCTGTATTAGACATTCATGGTCTCCATCATTTCCCTAAGCTCTTCTAGTCTAAAAAAATTCTGTCTCTTTTCTAGAGTCACTAAGCATGTCTTTAATTATGGTTACCATCTCTGTAGTTATCTGAGATTTGCATTGCCACTTGCACTGTTACAACTTTAGGGAGTCCAGGTAGGTGGCTTTCAGATTGTCCCACCTCAGTGCCCCCTGGGTTTGCCTTTGGAGAGCTGGAATTCTGGGGTTGCATTGTGTTTAAATGTCTTGTCTTTTTTTTTACTTTAATTCCTGAATTGTAAATTCCCTATGATGAGCAGTTACTTCCCAGAGGTGTCTTCCAGGCATAGCTGGCTTTTGGGTATTTTAAATCTGTTGCAAGATTCAACCTCTTCAAAGTAATGGGAATGAGAACTTGCTGCCTATTTGGCCCAGCCTCTGGTTCTTTGGCATTGACCTATACTATTGTTTATAACCGTAAGTCAGTCTCAGTCTTGGCATACCACCAGGAGTAACTGATTAGAATAATTAAATCAGCTTGGATAAAGTAACACAATCAGCAATAACAACAGCATAGAAAATGACAAACTATATGGGACTTCAAACTAAGACAATGGGAAATTTACAATGGTTGCCACCTTCCCTTTTTAGACATTGGTTTTGTTCTGCTTTGTTTTGTTTGATTTTATTATGTCTCATGGTATGAGCAGCTATTTTGAAGAAACAAGAGGAATTCTAATAGCCATTGTTGATTTCCTATGTGGGCACAGATCCTTCCTCCCACTGGCACACTTTCTAGCTTCCACTACGGGCACCTTGGGGCCATCCCAGCACAGGTCTATGAAACAAACTTGCACGAGTCATCGTTGTGGGCTCAGTTGGACTTGTGGGAGGCACTGTCATGGTCTCTAGGTCTTCAGCTGAACTCATGCAGGACATCGCCATAACCTAGGCCCTTTGCTGGATTCTCTTGGTCTTTAGTGTATGAATGGATTTCTTGCACTTCTTGTATTTAACTCTTTGGGTGACTATTATAAAATAATTCTGTAAATTATGTGTCCTGTATATAACAGTTTTCCTTGCAACCCTTGACTGCAACACCACCTCCATGATGAGGTCACCCCCTCTCCAAATCAAGTGGAATCAAGGATTCCATGATGCAAACCTAAGTTGCTCACCTCCCAAGCAAGATCAATCATCTCATAGACTATATTAACCCTGAAGCCATAAGGATCCTCCAGAGCTATGCAACCAGGGCTAAGATAATGATGAACCAGATCCCAGACCACCACAGAACCCCACCGAGTGGTCCCCACTCTTGATGGGGGCCATTCAGATCCTGCCCTTCAGACACATGCTCTCTTCAGCTCTTCCAGCTGAAGCCCCTTCTCTATTTTCTCTTAATGTTTCTTTCTCAGGGGGTAGCTTGGACTTTTGCAGAGCTGGGTACCCCCTTCAATTTTCTCTTACTTTCCAATTAAAGCTTTTCCCTGTAAATTCATGCAAAATTTTTAATCTCCACTATCACTGAAGCAAGTGATACTACAAGATGGATCTGACGGATACATTAGAGGCTCTTGTGTACAATGAGCAAAGATTTGCTGGTGTCCATCCAATGGTAAAAGCAAAAGCAGCTACAGTTATCAAAGATAAAGGGAAGAAGATATGCTCAGGGTAGGTCTGCGCCAACGCAAACAGAGATGGGGCATGGACAGAAAAGTGATACCGGGCTGCCAAGAAAATAAAAAGTGCGCAGATCAATCAGGCTTTTGGATTTCAAAAGATAAACACCCCTGTCTGGTGCCTAACCTTGGGTCTCTGAGAAGACTGACAGGATTTACTGACAGGGTGCTGAGTTGTCTCAGGGCCTTCCTATGCCTCTCCCAGAATCCGCTCCCGACGAAGTTACATTCAGGAGCCGCAGCCCATATGTATGAGCTTTCAACAAGGTTCAAGTGGGAAAAAGCTCGCTGAAAGTCAGGCCAAGAGATATAACACTCATGTGCTGGGACTTCAGAGATTTCCTGGGTCTTTATTGTTTTTATTTCTGTTTCTCTTAGGCCAACAGAGGGAGGAATTTCCCTAGAATGTTTCCCAAATTCAGTGGATGGAGCAGGTATGGTCTCCCAGCCCCAATTGTGCTACCTGTACTACAAGAACCCATAGTAGCAGGTGACACAGTGACATTCACGAGACACTTCAGAGCTCCTGCTCATGCTGGCCCCTTCTCAGTCCTTGGTCTTTTTTTTTTTTTTTTTGGGTGGTGCTGGGAATCAAACCCAGGGCCTTGTGCATGAAAGGCAAGAACTCTACGACTGAGTCACATCCCCAAGCCTCTGTGGTCATTTGATTTTTATAAAATTTGCAAAAGTAACCACTTTACCACATTTGGTTAACACCTAGTTCATACTTCCATAGTTAATTTTGTATGCCTAATTTCATTTTTTTTCTTCCTCTGTCTTTTCAGACAGGGTCTCACTATGTAGCTCAGGCTGGCCTTGAACAATCCTCCTGCCTCAGCTTCCCTAGTGCTGGGATTACAGGTGTGTGCCACCATATTCGGCTTTTTTTTCTTTTTTTTTAGTATTGGGGATTGAACCCTGGGTCTCACTCATGCTAAACACACTCTCTACCACTGGGTTACACTCTAGTGCTGATATCTTATTCTTATATAAAATTTTATCAACTTTAGGATACATAAAACCTAAATCTACCCTTGGAGGCACACTGCTATTAAGTATTCTTTGCTTCCAAATGGATGTGCAATGTAAAACCCTCCATTCCCCAATATAAATGTTCTAATTATTCCTGTTTGGGGAGCTACCTGGAGAGAAGAGTTGACTGTCCTTCCACAGGAGCGTGGAAAACGGCCCGGGCTTGGGTTTCACAGCAGCAGCCCACCAGAGGCATGAATATGCCTCAGCTTGGCTTGCTTCTCTGTGAAACTATGACCCCACGGAGGGACAGCAAGGCCATGAATCACCTCCCCAGTGAATCTTCTAAAACAGAGCTGCTAACCAAAGCCCAGCTTGGCCGGATGCATATTTACAATGTACCTGGACTGCATATGCCAACACGTAAGAATCAGGAGGTTTAGAGCCAAGGTTGTAGCTCAGGGGTAGCGCATTTGTCTAACATGCACCAGGCCCTGGGTTCAATCCCCGATACTGTAAAACAGAACCCTCACAAGGTTTCATACCCAAGTCACAAGATGTGACAACTCTGGGCCCCACTTGGCTGGCAGCTGCTCTCTGAGCTCACACGCCAAACCTCCCCTCCCCCACCACGTTACTTCCCTTACTGCTGATGTTTCTGCGCTTGGTCCCTTCAGGCTTTTGCATCCACAAATCCTGTTCTAGTCTATCATCCTGTATTAACACACTGCGGTTTCCGTAACGGTTTTTAAAAATTAAGTTAAAATTTTGACGTTAACACGGACCCAGTTCCCATCAAATTCTGTAAGGTCGCTTTCTTGCCAAGATTTCCTGAACCTTTTACAAAGATACCAGCAAAGCACCTCCCCACGCTGAGTTAAACTATGTAAATATACACAGAACAAATAGGATTAGAAATATGCATCTCAAAGGAAAAGACGTCCCAGCCAGAAGCATTCAGGAGCAGCTAACCACAATTACAGATCTGCCATTCCTGAATTTTAGTAGGTATCAAACATCTCACCTGGAGGCCTGGTTAAAACAGATGGCTGAGCCCATCCCCAGAGAGGGTAGGTGTAAAGTGGAGCTGAGAACACGCATTTCTAACAAGTCCTCAGGCCGCTTGGCAATCACTGATGCTTGGGGTCCTGTGGGCTGGTAGCTGGCCCCATCAGGAATCAGGAACTGCAGGTGGTTTGTAGAGACACTGCATTTTGGGATGTCCTGGCTTCACTCACCCTTCCCACACCTTCCTCATACATGTGACGTGAAGCATTTCTTAGACAGGCAGAGTGCCAGGCTTTTCACTAAGGAATCCCAACCAGAAGTCCGCTTTTGGCTAGCACTCCAGGTGATTCTCATCATCAGGGAATCTTAGGGAGGGCAAAGGCTAATGAAGAAAGAATGTGTTAATAAAAAGGAGCCAAGCAGAAAGAGAACGAGAACTCTGAGGAGGACTGGCGGGATGTCTGCATTTCGAGGTTTTGCAGCTACTGGTCCTGAGAGCAGGAGATACAGGGGCGATGGGTAGATTCAGGCGAGGGCCTGAGCAAAGTGAATGAACTGAGGAAAGTGAAGGCCAGGCCCCGGAGAAGCTGAAGATAAGCCTCAGGAAATTGAAGCAGGAAAGACAAAGGACAAGTCCCTGAGTAAACTAGGGTAAGCTTCCCAAGGCTGGAATGCAAAGGACAAAGGAATAATAAACTTTCTGGACATCAAAAGCCTACAAACAGTGGGCAGCTGCATACCTGCATTCTGGCCTGTCCCTCTGCACCTTTCTTGCAACAAAATCTGTGTAAAAGCCTCTAAATTTAAACGGCTCTGGGATTGCTGTGTGTAGCCCCTCCTGACAAGTAGGAGCTTTCCTTTTGTCTTTCTTATAAACCACCTGGTTTCTTATAAACCACCTCAGTCTCTTCTGTTGCCCTCAGAACAATAGCTGAGAGAGAAGAATGGACTTGAACTCATTCTATAGCCCAGGCTCATGGTGATCCTCCTGCTTCAGCCTCTCAAGTGCTGAGATTGCAGGCTTGCACCACCATGCCTGGTGCCTAAAAGCTAGATTTTTTCCTTCTTTTAGAGATAAGTAACTCCTCCAACTTCCTCCTGCTGAGCACATCAATAACCCCTCCTCTCCTCAGCCCCAAAGAAGTGACAATATGCAGATGCCACCGCCCCCAGGAGTCTGGAGCCAGGTTTATTTTTCCCAAGACAGAGGAGGATGAGCTGAGAACCATGAAAAATGACAAGGAAGCAAGTGTGAAGGTCTGCACTGTCTCTCTGTGCTCCCTGCTCCTCTGTTCCCTGCCATAAAAGCCTTTTCCCACCTGTACCCGGAGAGATGTGGTTTGAGGCAAATGGGCCTCCATCTCTTCAGAGTTAGTTTGGAATAAACCCTTTTCCCTTTCACCAAAATAAATGGCTTCCTCTCATAAAGAACAGCCTATTTAGGTAGCTATGAAGACAGCAGCTAGCTAGGAAAGGGCCTGAGCTGGAACCGGGTAATCGGCCACACTGACGGAATTGAAATAAGATGGACAGTGAAGTAGGGCTTTGGCCCAAGGAGGAGCGTCCTCAGGCACACTGGATTGCAGCCCCTTTTGTACTAAAGGGAGGTGCAGCTACTCCCTACTGAGCTCCCAAATTTCCAGGAATTAAAATGCAAAATAAGTAGATTTTCTCTCAAATCATGGTGCACACATCTGCAATCCCTGCACTAGGAAGGCTGAGGCAGGAGGAGCACCACAAGTTCAAGGCCAGCCTGAGGTACACGGTGAGACCCTGTCTCTAAATAAATAACAAGAAATAAAAGCCTAGTTTCCTTTAAACCCCACATGCTGAGGAACCGGGTTGGACAGTCTGAGCTCCATTGGTCATTTTAAATCCACAGAGCCATCTATGATAGGTAACCACTAACCAGCTGAGCAGTTCCTGTGCTCTGCTTATCTGTAAGAAGCTCTGAATTGAGGGACCATGTGGCCGCCCACACTGGGCCCCTCTTGGAAATCCAGAGCTGTTCTCCTTTTTTTTTTTTTTGAGACAGGGTCTCTCTGTGCAGTTCAGGCTGGCTTTGAGCTCACTTTGTAGCTCAGGCTGGTCTGGAACTTGCAACAATCCTCCTGCCTCAGCCTCCCGAGTGCTGGGATTACAGGCGTGAGCCACCACCCCGGCTGTTCTCCTATTTCTTGTTACCAAAAAACCTCCCCTAACTTCCTCCTTTTGATTTGTGACTTCATTCCTCTGTGTTGTGAGAGCTGGAGCTTGACACACACCCTGGCACCGATTTGGTGAAAGCCAAGCAAAGACACTTGCACACAGGAACCCAAGCAGCATAGCAGAGGTGCCTCACATGGTCAGACGCTCTACACCGTTTCCAGCTGGGTCCCTCCTTTTCTGGTTGAATAAACTATTCCTGGCTAGTGGAACAAGCGGAATACAATGCAGCTGTGAAATAAACTAAAGAAACCCTCACTCAGCATTTTTATGGAAGGTTCTAAAACATGTTGTTGAAATTTTTAAAATGCAGAAAAAAGGGCATAAAAAGGGAAAAATTAGCCTCTACATTTGTATTGCTTTTTGGGGGGCAGGGAGTGAGTGGAGCAGGTCTTTTGAGACAGCATGTAGCCATGTATTCCGGGCTGACCTTTGTTGGAAATATGTCCAGACTCAGTTCGTCAGTGTAGATTATAAAGCACTCAACATCAAGAATTCTCAGCAAGGCATCGCGGTTCTGCAAAGTCATGTAAGCATGAGGTAGCAGGTGCGCCAAGCGACCAGGAAGCAGGGTTGCTATATATATATATATTTTTTTTTTAATTTTATTTATTTATTTTTGTACTGGGAATTGAACTCATGACCACGTGCTTGCAAGGCAGGCATTTATGCCACTGAGCTCAATCCCTGGCTCGGAAACTGGGGTTTTAAACCCCAAGGCCTGGGGAGTAGCTGGCCTTTCCCCCATTGGCTGGGTTGAAGGTTCCCAGTCTCCTGATTGGCTAGATTAAACCGAGAAAGGGTGGGCCTGAGGGATTGCTGGGCAGGGTTGCTAAGGGCGGGAAGAGCAGAGGGAAAGGGTGTGGAAACTGCAAATCCTTGGCTGTTGATAAGCCGTCTTGCACTAGAGCTGTGTTTCCAGAATTTGACCTGAGCAGCTTTCTGTAATTTCGGTGTGTTCTAGAGGGTTTGCTTGGCTTGGAGTAGTCTAAGAGGGAAGCATTTGTTATATCCTTTGACAGAAAAGACGGAGCCTTAGTTTCTCATGCCTTGAATTCAATATGTGGCCCAAGTCAGCCTCAAACTCGTGGCCATCCTCCTGCCTCGGTTTCCCAAGTGCTGGGACTAGGGTTCCAGGTCATCACAAAGGCCTTATGTTCAATATACAATGCTAGGAATACAAAAACCTGGGAAGGTTACACAAGGGAAAATCACAGTGTTTCATGGTGAGGGAGGGACAGGATGTGTGGGAGAGAGTTTGCCATATGCCACAGATCCACTGATTGACAGGGCCCTGTATTGTAGTCCAGGCCAGCCTTGAATCCACTTTGTAGCATAGGCTGGCCTTGAACTGGTGGCAATCCTCCTGCCTCAGCCTCCCCAGTGCTGGTATTATAGACAGCTAAATTAGGTAAAAATATTCTAGGCAGTTAGACAGGGCTAGGCCCATGGAAGCCTCAGCGCAGAAGGTGAGAAGACATCAGGACTGCGGCTGGAGATGAATTTGAAAAAGATTTAAATTATAACAGCCAGATAGCTACTTCCCTAAGGGATACACAGAAATGAAATTATTGGTACCACCCTTTGAGATCTCCCGTATGACCAGGAGTATCTCATCCGGAGTGGGCCATCCTCTCCCAGCCACTAAAACTAAACTATTAAACTAAGACTAAAGACAAGATGAAGACTGTAGATTATTTGATCAAGGTTAATGATGTCAACCATAGGCCCTTGCTACTATTGGGTCAATATCAAGCCAAGCAGCTGGACTTATAATCTTACTGGTTGATTATAATTTAACCCATGTTGTATCCACCTCGTGACTTTGCTCTATAAAACTTTGTCAGAAAAGTGGGCTGGCTGGGAACCCATTCAGGGCCCCTCCTGGCTCTCAGGAGCTGTCTTCTTTCTCTCTCAGATTTTCCTACTCTTAACCTCCGTCGGTTCTTAGCATTTATTCTTCCGTTTCCAGGAACAGACTGACTGCATCTGACATCCAGCAGGTTGGCCGGGACCTCTGCTGTCCCCAGTCGGTGTCACTGGGCTGATGGGTGTGCACCGCTGCTTCCAGCTTGTCACCACGCACCTTTTAAAAGGTACTTTTAGATTTTCCAACCACGGGAATGTATCACATACTCAAAAGTTAAAAGGGAAACTTAACTAGGATCAAGCAAATCATATCTAGAGGGCCAAGCACATATGCACACAGAGCCTTGCATATACTAGATCTTCAACAATTAGTTGGGGTACTAGATTTTTTTTTTAATTTTATTTATTTATTTATTATGGTGCTAGAGATCGAATTCAGGCCTCCTGCATGCAGGGTAAGAGCTTTACCACTGAGCCACACGCCCAGCCCAGGAGGTATTGTATTAAAATAAAGACTCCAGGGTTAAGGTCCAAAGGCCTGGCTGGGGGTGGCGGCCAAACCAGCTCAGAATGGCCCAGGGGAAATGGAAGTGGCACCTGGCCAACAGGTGATGCCAGTTGGCATTACAACGACCTTGAAGCCTGCTTTCCATAATGCAAAAACAGCGCTTTTGTGATAGAGTTAGTAGTGGTAGAATAATTGGGGTGGTGCACGTTTGTAATCCCGGCCCTTAGGAGGCTGAGGCAGGAGGATCGGCTTGAGCTTCGAGCCAGGCTGGGCACTTAGGGAGACCCTGTCTCAAAAAAAGAAAAACGAAAAAGAAAGAAAAAAAGAAACTATTGGAAAGAAATTCCAAGTTTGTCGGTTTTCCGTTTGCGGGGAGGGCTGCCTTTGGAATGAAAATTCTGGTTTTACTTTAAAATTTTTATTTTATTGTAAAATTTTTATTTTACTTTGAGAAGGGTGCTAGGGCTCGAGCCCAAGGCCTGGCACGTCCGGAGCGCGCGCTCTGGCACCTGGCTGTCATCCACCCCCTGGAGGATTATCTCCAACCGAATCTACAGGTTTAGCAAAAGCCGGTGCGGGCGGCGCGCACCAGAGGATCCTCGCTCTGTCCCCGGCCTGCAGGGCTGGGGGCTGCTGTGCTCGGCGCTGCAAAAGGGCACCGCGGCTTTCACCCCAGGCGTGCAGCAGATGGGGGGCAAACGTCAGGGTGACAGGCACGCCTTGGCTGTGGGGGCGCCCCGCAGTCTGGAGTACCGCGGTTGCCAGGGTGATTCACAGCGTGGGGTGGGGTGCGGGGTGGACAGCCTGCCCCACCCCCAGGCCTGGAGGGCTGCGAGCCCTGGGGAGCAGGACAGGGGCGGGCGAGCTGCTGGGCTCGGGGCTGGAGCCACCCGGGTGTGTTTTGGTTTTTTTGTTTTGTTTTGTTTTGTTTTGTTTTGTTGAGACAGTGTCTCACTCTGTCAGATTGGCCTTGCACACATTTATGCAGCCCAGGCTGGCTTCGAACTCCCAGTGACCCTCTTGCTTCAGCCTCCCCAGTGCTGGGATGGGCCTTCACGGGTGTTTCAGTATCTACAAGGGCGTTTGTTGATCTTCTGCTGAAAGGTGCAACAGAACTGCCAAGTATTACTATCAACTCTGTAAATATTTTAAGGACAACAGGAGAGGCACCCTGGTGAGGCATTTCAGCTTCTGCCATTCCTCAGAGGCCAGTGAACAAGAGGGAGGAGGGAAGCCAATCCAGAGACAGAAAGAAAGTGGTCAGCTGGGAGGTCACCCCACTTTGCTGCCCAGAAGGCAGAGCTGCCCCCCACCCAGGTCAAAATGCACAGGGAGGCCCCCTCCCTGCAGCCAGCCGCATGAGTGACAGCTGACCAGCGGGATGGAGCGAGTCCAGGCCCGGCCTCCTGGGTGAAGGCAGGCAAGCTGGCCAGGGCACCGCTATCCCTGCAGGCCACAGGCTCTGGTGACAGGTCAGCTAGACCAGGGGCAATGAAAGCTGCCTGTGGCTCATAAACACTGCGAGGCTGGAATGGGCTAGGGCTGGGGGAGGAGGGACAAGAGGGGACAGGCTGGTGCTTGTCCAGGTGGGAACTTTTCACAACCCGAAGGCCTTTGTGCTTGTCAGGAAGAGTAACCAGCTGGCTGAATTCATTACAGGTTCTTAACTGTTCCCTCAAAAAAACAGAGCTGGAAGTTAATAACTAGTAGTTGAAAATCAACAAGGCTCAGAGAGACAACAGCTACGTTTTGTCATTTAACTTCCATAACGACCCTGTGAGGTACATCTGCTGCCCCAATTTGACAGATGAAGCCCAGAGAAGTACATGACGCGATCAAGTTGCTAACAGCTAAAAAGAGACAAGAGCCAGGTACAGCCGTACACACCTGTAATCTCAATCTCAGCACTGGGGAGGCTGAGGTAGGAGGATCACCACAAGTTCAAGGCCAGCCTGGGCTACATGATGGAACCCGGTCTCAAAAAAAAGAGAAAAGAAAGAAGGAAGAAAAAAAAAAAAAGAAAACCAACAAGAAAGAAGACAAGAATTTTATCTCTAAAGCTGTGTTTTGAGAGCAGTGCTCTGTGTTCTCAGTGCAGATGAAGAAGCCTGGTGGAGCTGGGGTGCAGCTCACTGGTTTACCTTATGCTTAGCATGTGTGTGTGGGGGCCAGGGCACCCACCGGGGCTCTGAGATTCTGTTCTCTTGGTTATTGTAGACGGGAGCAGCTGCCTCTAGGAGAGAGAGAAAGCTGTCCTTTCCCACTGTGACTCTGCGTGGGGCCTATGCCTAAGATCAGATCCCACCTTAAAATAATTCTTTTGGTTTCTGGTGCTGGGGACAGATCCCCAGGCCTTGCAGCCCTAAATGCCCAGGCCAAAAGCCCTCTGAGGTCCCGGAGCTGTGCTGACCCCTGCGCTAGGGGTCTCCACCATCTCCCTCTCCTGGCTGCACAGCACACAGCGGGGAGAGCACTCTGAAAATCTCAGCAGCCCCACGGCCCCCCAGGTGGGGGCACTTCCCTGCTGGGTGCCACCTCCCCAGCCCCTGCCAAGCCCCCTGCAACCCTCTGGCTGCCACCCCTGCCTGGCAGGCTCAGCGCCCCTGCACTTCCCACCTTCCTATAGCGGCTGGCCGCCGGCTGTCCTCCGAAGCCTCGATCTAGTATCACTGCCCTTCCTGACCCAAATGGGGGTCTCTCCTCTCCCCCGGCCTCCCATGCCACCCAGTGCACAGGTGGTGTTTGGTGGTACTGGGGACCGAACTCATGACCTTGCGCTTGCCAGGCAGGCACTTATGCCGCTGAGCTAAATCCCTGGCCTGTACTGCTCACTCTTAACCGATCACAGTACACCCTCTGACACGCTGGATCGCGTGTTTTGCGACAGGATCTTGCTAAGTTGCCCAGACTGGCTTCAAACTCCTGTGACCCTCCTGCATCTGCCTCCTGAGTAGCTGGAATTACAGGTAGGCACGGCCACATGTGGCTAGAAGTCACTTCTTGTCTTTGTTTTCAGAGGCCCCGCTAGAGAGTAAACGTCTGTAGAATGAGTGTGCATTCATGTGAAAGGGAGCTTTGTTCATTCAGCTCCTCGGCAGGATGAGGCTAAACATGAGATCCGCAGCGAGTGGGGCCTGGAGCCGCGCTGAGAGCCTCCTCTGCACACTTCTGGCCCAGACAGTCGCTTAGGGCACTCACCTAAGTCCCCCACAGGAACAAACAGCAAAATAGCAATCAGAAGTTTTCATTAGAGACCCTTTGCAGGGAAAGCTGTAATATTTTGGGGAAAAGCACATCTGGACGCCAGCTGTGGTGGCGCACGCCGGTAATCCCAGCACTCAGAGGCTGAGGCGAGAGGATCGCTGTAATCACCACCCTACCACCATTCAGTTCCAGTGGCAATGTGTCCCCAACCTAACCCCACAGCTTTTCTAGGGATCCCCTGAAGCACCTCTGCCTCGCCAGCCAGACCTGCTCTCTAGTGTAGAACACAGCTGACTCACAGCAACAGAGAAGCCCTGGCCCTTCCTCATTTCTGCTCCACAAGTTCTGCACCCCCCTCCTGGCCCTGGGCTCCCCTGCGCCTGCCCACGGAGGCAGCTCCTCAGCCAGCGCAGGAAGCACCCGTCCCTGCACTGGGCCCAGAAGCCTCGCTCACCCAGCTGCTGGGGCAGAAATGGGAGCGCAGATGTATTTGGAAACCCAGCGTTTCTGACCTCAGAGTTTGGTATCTGTCTCACTGCTGGTTTGTCAGTGGCACTGATTGCTTACAGCTAGGAGCTCCATTAACTTTGGATTTAATATTTTCCTACATAATACAACTTTTGACATGATTATGTCATATTTTCTCAGCGAAACTATGGGCACCACAAAGTACAAAAACTATCTTTTCAGGGCTGGGGATTTAGCTCAGCGGATAGGGCCTGCCTGGCAAGCACAAGGTTGTGAGTTTGATCCTCAGTACCAAAACACAAAAAAAAGCCTGTCTTTTGTATTGTCTAGCTTCCGCAACATTTAATATAGCCTATGTATTCAGAAAGAAAGCAATTCAGCAAATATTTAATACATGAAAATACAGTAACTTAAAATCTGAACAAAAGAAATAAAGCCTTGTGAATAAGGAGGGGAAGAAGGGAGGGGGAGGGGAGAGGTATTGGAAAAAGAAGAGGAATCAAGACATACGATGTACAGGTACAAATTCCCTATGACGAACATGATAATTATGTATATCTAAAATGTACCAATAAACTTAATATGAACAGGAAAGAAATAAAATGCACAGGACTTGGAAGGCCAAGACAGGGAGATCACGCCAAGTTCAAGGCCAGCCTGGGCTACAGTGTGAGTTCAAGGCCAGTCTGAGCTGTATAGTGAGACCCTGTCTCAAAAACATAAAACATGTACAATTCAAAAGTAATTTTAAAAGTGTTTCTAGGGACCAAGGATTGAGAAGTACCTGCTGGCAAGTGCAAGGTTGTGAGTTCAATCCTGTATACCAAAAAAAAAAAAAAAAAAGCTGTTGTAAAAATAAATTTAAAAAATAAATAAATAAATGTAAATTACCCATAGACAAAAAGTTTCTAGAAAGAAGTATTCAGCGTTCAAACTTTTTACTCTTACCCATCTCTATACAATTATGCTTTTCCAAATTAGATATTAATACTGTGTTCTAGAGTAATATATTTTTCTTTTTTTTACAAGATTAGAAAGTATAATATCCAACTGTAATTCCAGCACTCTGGAGGCTGAGGCAGAAGAATTTCCATGGGTTCGAGGCCAGCCTGGGCTACAAAGTGAGCTCAAGCAAGGCCAGCCTGAACCAGAGTGAGACCCTGTCTCAAAAAAAAAAAAAGGGAGTCTAAAGAGAAAATTTCCATTTGCAAAGACTAGAACATCCTTATGTTTAAACTGCCTAGTAAGTTACTCTGCAAAATAAAATCTTAGTTGAGTTTAGCTCCATGGCATCTGTCTCTGAAATATGTTATTCTCCATGTTCAGCATGATTGTAACCGGGAAGTCACTCTTTTCATTAAATGACCTTTCGCTTCTGGTTGTTCCCATCTGAACTTGCTCCGCCCCCTTCCTCCAGATCCTACAGAGGCAGAAACAAACCACATTAGCGCCTCATAATGAAAAAGTAGAATTCCATTTTATTAGTGCGAAATCTTGTGAGAAAATTTACTGCTGCCGTGGGGCCCGCGCACATGATTCTCCTGTGTGTAGGGCTTCAGTCCACTCACACGGTCATCTGTTAGGCACACCTGCTCCTTAGAGGCTGGGAGAAGGCGGGAGGCAGTGTCTGGTTTTGGTAGAGAGAAGATTCTGCACGCCCGGCCGGGTCTGCCATCAGGTGCACTCTCACTTCCTTTTGTCACATTCCTCCTCCTCAAATTCGACCAGTAGAGAGTGTCTGTCGACCTGTGACCCCTCCGTGTAGAGCACCTTCTTTATCGTGCCAGCCTGGGGAGCCCTGATGGTGTGCTGCAGAGACACAAGCAAGGGTCACCAAGAAGGACCTGCCACGTCAGGACAGCCTCAAACTCTTGAGGATCCTCCTGCCTCAGCCTCCCAAGTGCTGAGATTACAGGCGTGCACCACCACGCCCAGTGACAGTCTGATGCTTAGCCAACCTGCGGCTCATAATATTTCAAATGGTACTAACTTCCAGTGTCAAGCAAAGGAACAATTTGATGGGATAATTCTCAAGGTTTACCGCTCAGCTCAGCCCATGATTTCACGCACCTCCATCTTCATGGCGGTCATAATCATCAGAGGATCTCCAGCTTTTACCTTGTCTCCAGCTTTCACAAGCACCTGGAGGTTCAGAGGAAGGAGTAAATAAAGACACAGAGGTCATCGGTGGTCTGCAGAGCTGAGCAGAAGCTGCGTCCATGAAGCTGTGTCCATGTGGTTGTCGTCTGCCAAAGCTAAGGTAGGGGTGCGAGCCCAAGCCCTGGGGTCAGTCTGACACCACAGGCAACAACTTGCAGGCCCCGCCCTGCTTGGCCCTGTCTCTCCCTCCCACGCCATCTTGGAATCTCCTTCCTAGGTCTCCTGTCTTTTTCATGAATATACAAACAAGACAATTTGCTGACAGAGGACTAATAAGACACAAATGTACCCTTCCAGGCAGGAGTCCGGACTGGTTTTCTTGTATGTTTGTTTGTTTTGAGACAGGCTTTTGCTGTACAGTTCAGGCTGGCCTTGAACTTTCAGCAATCCTCCTGCCTCAGCCTCCTGAGTGCTGGGATTACAGGCATGTGCCATCATGCCTGACTTGACTGGTTTTCTAGTTTGGGGGTTGTCTAGGATAGTGTTTCAAGTCTTCGGGGCCCTAGGTAGTCAAGCGTGTAGACAATCCTCATGTGAAAGAATTAAATTTATCAGCAATCCCAGAAAAATATTTTTATTTATTTATTGGTACCAGGGATCAAACTCACAACCTTGTGCCTGCCAGGCCGGCACTTACGCTGCTGAGCTATATCCCTGGCCCATGTAGATTTATTTTTACATGTATAAATGAACTCATGTTTTATCTATGGTCCTTCCTTTTTTTTCCCTTTAGGTACTGGTATTAAAGCCAGGGGTGCTCTACTATTGAATTACACCCCCAGATCCCAGATTTGTTTGTTTCTTTGTCTGAGTCAGGGCCCTGCTAAGTTGCTCAGGTGGGACCTGGATCCTCCTGCCTCAGCCTTCCTCAGTGCTGGGACTATGCCGTGCACCACTGCACCCAATCAACTAACTTTTGGGGTTTTTAGAAACAGTACATAGTGGAGGAGTTAGGGTCTAAAGTCTGACCCAGGTGTGATGGCAAATACCTGGAAGCCCAGCACTCAGGAGGCTGAGGCAGGAAGACTGGCATGAGTTGGAGGCCAGCCTGATCCACATAGGGAGATCTTATCTCAAAAACAAACAAAAAACAAACAAACAAACAAACAAATAAATAAAGCTATTGAGAAGTGGGACACATTCTTCAAGGCCCTGTAAATCACCTGATCTTGAGCAATGCTTTCTGTTTTGTTTTGTTTTGTTCTGTTTTGAGAGAGGGTCGGGCCATGCAGCCCAGGCTGGCCTAGAACTTGTGGCAGTGACCCCGGCCCCACGTCTGCAGTGCTGGTCACAGCAGTGTGCCACCACGCCCAGCTGGCCCTGCTTTAATTCTGCCCCACAGAGCCACTGCCTGGGCTTCGAGTCTGTGACAGGGAAAAGAGCTTTTTGCTTCCTCTGCTGCTCTGGCCAATCCTGAACTCCTAGGCTTAAGGGTATCTCCTGCCTCACTCTCTCCAGTAGCCCCCCAGGAAGCCAGACCTGATTAGGAACACCTGCCTACCTGCCTTTCTCTTTTTCACTTATTTTATTTACTTTTTGGTTTTTTGAGACAGGGTTTTGCTATGTATATTCCAGACTGGCCTCGAGCTCAGAGAGCCTCCTGCCTCAGCCTCCCGGATCCTGGGATTACAGGCAAGCACCATGATGCCTGGCTTTACATATCTATCTAAATATAAGACCAGCCCTGCCTGCAGGGACATCACATGACAGTCCTTGTGAACACCAGATCCAGGTCTTTTGATTCACGTTCCCTTGGGGCAAATATTCCAGAGAACACTGGGTGAAATCACACTCTTTCAAAAGTCATTTTCTCCTTTATTTTTTGCTGCCAAGAATACACAGTGGAATGTTCAGGACTTCAGTGCATCTGGGGAAACGCCAGGGTCCCAATACACAGGAGGATGCACTACAGATCCATCCCCGGTTGAAGTTGTATCAATCTGTTCTAGGGTCTGAATGTTTGCATCACCTGGAAATTTGTACAATGAAATCCTAAGGTGACCACACTTGATTTGGGGCCTCTGGGAGATAGTAAGGAATTAGTGTCTTCATAAAAGAGGCCCAAACTGGGCATGCTGGTGCTTGACTATAGTCCTAGCACTCAGGAGGCTGAGGCAGGAGGATTGCCATGAGTTCGAGGCCAGCCTGGGCTACATAGTGAGCTCAAGGCCAGCTTGAATTATAGTGAGACACTGTTTCAAACAAAACAAAAGAAAAATTTAACATTAAAAACTACTTAGGGAGCCAGGTGTGGTGGTACATGCCTGTAATCTCAACACTCTGGAGGCTGAGGCAGGAGGACCACTGTAAATGTGAGATCAGCCTGTACTACACAGCAAGACTGTCTCAAAAACAAACAAAAACAAAACCAGACAGTTTGGACTGTTTGTACCTTTGTTGTGTGTGTGTGTGCGTGATGGGAACTGAACCAGGCCCTCATGCACACTAAGCACGTGCTCTACTACTGAGTACCTTGATGAATATTCTCACCTACAAAACTAGCAGAGGGGAGGAAAGGGCAGGGGAGAGGAAGGCGGAGTGTAGAAAGGATTAAAATGCGTTATGCACCTGAACCAACATGTACTGTGAATGTGACCATGTGTTGCAAACAAGTCCTAATAAAAGTTAAAATAAAAAAATACTTAGAAAAGAACCCAGAAACCTGGGGTTAGGGTACAGCTAATCAGCAGAGTGCACGCTTAGCATGCACAGGGTCCCGGGGTCAATCTCTAGCACCCAAAGCAGAGTCAGTCCTCTTCATCAGCAGTTAGATACACAGCTGTTTCTGCTGGAGACTGAGCTATGGAACTCGAATCCATAATAGACCCTTTGCTCTCCTGAAACGGATGCTGTCCAGCGGGCGAGAGCTGGCGAGGACGGAGGACACTCGGAGATGACGGAGTGTGACCACGGCGCTCTGCACCTGTCTGCTCGTTACCTTTTCGATGGTTCCAGTCATAGGTGCTACGGTGCCTCCCCGAGCGCCTTCTGAGCTCGCCCCGGACAGGTATCTGGGCACTGGCACGTCAACCTCAATACTTTCTTCCTGAGGAAGAAACCACACTGGAAATGGAACCGAGCCCCCGCCCCTGAATTCTTAGGAGCACTGGAGCAGGTCACTGTGCTTTTCAAGCTACTTGTTGACCATAGGCCTCATCAGTACCAGGGTTCTAACCCAGTCTGTAAATATTTGGACAGGGTCTCGCTGTGACTGCAGGCTGGCCTTGAACCCCTGCTCCTCTGACCGCAGCTTCCAAGTGCTGGCATTGAAGGCAGGAGCCCAGTGCCTGGCTCTCTAATCTAGCTTGGTGACCTGGCGCAAGTTGCTAGAGCCCTCTCAGTTTTGGACTCCCATATAAGGGAGTAATACACTAGGCATGGTGGTGCAGGCTGTAATCCCAGCACTCAGGAGGCTGAGGCAAGAGGGTCACTGTGAATTTGAGGACAGTCTGGGCTATGTAGTGAGTTAAAGGAGAGCTTAGACTACATAAGACCCTGTCTCAAAAAAGCGCGGGCAGGTAACAGTATACATGCCTTAGAGGGGATGAAAGAATTGAAGCAGAAAACCAACTGTGGTAACGGACTGCCGCTGTCGAGAAGTGATTTTTAGTTCTCCTCACAGTGCTCATTTTTGAGTGCTTGGGATTACGTGCTTAGCGTGGAGTTTATGTCACTGATTGTCACAACTCTATGAGGAAGGGAGCTACTATTCCTCTTACAGACGGGGGAAACTGAGGCCCAGACAGTTTCCCTACTCAAGGTCACACAGCTGTAAGAGACACAGCCAGGACTAGAACCAAAGCAGCTTCAGGGTCCAGAACCTACGGCTGGGTGACTGCTCAGGGTACTGAGGCTCGCCTGCTCAGCACTGCACCTGCAGGACCAGCTCCAAAGCCCCCCACGAGCCCACCCCCCTCCCGCTGGTCCCCATCTTCACCCTTGGCTCTGCCTCCCAAGTCCCCAGGAGGAAGTGGGTGTACTGCCTGGAGTGGGCGCAGGGCTGTGGTCCCAGCGCTCGGGATTATTGAGATAGAAGGGTCACCACGAGTCCGAGGCCAGCCTGGGCTACACAGCGAGCCCCGGTCTCAAAACCGAAACAAAACGACGGGAGGCTCAGGGGGAACCAGCGCCAAGAGGAGGGTGGGTGGAGAACTGTGGGAGGCAGAAGCGCGGGAGGAAAACGCAGAGGGGAAACTGAGGCAAAGGGAACCCTCGGTGAGGCCGCTCCCCTCCACCCCCGGGAGCGGCGCGGTCACCGTGGTAAACAGGTAGACGGTGCTGCCCAGGGTCACCAGCTTCGCACTCCTGACGATGCCATTCACAGAGCTGCTCAGCCGGGTGCAGTCTCCCTCTTGGTGAAGAGCCCCAAGGACGTGGAAGGTCTCACCCTCGAGCTGAGAACCCAAAACAGATCTGTAAGTAACTCGCCGTGCCTAAGGTTTCATTAGACCAGACTCGCCTCCCACTGTCGGTAGCTTCAAGGGTAACACATAAAATACACCTTTCAAAATGCCACGTAGGAATCAAGATAATTGAAAGAAAAAATAGATAACCTGCCCATAGCAGCACAGTGCTACAGACAAAGGTCCATTTGAGGGCAGAAAGAAACCACACTAGTGGTGCACGCCTGTAATCCCAGAATTAGGGAGGCTGAGGCAAGAGGATCACCACGAGTTCAGTCAATATCAATCTGGGCTCCAGGGTGAGTCCAAAGCCAGTTTGAGCTACACAGTGAGTTCAAAGCCAGCCTGGGCTACACACTGAGACCCTGTCTCAAAACAAACAAACAAACAAACAAAAAAACAAAAACAAAACAAATGAAGCAACCCACTTGCCTCCCTGGTAAGCAGCCTTGGCTTGGGCAAGCGGTGGCTGCCCCAGGGGGAGAACCAGCCAGCATCTCCCGATATCCGAGCCATGTTGGAACTTAGGATGCTGGGAAACCAAGCAACCCGCTCTCCTCTTTAGTAAGCAGCCGTGAGCCTAATGGCACAAGAATCAAACATCACACACACCCCCATTAGCAAATGGGAGCCAGAGGTCTGAGCAGCTCTTGGGAGACTGACCATATGCAGTGTAGCAAATGGGGGGATTTCCCGCTACCATCTCTTTGAAGGCAAATATTGTTATCACTGTTTTGCTTTGTTCTGATTAATTGTATTGCTCTATTCAATATTGTGTTTTGATAAGTTCTATAATGTTCTGTATTTGGTGTGATTTTGCTATACCTGAAAGAACAACTATTGGGGCTGGGGATGTAGCTCAGCGGCATAAGCGCCTGCCTTGCAAGCATGCGGTGTGAGTTCAATCCCCGGTACCAATAAAAAAAAAAAAAAAAGAAAGAAAGAACAACTATTGTGAAGACAATGAGAAATACTATGGGTCCTATCACTGTTATCCCGGTAACCTGCTGTGAAGTTCTGTACCAATTTCACTGCACTGTCTCAATTGGCTTTGTTCTCTCTTGTTCTGTTGTATTTCACTACCTTCAAAATAGTAAAAAATTAAAAAAAAAATAAACTGGAAAGAATAGCAATAAAAATGTGTAATAAAAACCTAAATTAAAATGAGCAAAATTATTGACATTTATTTGGGTATATTATAGGTTAGTCCTTTTTTTTTGGTCTTTTTGAGACAGGGTTTTGTCATGCAGTTCAGGCTGGTCTTGAACTCAGTTTGTAGCCCATGCCAGCCTCGAATTTGCAGTGCTCCTCCTGCCACGGTCACCCGAGTGCTGGGATGATGGGCCTGTACCACCATGCCCAACAGTACTCATTTTTGAGCACCTGACATTAAGTGAAATTCAGTTTTTCTTTACCAACATCAGTAAGATATAGATCCAATTTGTGAGCTTCATTATGATCTAAGGAGACATATTAGATGGAGACTGACCACGATTCTCTCACTCCAAGGGACCACGAGCCAAAAAACAGATTTCACGCTTAACAGTTCAAGGAAGTTGACAAGAGGACCTAAGATCTTTCTGTTTTAAATATTTTCTCAGCTGGGCATGGTAGTGCCCACCTGAAATCCCAGCAGTCAGGAGGCTGAGATGGAAATCACTGTAAGTTTGAGGCCTGCTGGACTCCATAGTGAGTTCAAAGCCAGTCTGAATTACAAAGTGAGACTCCATCTCAAAAAAACAAAACAAAACAAAACAAAATCATACATACATATATGTATTTTCTCATAGCTGGGTGTGGTGGCTCACACCTATAATCCCAGCACTCTGGGAGGCTGAGGCAGTAAGACTGCAAATTCAAACCTCGCCTGAGTATTCTAGGGAAAGTGTCTCAGAAAAGGGGTGGAGGTTGCTGGGTTGTAGCTCAGTGGGGAGGCCCTAGGTTCAATCTCAAGAGACAAAAACAAAACAAGAAGAAAGAAAGAAAAAAAAAAGAATATTTTTTCACATTAAGAAGAGTTTCCCTTATACACAGACAATCTCTGGTTTTCATGTCGAGGCCCCTGATGTCAGTGGAGGCCTGTGGCTGTTCTTTTCGATTTTTTTTTTTCCCTTTTCAAATGTTCTATGACGGCTATGATGAAACAGGTCACACTGCAATATTTAGACAGGTATTCCCACCTGTCCTAGGTTGAATATGCTATTTTACTCTTCTTTGAAACCTACTAAAACAGCTATTGGAATGTTTGTAAAATTCTCAGGACATAGAGGTTAGATTGCAAATGGTTTTGTTTAAAGAGTCACAAAAGCACATTCTAAATTTGTGTATTTAGGCTCATGAACAGGTGAAGACAAATTAGTCAATTTACTTTAACCTTTATCAAGGGACAACAGAGGGTCCCCTGCTGAGCATCATGGTGGTACACACCTGTGATTCCAGCGCTCAGGAAGCTGAGGCAGGAGGGTCACCAGGAGTTTGAGGCCCACCTGGGCTACATAATCAAATTCAAGGCCAGCTTGCACTACATAGCAAGACTGTCTCAGAAAAAAAAAAAGTCCCCCAACCAGAGGCATCAAGATGAATTACAACTCTGATACACTAAAGTCAGTAAATTTCCCATGGTTTTCTGGACCTCAGAGAGAAAACCAATGTGTTGGTTTCTCAAAATGAGTTGAGAAGTCTCATACATATCATTGATAAATCTATTTTGAAATATTTGAAATCTCTTAGCTCACATTAAAAACAGTACCTACCCAAAAGAATTTATAACAGAGCCTTGAAGAGGCATCTGAATGCATACGTCCCTAGCAACATCGTGCAAAACAGCTAAAAGCTGGAGACAAAGCCCACTGTCAGATGGATAAAGAAAACGAGGCACACACACACGTGCACACACTGAAATGTGATTCAGCTTTGTAAAAATTCTGATGCACACTACAACATGAAAAACCTCCAAGACATTACACTAAGTCATAAAAGGACAAATATTGTTTTTCTCCTTATATGAGGTACTGAGAGAATTCAAATTCATACAAACAGTAGAATGATTATTCTGGGAGCTGCAGAGAAAAGACAATGAATTAACATTGCTTAATTGGAACAGAATTTCAGTAGTTTTGTTTTGTTTTGTTTTGTTTTGGAGCCAGGATCTTGCTATGCAGTTCAGATTGGTCTTGAGCTCACTATGTAGCCCAGGCTGGCCTTGAACTCATGGAGACCCTTTTGCCTCAGCTTCCTGAATGCTGACATTACGAGAGTGAAGAATTTCGGAATTTGAAGGATTACAAAATTTCTGGAGTTGAATAGTGATGGCTGTACAACCATAGGAATATATTTCCTGAGATGCACACTTCAAAATTATTAAAGTAGTAAGTTTTATTTATATTATGTATATTTTACCACAACTTAAAAAATTTTCCTCAGTTAAATCTTCTAAATGTTAAGTATCAATAGGTGTAACTCATAAACAAAAGCTCTTTGAGTCTGGGGGGCATCTGAATAATTTTTAAAAGTGTTGAGGGCTAAGTACAGTGGCTCAGGTCTCTAATCCCAGTGGCCTGGGAGGCTGAGGCAGGAGGATCACAAATTTGAGGTCAGCAAGGTGTGGGGTACACCTGTAATGCCAGCACTCTGGAGGCTGAGGCAGGAGGATTGATGAGAGTTCAAGGACAGCCTGGGCTACACAGTAAAAAGACCCCCCTCAGCAGAAGAAAGAACAGATTTATGTCTGAGCCAGAGAACAGTTACTGAGGCTTACCTGCATGCCATAGGACCCGTCTTGGTTGTAAGTTACAGCTATGGCCACATCTTATGGAAAGGAGAAGATGGGAGAACAATTAGAAGATACTCAGGCAGTAACCGAGATGCGAAAGACCTCACTTTAACTTAAGATGACAAGCTGTTTGTGGAAACATAAACATTAACGTCTTTTAGCTCCCTGGAAGTAGAGGGTTTGCTGGTGATTTGTTTTGTTTTGTTTTTTTCTTAGAAAAGCATCTGACTGGCAGGTTTCAGTAAGCAAGAACATCAAAACTGTCTTTTTTAAGGTTGTAGACTATTTTAGAGTCCCCTCTCCCCAACAGAAAGACTGCAGTGTGACAGCAGAAAATACATGAATCGGCAAACAGATGCTCTGGTTTAAGACCCAAGCCTGCTCTTTGGTTGCCTCTGTGGTCCTGAGCAAGTCACCAGATCTCTGAGCCTTCTCCTTCTTCCTTTCCTCCTCCTCCTCCTCCTAAGCATCCCCCTCCTTGTCCTTCTCCTTTTTTTTGTTACCCAGAATCAAACTCAGGACCTCACTTGCCAGGCAGGTGCTGTACCACTGAGTTATATCCCTGGCCCTCTGGGCCTTTATTTACTGGACTATGAGATGGGTATGCGAATGTAATTAGGATTAAATAAATGTAAGAGTGCTTTATAAACAGGCTACAGAAGAAATTCTCGTTACTATATGGATAAGGAATTGCCTGAAGACCATCCTAGAAGCTGGAAATCAGAAGTTTTGTGGAGCTGGGTAAAATAGCACAGTCCTGTAATCCTAGCACTTGGGAGGCTGAGACAGGAGGATGACTGAGAGTTCAAGGTGGACCCTGGCTACTTAATGAGACCTTGTCTCAATAAACAAACAAACAAAAAAACAAACAACTTGGTCCTTCTCACTGAGATTATGAAGTTTTTTTTCCTTTGCATTTGCATGCCTCAGTCTCCCGAGGAGGCCCTGGTCACCGCAGCTTAGCAGTTTTCAGAAGCTGACCATAACACTTCCAAACACTCTTCCACTCAGACCTGCGTTATTTTTGCAGGGCACTGCTAAAAATCTACAGTGTACATGGATTACGCTGGCTTTTTGATTATGTATTTCAAGCCACCAGGGTCATTCTGTGTAACTCAGGTGGATGAGGCCAGTGAGGACTTGCCTCTGGTGTTCCGCAGAGAGGAGTCAAGGGTAAGACAGCCCAGACCCTGGTCTCTTCTGAGGTGCAAGCATGGCACGAGCTGGCAGGCTGGCCACTGTGGGATGCTGTCATGAGAGGCACACGTGCACACCTCCCTCAGGCCTGGTGGCACAGCCTGTGCTCCCACAGTAATGTCACCTAGGCTCAGGAGCACAAAACAACTAAAGAGCTGCAGCCCAATCAAAAAATATGAGTCTCGCCATGTAGTTCAGGCCGGCCCTGACCTTGTGGCAATCCTCCTGCCTCAGCCTCCCGAGAGCTAGGATTACACACATGCACCACCATAACCCACTCCCATGTCTGCAGATGAAGGATTTGTTATTGAGTAGGTGTCTGAAGAGACCAAGTAAAGAAGAGTCCACTCTGTTCAGGGAAGAAGGTATAATGGTTCGCTGTACCTGGGCAGGCACATTTTTATAACAGCACCATCATGGTTCATGGACACCTCACACTTCTGACTGTGCCCGCCTGGCTTCCCACAACCTGCCCTGCTTCCCTGCAACAGAAGGTATACCGACACAGCTATTGCAGACTTTGGGTCTCTCGGGAACACTTCCCTGCTCATAGATTTACAGGCTACCTTCTGCTCGGGTTTCAGCCTCTCCTGACCTCAACTAAAATAAATCAGTCCCCACCTTGAGCCCACTCACGTTGGCTTGCAACAGAAGATGAAGGCTCCACTGGAAAAGTGGTAGCAATGGCATGCGAGAGTGAGACAGTGTCAGCAAGGATGATGGAAGTGTTCTGCCACCACATGAGCCTCAAGTACGTGACTTTACCTCCTGCGCCTATTTCACCATCCATAGGTAGGTAGAGCAATCCCTCCCCCTCATTAAGTTGTTGTGAAGATAAAAATGTACATGTGACAAGGACATGACAAATGACAGCTCCTTAGTGACCCACTGGAAATACTGCCTGAGCATGGGTAATTAACCCTCCCTGACATAGCTTTGGATATTGTTTTTCTTATTTAAAAGTAACACACTCTAGCCAGGTGTATGGTGCACACCTGGAATCCCAGCACTCAGGAGGCTGAGGCAGGAAGACTGCTATGGGGGTCAAGCCTATATGATATAAAAAGGTCAAGGCCAGCCTGAACTTCATAGTGAGACAGTATCTCAAAAACCACCTGCTAACATTTACATGTATCTTTAATTTCCTTTTTCTTTTTTTTTGCTATGTATGTTTTACTACATCTTTTGAGAATGTTTATAAAACATAGACGTGTAAAGAAAACTAAGTATCATTAATCTACTTCCAAAGGCCGATCGATTCTAATTTTGGCACAGTCCCTGCCACTGTGCAGCCTGGGCATTTAGAAAACTAACTGACCGGTCAGGACCAAGCTGAATCCCCCTTCAGTTCCATGTGATGTGTTTTCTATGATTCCTGTTTTTCTCTTAGTAAAACATTACTTACCTCTGTTACCATCTCTCAGGGTCAAGTTCCTGGTGTAACAGATGTTCAGTCTTCTCCCGCTGCTGAAGGAAAATGGAGAGACCAGATCTAGAAAAAAATTTTAAATTCAACAACAAATTTACAAATATCAAGGTTACTAAATTTACACAAAAGACAACATAAAACACAGCTCTTGTGCTGGCAGCTCAAATAATTTTTGTGTTTTTGTTTTAAATTTAAATTTGAGACTGTCATTTATATCTCAGAAAGTTTCATCAGAAAAATCCTGGCTTCTCTGGAAAAATCTGAACCTAAAAATCTGCACCCTAATCTCTCACCCTCTGGCGGTGTGACCCGCACAGCGCGTGCGCTCGCCGGCTTTGATCAGCAAACGCGACCCAGGTCATAGAAACCTTCCTTGCTCACTGGTGTCCTTCCACCTGGCCTCTCTTTCTCCCCTCTGTCCCTGGTCCAGCCTTAGAGGCTGCTGGATGAAGTCCAGGGGCCACAACAGAGCTGAACTGAAGCCACTTATTTCAAGCTCATCTCTGTGCTAGTTATAAATTTGACAAGAAAGGTAAGAGCGTGCGGATCCTGCATTCTAAAAATGTTACGTTCAGCCTCAGGAAAACCACAGGCAGGAGGCTTGGATGCTTAATGTAAGATGGAAAAAAACGAGAATTTAACATAGATCTATAGATGCAGCTGGGCGTGGCGGTGCATGCCTGTCCTCCCAGCACTTGGGGGACATGAGGCAGGAGGATGGCCACGAGTTAGACGCCGGCCTGGGCTACACAGCGAGCTCAAGGCCTGCTGTATTACAGAGCAAGACCCTGTCTCCCAGAAGGAAAGAAAGGTGCAGCTGTGCATTTTAAGCTTGTGCTATCTTCCTCTTGAATGTACCTAGAAAGTATACATGTGATCCTGATAGCAGAATCCAATAAGAGAGGAAAATACAATACAATACCACTAATAAAAAGAGACAGATGGATTAGATTTTTTTTTTAAAATTCTGATTGCTCCAAAGGTCAGAGTTAGCCTAAGTAAATATTTTGGAGCCAGTGAGAAAGAGGTCAGCTTTCGGGTCTGAAGGATGGAAGAACCGTCCAAAGAGAGCGGACTGCAGCTGCAGGAAGCTGCCCCAGGGGTTCCGGATTCCTGGGGTGTTAGGAAGAGGCCGAGCAACAACATCCTGGGGGCGCTGAGACCGGGAAGGTGCTTGCAGTGAGCATGTGCCTGGTGTGGCTCTTCTGTGCCCAGATTCCAGGACACTGCGGGGTACCCAAGTCCCCCAAGGAGACAGAAAAATAACCACAGGAAGGAGGAGGAGAGGAGAGGAAGAAGTCACCCCCAAAGAACCCACCCCCAGACCCCCACCCCAGTGTTCCGTCTTAGCTGCTGGGACCGAGCAGGTTGCTGCAGGTAAAAGGACTCAACAAAGGAGGCCCCAGAGAGAACAGAAGTCACAGCATCGGCGAGAGCACAGGGAGAACCCATTTCTGCAGCACCGGGGATCAGTGAGCATCGCTGCTGGGTCACATCGTGTGTGTGGCCACCACCGGGAGCTGCGAAGGTCCCCCCCCCTTCACAGGGCACAGCCCCGAGGGCTCCCTGGCCAACAGGGCAGAGCGCGGGCAGGGGGAGCCCCGAAGCAGCCCCTACCTTGAGTTCGAAGTGTGAAAGCCTCGGTGGCAGCTTTCTCCTTGAGGATGAGGCCCAGCGCAGCCTGACACAGATACTCACTGGCCACCGCCCTCCTGCGGGGCAGCAGCTCCTCGCGGTGCTGCGCAATGAAGTCCGTGTGCACCGCCCCGGCTGCGAAGGCCGGGTGGGCGGCCAGGTGGAGCAGAAAGGCGACATTGGTGCTCAGGCCGACGATCTAGAGAAACAACACATTCAGAAAAGCGCCGGCTCTTCTTTTCTAAGCATTTTCTACCTGGATAACTCTTAGGAAAACGGAAAAACCTACTAAGGTACCATGTGGGGAGTCACCATATCCAACGCTATCTGTGTAACACGACTACAGTCTAACACGATGGAAGGATTAAGTGCGTGCAGCAGGTAGTGCGGAGACAGCTGATTCAGGAGTGGCAAATACTAATTATATGTATGTACTTTTTAAAATAGGGTCTCTATGTAGCGCAGGCTGGCCTCGAACTCACTATGTAGCCAGGCTGGCCTCAAACTCACAGCACTCCCCCAGCCTCAGCCCACTGACTGCTGGGGTTTTGGCATGTGCCACCATTCCCGTCCCTTCATTCATTTAACAGCCATTCACTGAGCACTTTTTAGGTGAACAGGCTCTGGTCCAGGCCCTGGAGGCAGAGAGGAATGAAGCAGATGAAGTCTCTACACTCCCAGGGCTCACATTCCAGGGAGACAAGTAAGGAGCACCAACTAGAAGCTTCTAACATAACCTCACATGCCACGAAGGACACTCAGGCTGGCTAAGGACTTAGAGGAAAGCACGGGGCCCTGTGTGAAAGGACACGGTCTGAGAAGCGAGCAGGGCTGCGAGCCTAGGATCACACAAGAGAAAAGCATTCTTGGGGAAAGAGGACAGGCACCCAGCTCCCTACTGGGGACGCCTGAGGAATGGCAAGAGGGCCAGTGTGGCTGGAGCCACTGGCAGCAGGCTTAATCAAATGAATAACACACACCATCTTTAACACCATGTGCTAATAAATCCTTCTACAAAGCTAAATCGATGTAGCTGGGACTTTCTGCACCATGGAAATTAATCTGTTGCGAAAAAACAACTAATAGAGGCTAGAGATTTAGCTCAGCAGCATAAGCACGTGCCTTGCAAGTTTTGCGGTTGTGAGTTTGATCCCTGGTACAAAAAAAAAAAAAAAATTGTAACTTGACATGGTGGCACACACCTGCAATCCCAACACACAGGAGGCTGAGGCAGGAGGACTGTTTTTAAGTTTGACACCAGCCTGGGCTACAACGTGAGCTCAAGGCCAGCCTGAATTGCATAGCGAAATCCTGCCTCAAAAAAGACAAAAACAAAACAAAAGAAGAAAAAAAAAGGAAGCAAAACAGCTGTCAAGCAACCAAAACTGAACGTAATTATTTTCCTTTGCAGAAAATTTACCAGAATGCAGGCAACACTCATGTCACTGTCTTATTTATAGCATGACTAGACTTCACTAAAATATAACACTGACACTAATAGTTTTACTTCTGCAATCTTTCTTTCCTAACTAAAATCAAGAAGTCCTCAAACCTTACTCTAACCCACGGAAATTCCCCCATGTGAAATTATTCTGTTTGTGACATCGAATCAATCAGTAGATAAGTGCTGGTAAGACCAAGGCTCTGACAAGGTGAAAGGATGACCTTTGCTGTCAACCAGAGATATCGGGTTATCAACCCAGCCCCAGGTCACTCACATTGAACTGACGCAGGCTGTACCTCAGTTTTGTTAGGGCGGCCTGGCGGTCTGCAGCCCACACAACCAGCTTTGCAATCAGGGGGTCATAATGGATGGAGACCTCATCTCCTGCAATTGGAAACCACAGTGGTCTCTCAAAATTAAAATGTAGATGAACCAAAACAGGACACACAAGACATTCTGCTTATGTATGTTTCACACTGAGTTCTCACTCACTCCTAGAAGATAAAATATCACTATTTTACCTGTGAGGGAACTGAGGTGCAGGGAGGCTCCAAACCTTGACTACAAAGAGCAAAATAAGATAAATAATAGCAGCCGGGCGTAGTGGCTCACACCTGTAATCCAGCACGTGGGAGGCTGAGGCAGGAGGATCATTGCGAGTTCGAGACCAGCCTGGGCTACAGAGTGAGCTCAAGGCCAGCCTGAACTGCACAGTGAGACCCTGTCTCAAAAAGACCAAAAAAAAAAAAAAAGATAAATAATAGGAAACAGGGAGGTTGGTTTTTTGCAAATAAAAGAAATAGGATGTGCTAAGTGCAAACCCTCACTCCCCACGATGAATGCAGTCATGTACTGCACACACGAACCAGTAACAACGGAAGAAAAGCTTATCCAAGCTGAGTGAGGATGTGGCACCCAAAGATGCCAGCTGCCAGCACAGTGATTCAGTGACATGCAGACTGGCTAGCCCTTACCCTGTCTTTGTACAAACTTTATTTTCCTTTTTGGAGTACTGCACATAGTGGTGCACACCTGTAACCCCAGCACCCAGGAGGCTGAGGCAGGAGAACCGTTGTGAGTTCAAGACCAGCCTGAGCTCAAGGCCAGGCTGAACTGCACAGTGAGACCCTCTCTCAAAAAGATAAATAAATAAATATTTTCCTTTTTTGGAGATCAACACAAATGCCTTTCAGCCTCTCACAGAACACTTCACTTCCACAGTATTCGCACCCTTCCCCTCCCCTTTCATTTCCTCACCCGTGAAATTAAAGGTCCTGTAGAGCTGTTGGCAGGAGTGACAATAAAGTGCCAAGGGCCGTGCCTGGCAGAGTTGATAAACCAATGACAGCTATCGTCAGCATAATTACTGTCCTGGAGGACAAGAATCTGCACCACACAGCACTGGGGAGAAGTGACCTAAGGTGAAAGAGCAGGGCATGGAAGGGACCCTGCTGCAGGACGTCTTTCCAGCGTTCGAAGGGCCTTGTCCTTTTTGAAGCCCAGGGTGCTTGCTCCCCTGTAAGACCAGAGGGCGGGAAGACACCTTCCTCGCCTTAGGCGTCTTACGACCTGGGGGAGAAATGCGAGACTCCACGGTGCCACGTGTGCAAGCAGTCGAGGTCCACGGGATGCGCCAGTAGGTCCAGGTTTGCACACGAGGAGGCCCGGGGGGCACCCTGGGGCCTCAATCATCCCTCCCAGGACCAAGAGCGCACCCGGAAGTCCCTCTCAGCCCTGCACCCTCTGGATCGATTCTCGGAGCACCTCCAGGAAACCCTCTTGTGAGCTCCACTCAGGGTGCAGGGCCCTTCCTCACCACTGCCGTGTCCCTTTTTGTTTCTAACATACTCTACGGTGAGGGGAAATCTTCTACCAACTATTAAAGCTTGCTCTCACGATGCTCCCAATTTTTTTAAATCATGAAATCCTAATACCTCATTTTGGCTTCCATTCCAGGGATCAAACTCAGGACCTCACACTTGCCAGGCAGGTGCCTTGCTGCTGCGCTGCATCCTGGCCTCATCTGACTTCCGAAATGCAATGTAACCTTCCTTCAGCCCCAGCTGCATCCCCCGTCACTCACCCTCCCGACCAACGCGTCCTCAGCCTCAGCGGTGTAGGTCCGCACAGTTCTTCTAACACACCTTTCACTTTCTCTTTTCTTCATTTTCTCCTGGGTTATAACAGCCGCTTACTTAGATTCACTCCAGATTTCCTCCTAAAAACTAGTCCTGGGGACAGGGGTGCAGCTCAGTGGCATAAGTGCCTGCCTGGCAAGGTGCAAAGTCCTGAGTTCAATCCCGGTACAAAAACAAAAACAAACAAACAAACAAAACAAAACAAAGAAAAAAATCCTAGTCTTTTTTTTTTTTGTACCAGGGATCAAACTCACAACCTCGCGCTTGCTAGGCAGGCGCTTATGCCGCTGAGCTAAATCCCCAGCCCCAAACACCCTAGTCTTGATTAGATCAGTCTAATAGAACTCTTTGTTCTCAGCATTGCCTTGTCCTTCAGAGAACAAGTTTTTTATAAACTGAAACAAAGATGGCACTGGCTTGGAAGGTGGATTAAGGAGCCTGGTGTCCAGATCTAAATCTCAGGTTCTGGATGCCCTTAACTCCTCTGTGGCCCAATTCTTTCAATCAGAAAATGAGGATGATAATAATGCGGGTTCTCACATTAAAGAGGCCTATACCTATCTGGCACTTGGGAGGAGGTTGAGGCAGGAGGCTGGCAAATTCAAGCACAGCCTGTGCTATATTGGGAGACTATGTAGTGAGACCCTGTTTCAAAAAGAAAAGGGGGTACTCCTGTCTAGCAGCCAAGGAGACCCTGAAAACTGCTGTCAAATCCCTCAGTAGAGAAACTGAGGTCAACATCAAAATTAAACTATGTAAGTGGATACAACATTATCTCTGAAGCCAGGTGTGGTGGCCACACCTGTAATCACAGCACTCAGGAGGCTGAGGCAGGATGATCGTTGCAAATTTGAGACCAGCCTGGGCTACAAAGTGAGCTCAAAACCAGCCTAAACTGCATAGGGAGACCCTGTCTCAAAAGACAAAAATAAATAAAAGAAAATAAAAATTTTAAAATGATTGCAATCTATGCTGAGCAGATAGAAGTAGTAATTGATGGGAGAAAAATTTCCTTGCAAACTCAGTCCATTTGGTGTATTTTACTGTAGATGGCTCAGCTGCTGTGATCTGTCATAATTCTTCTGCCCTACAGTATGTAAAAGTCCAAGAATATATGGCTCTTCACCAATCATATCTGTGACTGCATAGTTGTTAAAAATAGTTGAAACAGGGGCTGGGGATATAGCTCAGTGGCACAGTGCCTGCCTGACAAGCACAAGATCCTGAATTTGATTCCTGGTACCAATAAAGAGTCAAGACATGTTCAGGTAGAAATTTCTTTGTTGTGGTTATAGAGACATGTTTTACTGTTCCCCACAAAAATGCCCTTAATTGTCCACATTGTGGATATATATATATATATATATATATACACACACATATATACATATATTTGAGACAAGATCTCACTATAGGCTAACCTTGAACTCACTGTGTTGCCCAGGTTGGGCTTGAACACACAGTGATCCTCCTGCCTCAGCCTCCCAGGTGCTGGACTTACAATCATGTGCCACCATGCCCTGCAATGGAAGCCCCTTATTTCTGATGTGCATATGAGGAAGCCTTCAGCAACTAACTGAAGAACACTTTTCTTTTCAGATGTATTATACAAAATCTTTCACAAAAACAAAGAAAGAAAGAAAGAAAGAAAGAAAGAAAGAAAGAAAGAAAGAGAAAAAAAAGCTCTATAAAGAAAAATCACCTAGAAAAATACCTGTGTATCAGCAACTTGAATTACTAAGACCTTCATTTCATAGAGTGAACTGTAATAGTTCTTGTATTGTTAGTTGTAAATGCAATATAATTTCTATTCTTGCTTAGCTTGTACTGTAGTATGTGTCAAAACAATACTACTGCGTTTAAAATATGAGTTATTCTTTAACAATAACTATTCCAGAAGGAAAATGTTCACAAGAAATCAATTAAATCCTTTATTTTATTATTGATTGATTGATTGAGTTATGGTACTAGAGATCAAATTCATGACCTCACACTTGCCAGGCAGGCGCTTGTGCTGTTGAGCTAAATCCCCAGCCCAAAACTCTTTATTTTAAAACATGCTCAATATTTCCAGAAGACTCTACTCCAAAATAAATAATGCACTAAAACCTGGTGTAATGACGTGCACCTGTAGCGCCAGGTTTTGCTTTGTTTTTTTGGTACCGGGGATCAAACTCGTGACCTTGCGCTTGCCAGGCAGGCGCTTATGCCACTGAGCTAAATCCCCGGCTCCAGCCCCAGGTACTCAAGAGCAGAGGCAGGGGGATCACTTGAGAGTTCCAGACCAGCCTGAGTAGTATAGCGCCATTCGAATCTCAAAGAAAGAAGGTATTAAAAGTTTAGTAAGAGTGAGAGGTTTCATTTTATTTTGCTGTACCTTGCCGTACGCCAGTTTCGATCCTGGTGGAACAGTCTGCGTGAGGGGTAGAGAGATGCACCAACGGTCCTGCCCTGGGCATGAAATTATTTTCAGGGTCTTCAGCATATATTCTAGCCTCTAAGGCATGGCCCCGCAGAGGAATTTCTTCCTGGCTCAAAGGAATCTTCTCTCCTGCTGCAATCTGAGAATAGAGGAACAGTGCTTCTCATGAAAACCCACCTTACAGCACCTTGACTTGGTCGATGGTCTTGCATTTTTCTCTAGAAAATGTACATTTGGATTTTGCTGTGCAGTTCAATACAAGCTATGATTATATGCATCCACTTGAGTATTGGGCAAAACAAATAGATTAAATGACAGAGGCAGCTTGGGAATAGTCTGTTTCCAATGGATTTCTAGAGTCTGTAAATGGAGACAGGAAAACTGATGGCTGATTCATAAATATAAAAATCAGGCTGAGCACAGTGGCACACCCCTGTAATGCCAGTGCTCGGGAGGCTGAGGCAGGAGGATCACCAAGAGTTTGAGGTGAGCCTGGGCTACACAACGAGTTCAGGGACACCCTGTACTACACTGTGAGTGTCTCAAAAAACCTAAGTAAATAAATAAATAATCAGTGTTTAATATGCTCAAAACCAAAATTTCTTACTGACAAGATATTCTCAGTTTTTGTTTAAAATGGCAGCACTCAGCTCCCAAATCAATCTTTTTTTTTTTTTTTAAACAATAAATGATCAGTTGGTATTTAGGTCTACATTCACAGCCAAGGAAAGAGCATAGCTGGCCTGAGTTGTCCTCTGCCAGGATTTCCATTGGCACACAAGTGATGAAGCAAAGGGCTGGGGCGTGTGATGCTGCTCTAGTTTTATGATGTTCCTGTGCGATCCAGATTAGAACAGGGCCATTGTTACTGCCCACAGCTGCCCCAGTTACTCGCACTTGGCTCTCACGAAGCCAACACACCGCTCTCTTCAACCAGTACACCCAGGACAAGGCCATCAGAGGGTGCGCCCTCACATACAAGCTAGACTCCTCGTGTGGAGATGGTACATACACACACAACACATCTCATCCCCCACGGCTGCCAAGGTCTAGTCTTTCTTAGTTACTGCTTCAGGGAAGAAAAAAAAAAAAAAACACAGAAACAAACCCTTTTCCCTTCTGGCACTCTTGCCAGAAGTTTCCAACCCACTATAATTTTTCTAACTCTTTATAGTCTGTATGCCTGGTTTTCATTAGTTCTCAAGGCCATTCAGGTCCAAAAGAATCTTTTGGCTCATTAAAACCAATAATCGTCCCCCAAAGGGTGAGCAAAAACAACAGCATATTATTTGCAAAATCCCGAGAAGACAAAATTATCAAAATAATCAAGACTTTAGCAACACACACAAAAAAATTTAGCTTCAGTACATACAAAGAACCAAGGATCCTAGCTGGCCAAGGCAATCCATGTAATCCCAGCACTCTGGGAGGCTGAGGCAGAAGGATCACAAGTTCAAACCTCATGTGGGCAATTTACTGAGATCCTGTCTCGAGACAAAAAAATAAAAAAGAGCTAGCAATATGGATCAGTGTGACAGCCCTGGGTTCCCTCCTTGTTGCAACAAACAAGACTGAGATTCTATAGGGCTCACGAACATTGATAGGACTTAAAAATCTGGGGCAGCTGGAGATGTAGCTCAGTTGCTAGAGCACTTGGCTAGCTTGATCCCCAGTGCTACAAAAACAATAAACAAAAAAATCATTGCTCATATTAAAAAAAGATGAAGTAAAACCAATTGTTTCAATCAGAAAGCAGAAAGAGCCAAGCTCTTATATATTTCAAGAAATGATACTTCCTGGAACTTCGGCTTACACCAGGCCTCCTTCTGCCGTCCGCAGTACAGAGCAGTCACAGAGCTATGGCTGGGAATGGGAAATACGGTGAATATTTGTTTTTTTTGGTCTTTTTGAGACAGAGCCTCTGTATGCAATTCAGGCTGGCCTTGAGCTCACTTTGTAGCCCAGGCTGGTCTTGAACTCACAACGATCCTCCTGCTTCAGCCTCCCGAGTGCTGGGATTATAGGCGTGAGCCACCATGCCCGGCAATTCGGTGAATATTTGTATTAGGAACATTTATTATAGGAAAAGACACGTTGTCACAAATGCTGCTCAGAATTCGTGCCCTCACTTGGAACACACGCACCCTAGCATCCTGGCCATGCTCTCAGCAGTCCTGGGAGACTTCTGTGTTTTTTGTGGCACTGCCATAGTTGCACCGATAACCTGAATCAACTCTAAATATTTACCTTTTGTGGTCACTTTGACTTTGGGAATGAGCCAGGAGTTGAACGGTGCCAGATCCAGTCAAGAGGTGGCTGACAACACACCACAATATTTTTATTTGACACAAACTGCTGTGCCAGAAGCAAAGAGTAACATGGACAGCACCACGACGGAGATGGAACTGCCCTTTTCTTAGGTCGTCTCCTCCTCCTCCTCCTTCTTCTTCCTTTTCCTCTTCCTCCTCTTTTTTGTTTTTGTTGGTTTGTTTGTTTTCTGAGGCCAGATCCTTCTGTGTAGTCCAGACTGGCCTTGAATTCACTGTGAAGCCCAGGCTGGCCTTCAACTCTCAGCGATGCTCTTGCCTCAGCCTCCTAAGTGCTGCAATTACAGGCACGCACCTCCAAACTCAGCTGTCTTAGGTCATTTTCTATGTACACTATCTCTTAAATAACAAGCCCTTATAATATTTGGAGTTCACTGTAGCTTTCCTGGGTACAAGCTCAGCTTGCCTGCTTCCATCAAGGTCAAAAGTCACAATCAACAGTACCTCTGATGCTGAATCTTGACAGCTAGATTTTTTGTACCAGAGCTGGGTGATTTCCATTGAGCATCCCAAACTCTGGGCTCAGGATCACAACCAGAGACCCAAGTTTCATGTCCTGGGATGACATTTCTCAAAAATCTGGACTCTGACATGGCAGGATTGCACAATGCCCATAAAATGTGCTACCTGTGATCCAGGATTTATGGCATGTTTCAAAACACAGCTTCTCTCAACCGTAGCTCACAGGCACAGACTGCAGCAAACAAGCTGAAAGCTGAACAAAGGACTCAGATCCCAGCACGGAGCAGCCCTGCCTTCCCCCCAGACAGTGCCAGCAGCAGCGGGCACCATGCTCTCGGTTCAATCACACCTCATGTTGCTTTCACAAAACCCAGGAACCTGGCATGGCGGAGTCACTGCTTGAACACTTTCTAAACAGGGACTCTAAGTGGCTACAAGCATGAACATTTCCCTGGGGGCCAGCACTTCACGGGGATCCTACGGGAGACCATTCCCTGGACTCTGCATTCCCTGTTCTGCCCTAGGTGGCATCTGTCCGCCTGCTTAAGTCTTAATGCCTGCACAGCCCCCCGAATGCTGTGGCCTGAGGTGGACCATGTGGTCAGGACAAGTCTAGGTGACAGTGGCTCCCTGCTGACCTGCCTGGTGCCTGAAGGAAATGAATGTAAGTGACAAGTTAGGACTCTGGGTCCCCAGAGTGGCATGAATGTCACAGCTGCAAATGTCATTTTGCTGTTTAACCTCCCTTTCTCCTGTCCTCCTCACCACCACCAGCAGGGATGCCTGTCCACAGCGACACCTTTCAGGAGTCCAGAGGGGCCAGAGGAGGGTGCTCTGAGATAAATTAATAAGATGTGACACATACCTGTGCTGAGTCCCCACCGTGAATGTATCTGTCACGTGCCACAAACATGTACTGATAAAAGATGAACCTTAACAGAAAACATTCTCACCCTGAGCTGCCACTCCACCAGGTCGGTCCCCGTGACCATCTCAGTGACAGGGTGTTCCACCTGCAGTCTTGTATTCATTTCCATGAAGTAAAAATTGTGCTGTGAGTCCATAATAAACTCCACCGTGCCTGAGAGACAGAACACACGGGGCATGCGTCGTCCATAGTGCATACTCAGCAGCAAACCAAGATCTCCCACGATGTAGCTCACTGAGTGTTTAATCATAAACATTCTACATTTCATCAAGAAAACACCTCACAAAAAAGACCCTGTCTCGACAAAATGGGCTCGGCATGAAATGTTTAACGAAGTTCTTCAGAGAGAAGGAAAATGATACAGGCCAGAAGCTGCATATACATACAGAAAGGAGAGTACAGGAGAGTGAATAGGTGCAGGTAAAATAAAATGTTAATTCCCTTATTTTTCACTGATTTATTAATAAATTTATTCAAAATAATAGAGCAAGAATGACTTTAGTTATATATGGGTACATTTGGTTTTGGTCTTTTTGAGACAGGGTCTCACTATGCAGTTCAGGCTGGCCTTGAGCTCACTTTGTAGCCCAGGCTGGTCTCAAACTCGCAACGATCCTCCTGTCTCAGCCTCCCGAGTGCTGGGATTAGGGGCATGTGCCACCATGCCCAGCTCCACATTTATGTTTATGTATAAATGCAATTTGTAATTACAATAGAAGGGACAAGAAGAAGACATCAGAGATATTATATTTTATTATTTTTATAAGCTTGTGAGAGGCGGAGGATGGAAGATCATGAGCAAGACTCTGCCTCAAAAACTAAACCACAAAAAACAATCCGACTTTAAAAGGGCAGGACCTAAAAAGACACTTCATAAAGAAGCTACACAGCTGGCAGGTGAGCAGCACGATTTAACTGCAGATTATTAGGGAAGTACAAGCTAAAACAGCGAACTGGCAACTTGTCAAAACCCCAAAGCCTAAGGGCTGTGAATGCAGGTGGTCGGGCTGGCAGGAAGCCCGAGTCACTGCTACCCGGCAGGGACACACTGGCATGGTCTCTTTGGAAGACGTCTCGGCAGTTTCTTCTGGAACTAAACATGCTGTCACTATGTGATCTGACAATCCTGCTCCTCGGGATTCGCCCAAATGACGTCCACATAAAATGCTGCGTGTGAATGTTTGCAGCGGCTCTGGCCACCCTTTCCTGGAGGCAGCTGGGATGTCTTTGAGTAGGAAATGGGTACCCAAGCTCCAGTACAGACAGAAAACAGGACGCTGCTCAGCACAAAACAGAAATGGACCAGGAAGCTGTGAAGACATGGAAGAAACTGAAACCGTATCAGTATGAGGGACAGGCCAATGTGGACAGGTGACTGCTATGTGATTATTCTACATGTGCCTTATGAAGGTAAACTGTCGAGGCACCAGAGAGACTAGTGGTTGCCAGGGTTTAGGGGACTGAGCAGGTTGAGAAGCCAGAGCACAGGAAAGTCTTAGGGTGAGAAACTATATCCTGTGAGATACTACAGCGCCAGGCGTGGTGGCACACACCTGTAAGCACAACACTCAGGAGGCTGAAGCAGGAGGATTGCTGAAAGTTCGAGGCCAGCCTGGACTACACAGTGAGACCCTGCCTTAAAAAAGAAAAAAAAAAAAAAAAAAACTGATTTAAAAGCTATATAACTCTCTTGCCTTCTGAAACTTAAAATCAATTAGTCAAAAAACACCAAAACAAAACCACATTAGTCTCTCCTGTTAAAAACACATTTTAACATACCTGCTCCAACATAATTCACAGCTTTAGCAGCTCTGACGGCAGCCTCTCCAAGCTTTCTTCTTACTTCAGGCTTGATACCAGGCTGTGAAAAATGATTTAATACACATTTCCATGACTATCTTGCCTTAACAGAAATTTCTATCAAAATACACTAACCTTATATTTCATGTATGAAAGAACTGTGTGTGCCGGCATATCCCTGTAGTTCCAGCACTCGGGAGACTGAGGCAGGAAGACTGAACGATTATATGAATAACTCTATCAATATGAAAACTTTCAACGGTTCCCATTTTGTTTCAAGATGACAGAGAAATCTGAATCAAGAGCAAATCATTTCTCGAGATATAGGGAAACCTGGAGATTTCAAGTTAATATGCAAATTTCATAAAAAGAAATATATAAAGCAGTAAGCAAAATTCATTTTATCATTTAAAATAATGCTCTACAGACACATGTATGCAACCGACGCTTGAAAACAGGCTTTACGGTAATGATGGGTGGGCACTTCGAATGGCACAGTATGCTCTGCAGCAAAAATCACATTTTGAATACAATGTAGGAATAACAAGTTGATTCACTAAAAACCTCCGACTCCAGATATTTTTGGAAATACATACTAAAAGAAAGAAAGATATATCTAACCCATGGTAGTGGCACAGCCCTAAAAGAAATAGAAATCCACTCAGACTGCCCATTCCATTCCTGCAATTCATTCAGCCTGATTATGATTAATCCGCGCAGCAGACCTCACTCCCCAGCCGCTGGCGAGGACCGGGCTGAGCACCGCCGTCCTTTTGGGGCGCAGCTGGGGCCCGGGGTGGGGGGGGTGTTCCCACCCGGCTTACCGCGGGGGCCTCCTCAATGACCTTCTGATGCCGCCTCTGCACGCTGCAGTCCCGCTCAAATAGGTACACTGCGTTGCCATGGTGATCGCCAAACACCTGGACTTCCACGTGCCTGTAAAAGCCAATGCCCTGCTGACCTCTGAGGGTGAGAAACAGAGATGCCTGACCAAACGCTTTGCTATCCATACCAGGCAGATCTCCATCTTTACTTATTTTTTAAAAGTAAGATCTGATATTTTGACCTCAGAGCAGAGGTTACAGATGTAGCAAGCGATCTATAATCTTGCAAAAAAAACTCAGGGAAAAAGTTTCCTGTGTGTGATAACCATTAAAGCATCAGGGAGGCGGGCTGAGGCAGGAACATCACACGCTGGAGCCCAGCCTGGGACATTTTTAACATCTTACAAAGACCCTGTAGCAAACTAAAAAAAGGAAAAAAGAAGAGGGGATGTGCCTTGCTGTGAAAGCCCCAGGTCCAATGCCCAGTACCACTAAATAGATAAATAAACTCACAAACTATAGTCACAGCTCATATAATCTCAAAAAGCCAATGAAAACTTTCCATGACTAGTTTTCCTTTTTTTTCTTGAGACAGAATCTTGCTATGCAGTTCAGGCTGGCCTGGAACTCACTATGTAGCCCAGGCTGGGCTTGTGGTGATCCTCTTGCCTCAGCCTCCCGAGTGCTGGGACTACAAGCGTGTGCCACCACGCCCCGCATCCATGACCAGCTTTCTTTTCCATTCTCTCAGTCAGATTTTATAAACCGTAGAAGACTGATATAAAAATGGCTCACCCACAAATGGTTTAAGAAATAGGTGAAGTCAGGCATGGTAGCACACACTTGTAATTCCAGCACATGGGAGGCTGAGGCAGGAGCTTGCCATGAGTTAGAGGCCAGCCTGGGTTACATAACAGACAGCCTGAACTACAGAGCAAGAGATCCCGTTGGAAGAGCGACAGGGAGGGGGAGGGAGGGGGAGAGAGAGAGAGAGAGAGAGAGAGAGAGAGAGAGAGAGAGAGTTCTTAGCAGGTTTACTGTATTACTGTATTCTGTTCACACAGCAGTTCCACCATAACACAGAAATGAGTGATCAGCAATTTTTTTTCTCTGTTGCCCAGGTTAGGCTAGAACTCACAATCCTCCTGCCTTAACCTCCCAGAGAGCTGGGATTACAAATCTGTGCCCCCATCCCTGGTTTTATTGATCTCTTTAAAAATAAAAACTTTCAAACACAGACGACCCTGGGGAAGGGGGGAAAGCCTTAGTTAAGTGAAACAAATCAGATACATGAGCTTAAATATCACATGGTTTCTTAGATGAGAAACCCAGAGTAAAAATGAAGAGCAAACTAAAAGGTAGATAAAAGAAAGTAGGAGGAGCAAGAGGCGGAGGGAAGGGGGAGGAGGGGAATAAAGAAGAAACTGGGGTGTGCTGGGTACACATACCGCGGCACACAGGGTGGAAGGTTATGTACCGCAGAGAGGTTTAACAAGCTCAGGAGGCCGAGGCGGGGATCGGTGTGAGCGCGAGGCCAGCCTAAACTGCACAGCGAGGCTGTGTCTCCAGCAAACAACAAAAGAACTGCACAGCGAGGCTGTGTCTCCAGCAAACAACAAAAGAACTGCACAGCGAGGCTGTGTCTCCAGCAAACAACAAAAAAAGGAGTTGTAACATGGGGCGGGAGGAGATGAAGGGGCAGGCAGGGAAAATGGGATTGAGACACCTTACGGACACGTACCGTTTCCCATAGGGAATATAATCCGCTATGCTGTGAACAAGTATGTACCAATACCAAAACAATTTTACTAAGCTTGGTGAAAGCCTTGTGAAGGTACCGTTTCGGCACAATGAGCCATTTTTCTTCACTTTGGTTTACTTCATGATCACCTCATTTAACCACCCAGGAGAGTTTATTGTCTTCATCCATCATCCTTCCTGAATGTTCCGCTTTTTTTAACTTTACAACCCAGATAACACATTCCTTTGACAAAAATACTCGCAGCTGATTTTTCTCCCTTTTCTTTTCTTTTCTTTTCTTTTC
>PVLA01000727.1:0-213987 GCA_004027455.1 Hydrochoerus hydrochaeris
GGACTCTTCATATGAACCCAACCAGGCCTTACCCATCATGGGCCTGCAGGACAGCAATTGGTCCTGTGCCTGTCTTAGGCGGCCGGTGGCGTAACATATGTGTCCTAGTTACCCATCTCTGGCTGCCCGTAGGACAGCGCCTGTCTTAGGTCAAGGACTCTTCATATGAACCCAACCAGGCCTTACCCATCATGGGCCTACAGGACAGCAATTGGTCCTGTTCCTGTCTTAGGCGGCCGGTGGGTAACATATGTGTCCTAGTTGCCCGTCTTTGGCTGCCTGTCCAGTGTCTCAGGGCAGTTGTCTCACAGGAACCCCGCAAATCCTCCTCCATGAGCTCTCCCATTTCTCTCACATTATTCACAGAAGGCAAAATTTCACAACCAGTCCCCACAAAGGGGTTATCTAGAAGGCCTCCAGCAACCCCCCTGGAGTCTCCACCCTCGACTTCATATTGAGCATTACATAAAAACATACACATGTGAACTACACAAATTACAATTATCAGTACAAAACATTTCAAGATCCCCGTGCCCAATTCCCACATGCGGCATCCTTTTCCTGGAGAAGCGATTGTCACAAGGCATGGATGGACTAGGACGCTGCATGGACAGAAAAGGGCGCCGCAGTGAAGTAAATAAGAATCATATTTATAAATATCATACTGTGTCTCTAGTGTAAAAAGTAAATAAGAACTACAAGTGTAATAAAAACAAAATGTTTAGTAATTGCTATTGTAAAAAAGAGAGGAAAAGAAAGCACTCTAAGGGATAGAACTGCATGTAAGTTTGAGTGTGTAAAATAGGTGACCATATTGCTGCATCTTTGTTGGATCTTTGAGCAAAACTGTTTGTAGTCTGACTGTTTGAATATTTACTATGTACCCTTTAACTTTGTAACTTGAACAACTACATCCAAGATGACGATAGTAATTTACAAATTACTGATTTCTTAGTGGGGCTTTTTCTCATTCTCCTTTTTCTTTCTTTCTTTTAGAATTCTGTATTATTGCTACTCTTTTTTTCTTTTTTTCTTCTCTTTAAATAAAATTTTAAAAATGTATAATTGCTATTGTAAAAAAAGGAGGAAATAGGAAGTGCTATAAAAGATATAGCTGCATGTATGTTTAGATGTGTGGGATTGATGACCATATTTCTAGGTTCTTGTTGGATTGTTGAACAGATCTGTTTGTACTCTCACTGCTTTAGTGCCTACTTTGTGTGCTTTAATCCTGTAACTTGAATAACTATTTCTAAAAGAACAATGTGTAATGTATCAACTAGTGATTTCTTACTATTTATCTTCTTTTCTTGAACTTCTGTAATATTTCTACCTTTTTTCCTGTTTTTTTCTCTTTAAATAAAATATGAAAAAAACCCAACAAAACAAAACAAAACAAAACCTACCTGTGTCAGTCTTTCAAAATGTGTGAATTAAGGCACAATACTACTTTGAGTTTCCTCACACTCAACAATATATTTCAAGTAAACATTTATTCTACAGAAGAGTATGACACAGGCCCTGCCCCAATGGAATATGCTACTATCTACTTGGAAGAATAGTACATTTACATAAACACATAATAATGCAAGACAGCATACGGGTTATCTCACTTAATCCTCCAACAATGCTTGGAGGAAGTAGTATTCTATGATCACTTTACAGATGAGGAAACTAAAATAAATTTCCTAGAACGACATAGTCAGCATTTGAGTCCAAGTAGTCTGGCCACACTTTTAAGATACAATAGACTAAAAATGAATGATTCTTAGAACAGCAACTTCTCAGATGTCCTCAATCATGAAGTAGGACCAGACGAGTAACGTTGGAGAGAAAAACGCCTTTTGAACATAATAGCTATGTAGTTATGGTTATGCTTTCTCAAAGTGTATTAGATTATTATAGATCAGCCAGTACCAGTCAATTACCATAAAACCCCCACACATACGTAATTATAGGCTTTAGTTCATTTATATCTCAGTGGAGACTCTCTTCTCTGGTTTCTTGCCTTAATTGTCTCTACCATCACCTTCTGACCCTACTGTGATGTTTTTTCATCTGGCCAGTTGAGAAAATATTACAACCAAGGTCATAAACCTTTACATTCACATTTAAGTAACAATAGGTATTATGGATGTTGTTTTGTCATATATTAGCTTCTTGGTATCTATTTTCCAAAACATCATCAAAACCTATGGAAATAGCATTATTCTTGCTTTCACTTTACATTTGAGGAAACTGAGACATGGAGCATAAAGTGCCCATTGGTAGCTAGTAGAGACTGGGGTTTGAACCAGGTTTGACTACAGAGTCTGTTCTCTCAAACACTATCCTGTAATAAGTTTTGTATAGCATTGAGTGAGAAAAATAAACCTACATCTTAATTGACTATGGTATTCCATACTCCTAATAATATTGATATGTCTACAATGGATACATTTTCCTAGCTCATTTTGACTGTTATTGCCCTAAGATACATTACCATTAATTTACGCAGAAAAACTAGAATCCCTCCATTTCTAAACTGCATGGAAAAATTTTTAATATGGAATAACTCATTCAATTCATCCACTCCTCTTATTGAGGGATATGAGCGTATGTATATGCATGTGCATACATTCATATGTGTATAGGTGTGCATGTGTGCGTTGTGTATTAGTAAACACTCATCTCAGGATATCTATCAAATTAAGGACCCTACCTGTAACAATTTTGCATATCTAAATGCTATTGTTATGCAAAAACTGTTAAACACACGCTTATGCACATGCACACATGCACATGCACACACGCACTCAAGTGGTACTAACAGAATTGCCCCTAAATCAAGGCTATTTGGGAAGGTGGCATTGGGAGCGCCACTACACTGCAACTCATTCCAAGAGGGTGTGAGGCTGGGAGAAGAAATAAGTCCTTGGTATAACAAAAAATATATATATATAAACTTTCCTGGCAGTAACACTCCATCATCCTGATTCATGACTATTTTCCCCTGAAGACTATCATGATGTGTGTTTTATCTTGAGTTAATTCAGATCTAAATGATTGGTTGTGATAATCAGGATGGAAAATCCAAGGTGATAGTCCCAGGCTTGTGTTGATGAATATTTAAAAATTTCCATAACTATCTAGACTTCTGCAGTTCTATCATCTCCAACAGAGCCCCGAACTCATCTTCACCTGCCTGAATGATCATGGCTGGCCTGAATAGGTAAAATGACTTTCATATTTAATGCACTCCACACACTGATACTAGGGTGATGATCATTAAATTCACTCCATTGTGCTTAATATTTTGGTGACAGTTTCCCCCTTTTCCCCAGATTTCTAATAGCAGAAAGTCTAAACTCAACTGTCAACTTATCAAGATCTTTCCCATCAATCCTGACCCAACTTTATTTTTCAAAATTCTTATCAGGCTTCTATTTCTTCTACTTTGATCAAACTATTGCTGCCTTATGAACCCAGCAAGGTCTTTAATTATCCAATTGTCTATTATAACAATGTGATACAAGTCAGATGTGGTTGCACACACCTGTAATCCCATCACTCAATAGGCTGAGGCAAGAGGATAAGCTGTGAGTTTGAAGCCAGCCTGGGCTACACAGTGAATTCAAGGCCAGCCTGGACTACATGGCAAGACCCTGTCTCAAACAAACAAACAAACAAACCAATATGATATATTGTTTTCACTCAAAAATGCACTTTAGGCCTACTCTGTGCCAGGATCTTCGTGAGATGCTAAATCACAAAGCTGAACAGGTAGTCGCTTGCCATTTGGTAGAGAAGAAGACATCTAACAATCAGTCCTTTTGCAACATGGTAAATAGTGTGATAAATGAGCTCCAGGGAGCTATGGCAGCCCAGAGGAAATGTACATTACTCAGACTTGAGAGAGCAAAGAAAGACTGAAGAAGATATGTTGGAATCCTAAAACATGAAAGGCAAGTACAAGCTAGCTTGACAAAGAAGGAAGAAACAGCAGTTTGACCTGGCTGAAATCTTGAGGGGGAAAGGAGAGGGGAAACTGTTTGAGAGCATACAAGAGGAAACATTTACTTCTGCCCATTGGAAGGGGGATACCAAAGAAGAGAGTAGAGGCAACGAGACTGTGGATATGTGCCAGATTCTAACTGCACTGTGCATGCACTTTGCTCTTTCCTGGCACATGGCAAGTACTCAGGATTTGGTTTTAGTTCCATGTTCTGTCTCTATACCAGCTAGGCCACATAATGGATTCGTTTTGTCTAAGGGATGCTTTATTTTTTATGCTATAAGGACAATCTGCCAAAAATTTCAGCGTCTTGACTATAATAAAATGTAATTTCTTGTTCTCACAAAATCCATCATGTGTCTAGCTGACACCTCAAGGCAGCTTTCTTGAATGTGGTTACTCTGCTTTGTTTTTTTGTGATACCTGCAACTCCATTGTGGAAGGAAGATAAGGCACTGGAGGGTCCCATTCAGGCAATTAAATACTCCAGTCATAAAATGTATCACTTCATCTCACTATTCATTGGCCAGAATGAGTTCCATAGTAGGTCCCTACAGCAAAGAGGTGTGGAAAAGAAATCCTCAGGTATGCTCTGAAGACAAGAGAACCAGCTAGACTAATCCAGGTAGATGAATCTGAGATTTCTGTTAAATAGATTTATTTATGCTACGGACTGAATATTCATACTTTCTCCAGATTCATATGTTGAAATCCACTTACCAAGGTGATAGTATGAGAAGGTCTTTGGGAGGTGATTTGTTCATGAGGGCTCCACCCTCATTAATGGTATTAGTGCCTGTCTTAGTCACTTTCTTGTCTCTAGGGCACAAATACCCAATACTCACAATTTAAAGGATAGAAGTTTATTTTCACTCACGTTTTTAGTCACTAGTCTGCTGGCTCCAAGGTAAGATGGCATGGAAGAGAAGCACGGAGGAGGAAAAGCTGTTTGAGTCATGGCAGTCAGGAAACAGAGAGAGAAAGGAGGAGCTTGGGAGGAAGATAAGCCCTTTCAGGTCATTTTCCCAGTGATCTGCCTCCAAGAGGCCCCAGATTACTGTAAGTCAGCTATAGCATCCCATAATACAATCACCTTCCAAAAGCCACACTTCTGCCAACATGAGGCTTTTGTGGAACATTCATGATATAAAATAGAGCAGGGCCCTCATGAAAAAGGGCTCAAAGAGCTACCCTGCCCTTTCCACCACAAGAAGACATTCAGAAGGCTCTATCTATGAGACAGAACCTCATCAGACACAAATATGCTGTTGCCTTGATTTTGTACCTCTCAGCCTCCAGAGCTATATGCAATAAATTTCTCTTGTTTATAAGTTGCCCAGAATAAAGTATTTTGTTATGACAGTTCAAACACACTAAGATAATTTATGATTGTTATGTGCCAAGTTGATCTGCCTGCTATTATGTTCAGAGAGGCAACTATTCAAATGTTTGTACTTAGATGGTTTTTGTTACGGTTGTTTCTCCTGACTGGAAACTGTGCCATAATCTGTTCTTGAGTATGAACCAAGAATACTAAATCATTGGCAAGATGATTATATTACTTGAGCCACTGCATTAGCAATGGTGTGTCACCAATTGGAAAATATGGTTTTATGTGGCAAAACTGCAATAAGACAAATAGCCAAGTGGCAGACCCAGTACAGATCTACTATACTCCGTAGGCCTTTATTATCAGATGATTTTTTCCTCTGTCCTTTGAAGGGTGAGTCTGCTATTTCTTTGACTTAGGTTAGCATGAAACCTGAATCATACCTACTACCCATTGCTATCTACCTGTGGTCTGTAAACTTGATTGGTTTTGGGATTCACCAGAGGAACTGCAGAACACAATTCTGGGTTTGTCTAGGTGGGTCAAAGATACATGGCATTGGGCACAATTTGTGGTCCCTGACCCCTTTCTCTTTAAGATTGTTTGCTTATTCTCCTTCCCAAGAAGGAGATGAGCAGTTTTGTTCTATCACACCTTTCTGCCATGATGTTTCTGCCTTGGAGTCTGCTGGCCATGGACTGAATCCCTGAAACCATTGAGCCAAATTAAACCTCTCTTGTTTTAATTTGTAGGTTTCAGGTATTGTACCCAGTAATAAGAAACTTAATACACTATATGTCTTGTATATGAACACTACAAAGTTATATATGGCATAAGTTATAATGTATGTTCTAGAAGTGGATATCTAACATGTCTAGCCTTGAGAAATGGCCCTAATGATTTTTGAGAGTATATGAAGAATAACAGAGGCTAGTTACTATTAGCTTTCTAATTCATCCTAAGAATGGATGCTTAATATATATTGATTATTGGAACAATAAAATATCTGGATTTGTTCATCATGATATAAAAGTTTTAAAAGTTTAATAGTATTAAAAATGGGGTGAGCAAGTCAACACACTTTTTTAAGGTGTTCATAGATATTACGTTTTCAGCAAACTACTTGGTAGTCTCTATTAAAAGATAACTTTTCAAACCCTATCATCTAACATTTTTAGTGCTAGAAGTTTATCCTATAGAAATATCTCCAAAATATTCAAAGATTTATGTATGAGGGCATTCATTGCAGTACTGTTTGTAATAGAAAAAAGTAGAAGCAACACAAATGTTTATTATGGTGCATCATGTTTTTAAATAGCAGATCTGTATATATTGATATGGAAAGATGATTCATGCTATGCATCTTGGTGAAGAAAGCTTAAAACAGTATAATAGTTCACTTAAAAGTCTTTTGGGGAGTGGGTATTGAACCCGGGGCCATCGCAGTGGGTTACACTTCGAGCACAATTAAATTTTTTTGTTTTGAGGGCCAGGGATTTATCTCAGCGGCATAAGTGCTCGCCTGGCAAACATGAGGTTGTGAGTTCAATCCCTGGTACAAATTTTTTTTTTGTTTTGAGACAAGGTTTCACTAAGTCATTAAGTTTCAGAAGCTGGGTTTGAACTTGCCATCTTCCTGTTTCACCCTCTCAGAGTACTGGGATTATAGGAGTGTGCCGCCTTGCCCAGCCAGTTGTTTTGTCTCAGTAAATACTATTACACATACAAGAAAAGTAAATATTTGGAAGAGCAGATACAATTTACTTCATCTCTGTAGAGCTGGAATTATCTGACAGTTCCATTTTCTGTAATATTGGTTGCCTTAGTCTATTCTTCCTGCTATAATAAAATTCCCTAAACTGGATAATTTATAAATAATTAAAATGCATTTCTCACAAGAGGCCAGAAAGTCTAACATCAGATCCAGTGTCTCATGGACACATGCACCTTCTTTTTGAGCCCTCACAAGGTTGAAGATAGGACTTAGCTAGTTCCCTACCCCTTATATATAAAGGACCCACTCTGCTGATTTAATCACCTCCTAAAGGTAACATCCCTTAACATTATCACATTGGCAATAAAGTTTCAACAGATGGATTTTGAAAGATGCATTCAGACCATAGCAATTGTATAATTCTGTAATATTAAAAAATTGGAAACAAGAAAGAGCATTGAATTAGAAAAGAGGTAGTTTTCCTCCAAGCAATTAATACAATAAAATTCTTTGAGTAAAAGCTGACTTCTGAGAAAGTTTTGGTTTACTCTATAGCTCAGGGAATAGATTTGACAGCTCTTAACTTAACTAGCCAAGTGTAATGAAGAGGAGCTTAGCAAAAAGCTCTGAGCAATTAAGCTGCGGGATAATTACCTAATGGAACCTAGTCCTTCACATTGTCATTTTTTTTGTCCTTCAAACTTTTATGAGAATGAAATGATCCGGGATGAATTTAAATAGTGTTAAAAGCAGCCATGTCCATGGACTGTACATAGTTCTCAAAAGCAGTGCTCTGCTCCTCCAGCATATCTGTTCCAAATTTATCTTCTTCAGCTATACACTGTATTTGCAGCTTTAAAATTCTATATCCCACTGGAACTAGTTTAGAGAAGCCCTAGACCAAGCCATCTGCTTGAATACTTTGGACACATTCCTCCAATTTTACCATATCTGTCTCTTCATCCCAAGCTTTCACATCTAGCAAGATGGAAGACTTGGCAACAAGTGCAGAGTTTTTGGCTTTCTTGAATTCATACCATGCAAATTGGTTTTCCACTAGCCTCTTTGCTTTCCTCTTCGGCATCAGATCCATCATCTTTATTCCTCTGCAGTTCCACTTCCAGTGATGTCTTCCACATTGGCAGGGCCATATTGCCTAAAGCTTTCTTCACTCCTGACAGGCTTGAAAAAAAATTTAAATTCAACCACTCTTTTTTTAAAATTTTATTTTAATTAAAGAGAGGGGAAAAACCAAACAGAAAAAAGGGTAGAAACAATACAGAATTTAAAAAAAATTAACAATAAGAAATCACTAGTTGATAATTACATATTGTCTTCTTGGATATAGATGTTCAAGTTACAAAATTAAAGCATACAAAGTGCACATTCAAACATTCAAACATTGAGGCTGAAACAGCTCTGTTCATCAATCCAACAAAAAAATTAGCAACATGATTATCAATCCTACACACTTAAATATACATGCAGTTATATCCTTGAGAGCACTTTCTTTTCCTCCTTTTGCTTTTTAAGTCCATTATCTGTTTAGTTATATCATGTTTCAGGTTGCTCAGTACCTTACTGATCTGTTTTGTTGTTTTTTTCTTATTTATTATTATTTTATTTATTTTGAAGGTAGTAAAATACAGCAGAATAAGACAGGACAAAGCCAATTGAGGCAGTGCAGTGAAATTGGTACAGAACCTCACAGCAGGTTACCGGGATAACAGCAATAGGTACAATAGTATATCTGGTTTTCTTCACAATAGTTGTTCCCTCAATCAGGTAGAGCAATATCAAAGGAAATACCAAAATTAAAAAACAGAATATTGAATAGAGCAATACCATTGATCAGAACAGAGCAAAACAGAGATAAAAATATTTGCCTTCAAAGAAATTGCAGAAGAAAATCCCCCTTATTTGCTATATTGCCTATAGGCAAACTCGCAAGAGATACTCAGATCTCTGGCTCTCACTTGCTGCGGGGGGGGAGGGGTGAGATGGGTGTTTGATTTTTAGCCCGCACCCCAATAGGCTCACAGCCACCCACCAGAGCAGTGAGCTGGCTGCCTATTTTCCTAGCGCCCCAAGTTCCAACATGGCGTGCATCTCAGGAAACGCTGATATGGTTCTCACCCTGGGGCAGCTGGGGCTTGGGAGGCCACAGCCACTTACTAGAGCAGTGTGCTGGCCGCCTGTTTTCCCAGCACCCCCTTCAACCACTTTTAATTTAATATAATGTCCTTGTCTAGAAAGTACACAAGAACATGTTTATATTGCTCTTTATCATTAGATTCCTTCTGTAATAATTTACCCTTTAACGTACTCCCAGGAAATACTCCTCACCTAGCAAACATCAGTACCACATGAGATGTTATATTCAGCATTCACTATAATTTACTTTTTCAGTATTAACATTTGAGATCTTGATAAATAGCCTCAGTTTCATTCTTAATAAATAAGAGTCCACTTCCCCAACCTTCCATCCTTGTTGACATTTTCAGAAGAATGGCCCACGGCTGAATGAATGAGCCACCCTTTCACCCCAGCGCCATCCCCCCAGGTCAGGCTTGAAGCATGTTTGCAGGGCACTGTGGAGAAAAGTTGAATTTCTGTTGTCCATGTTTTACCTCTTCTGTAAAAAAAATTGAGGACATCAGTCTCTTGACCTTCTAAGGTAAGAAAGAAATTAGCTTACAATACACTCCAGCAAAACTAGGTCCAATATTGTCATGTGAAAATCCTGAAGTTTAGAAAGCAGTTTTATCCTTCAAGATGCAAAGATACCTTTACCTGGCCTTTTCCTTTTCATAAGACTTGATGTGATTGTACCAATGTAGGGCATGACACAAGTTGGCAGGTGATGGGCAGGAGACTGCTTCAAATACTGCCACATGTGTTTTGAGGGCACATACCATTCAGTGCTCTTGTCTGCCAGGTAATCATTGAGCACCTGCAGGCTGGTGGGGCTTTTCAGGTCTCCAAAACCCATAGACTAAGCTGTCTGTAGGAACTGGGCAGCAGTGGAGCAAAGAGTGCAGAAGGCTAGCACCCAGTGCAAAGACAGAAAAAAGAGTGCATTACTATCTTTGATTTGGTCTTAACTCCTAATGTCATGAGTGCTCCATGATACTGAGATGAGAACACAGTTCTGATCAGATTGCTCTTGTTAAAACCATTCATAGCCACCATTGCCTACAGAATAAATCGAACTCACTTATTATGACATTCAAGGCACTATGCTATTTTTCAACTCTAAGCCCCAGCCTAGTCAAAGGGCTTATAAAACATCATATAATAAAATTCAAGCTTCAGCTCTTTAACTAGATCTAGGATTCTTTTCTCTGCCTAATTCCTATTTCAACAAGCCCTAAATTATTTGTTCTTCAAAGCCAAATTCACTTGTCCCTTCTCATAGCCCTGTCTTCTCAGATCCCTGTCCAAAAGCATTAAACTGTCCTCCTCTAAATTCCCATATGGCTGTGTTTATACTGCTCTCGTGGCACTTACACTTTTCTACCAAGTAGGTTTCTTTGTGACTTCCTTACTCAAATGTCAGGCCCATAAAAATAGGACCCTCCCCCAACTCCTAGCATATTGCTTGTACACACCAAGTGGATGGTAAACACTTGTGAAATCCAATGAATATATGCGAATAAATTTCCCTTTGAACAACCACCCTATCAATTCATAAATGCTGCCAGTAAGTGGCAGTAATCTCCTTTGGCTCGTCTGCTGTGCATCATGCTGCTCCTCATCAGATCATAAAATCATTCTACAAGTAGAACAACACCAGGCTAAGGTAGGTTGACAAAGTCAAAAGTGCTGAAGTCAGAGTCAGATAACTCAAAGAACCAAGGCTTTTATTTCTGGATATGCCACTAACTACGTATATGTGACTTTGAAGCCATTTCTTCACTTTCTGAATTTCGTCAGTGTCTGAAAAACGAAGGAGTAAGATGGGATGATTTCCAGAGTCAGACATTGTATGATCTTCACAGTTAGCAAACTCAAGATAACTAGAGGTGTGAGATGCTTGGCTAGTTGTCACTGTCAATTCTCATCTCTCTTAGAACATATTTATTATAACGAAGTGGACAGAGGTATTTCCTTAGAAATTCCCTCCAAATGCCCACTTTGTTTGCATATAATGAAACACACAAAAGCCCAACCAACCCAAGCCTCCTTGAATAGTGTTGTCTCTTATGAGAAAACTGAGTTGTGATCCATAGAATTAAGGGAAAGAGCAGACTGGAGGGAGGAAATTTTGTTCAAAAAATACAAGATTAGCCAAAGTGGCAAGGCTGGGAATTAGCTAATAATGAGAAATAATAATATCATACTTATTTTGAAACCAATTCTTTTCTTCTGCACAAGGATTTTTTTAAAGTATATACTGAGGAAAATGAGTAGTTACTTTTTATAGTTACTCTGATAATTCAGTTATTTAGATAATTACAGTTCTGCAGTTCTGTCTTCATCAGTAAAATACCATACATGTCCTCCCACTTGGGAAGTAGACAGATGAAGAGAGATAGCTCCCTGTCAAAGACAGGAAGTCAGATACTGGAGCAAAATGGCACAGCCAAAATTTAGGTGCCAGGGAAAGTTCAGGTAGGCATAGCAGTGTTCGTACTCCTTAGGTCGGGTTTTACAGTCAAAAACAGCTGCTCTGTTACTTAGAAAAATGATGTGGATAGCTAAGAATTTATGTTTGGTTAACAGGCATAAAAAGCCTGTTGGTACTTAGGAAGATGTAAAAAAAAGAAATATTGTTTTTGATAAAGAGTTAAACTTGGTGTAGAGGTATGATTCCGGTTGCAAGGAGAAACAGCTTCATCCTTTCCCCATTGTCCAGTGGCAGAGGGTATAAAGGGTGTAAATTATAAGAAGGATGATGAAGTTTGCAGTAAGAATTTTCTCTGGGAGAAAAAGTAATAAGGGAAGATGATGTTTCTTACAAAGAACAACTGATCTAACTTTAAGCAATGATATTAATGAATCTAAAGTGCATGTGCATGTGACAGAGATATGGAGACAGAGGGAGAGACTGAGATTTGTCTATGTATGTGCAGCACAGTCTAAGGAAGAAAGTGTGACTCTCATGATATAATGAAAAATTAATAAGCCATATGAAATCTCCATATATAATATATCCATTGGCTCTAATTGTTCCATGAACATATAGAAAAATGAATGGAAGAAAATGTGTTTGCAGTGTTAATGATGGAATTATAGGCAATAAACAACTTTTATTCTTTGTGCATCATTCCAATTCTCTATGGAACTTGCACAACTTTTCTGATGTGAAAAGAAAAATTAATATCAAGGTCTATTATACTATATTATAAATAGTGAAAAAAACAAAAATAGTTAAAAAGCAAGTGCAGTTAAATTTCTTTGCATCCTTGAGGCCTATCTAGCTGCCTCCCCTCAACAGATTCCCAAGAGAAGGCTATAATTACAAAGATGCCCCAGAAAAGAGCATACATACTCAATCACTAAGTACTTACATGTCCTGGTAAAGTGGCCTATATTATGCCTGGGATTAAGCTTTTTCCCTTTCAGCTTAAAGAAATTTAGGGTAGAAGTAGATCTAAGCATACATCAAGGTCTCCTGGGTTCACCTAGATGTCTTCTTTAGAAAAGTCAAGGGACTCTCGGTTGTCTTGTCATAATAGCCACAGCAGACGCAGGAGTTCAGGAAGAACACAGAAAGAACTCGCACCGCATTGATGAAACAGGCTCCAGTCCTGTTCTAACACAAACCACTTCAGTCTTCCCAGAAAAAAATCTCCACCCCTATTAGGAGAGAGGAAGAAGAGAATCTCGGCCTTCTTTGGAGGGTACTGTCAAACTTTGATGAAAACCCCAGTACACACTACATGTTCCCACACAACCTGAAACAAAACTTCCACAAACAATGCCTTATCATCGGGGCCTGCTTCCGAAAAAGTGTGACCTGTACATAACACAGGGCCCCATGCTCAGAAGAGCCAGTACATGAGTTAATATTACTGACTAGAAATTGTTAATAATTTTATTTTTGAACTTGCATTTTGTAAGTGAAGAAGGTGCAACAGTTGAGCATTGGCTCGAAGAAGGAGATGCAATGAGTGTGTGTCCTGCAGTTTCTTGCTGCCTTGTTTACATGTAGTAGTGCTTTGATTTGGTTTGGTTTGGTTTGTTTTTTACAATACAGGGATAGAACCAAGTGGCAATTTACCAATAAGCTACATCTTCAGCTATGTTGCCCAGTTTGGCATTTAACTTTTGACCCTCCTAGCTCAGCCTCCTGAGTAGCACATGCAGTGTTTGCAATGTCCCAGGAGTGGAGAACTCCAGGGGAGCCACAATGCTTGGGCATTCAGCAAGGCTAAAATGGGGTATAAGCTTAGTTTGTCCCATCTACCTCTGAGGAAAGTGAGGCAGAGGGTAGTAATAATGGTGATGGAACAAAGAGGCCACATTTTCCTTTTGAGCTAGAACTTGTATCCAAAGCAGAAAGAATTCAACAGAGTTCTGAGAAATATGAAAACCATGCAACCCTATCCATTTACAATAGTGTCCCTTTATCTGAGGTTCCCCTTACCACCACTTCAGTGACTTGTGGTCAATAGTGAGCCAAAAATACTAAATAGAAAATTCCACAAATCATTCATAACTTTTAAATTGTGCGCCATTCTGAGGAATGTGATGAACTCTTGCATGCTCTGCTCAGCCTTCCTGGAATGTGATCATCCTTTGTTCAGTTACTGTCCATCAGTCACTTAGCAGCCTTCTAGGCTGTTGGATAGACTCTTGTGGTATTGCTGTGTTTGTGTTCGAATAACCTTTATTTTAGTTAGTGATAGCCCCATAAGAGTAAGGATGCTGGCAGCTATATTATGGTATATTGCTATCTTTGTTCTATTTCCGTATTAGTTGTTGTTAACCTCTTCCTGTGCCTAATTTACAAGTTAAACTTTATCGTAGATATGTGTGAGCAGAAAAAATATGATATACATAGGGTTTGATAATTTTCTTGGCTTTAGGTATCCACTGGGGGTATTGGAGGATAAAGAGACATTACTATATGCTGGAAATGATTACACAGAAGGAAAGGGAAAGATAAACCAATCTTTTTCCTTTCATTCATCCTTACTCATCAGTAAACTAAAGCACAGAATGTGGGTAGAATGCATATTGGAAATGAAGTGAAAAACTGAGGTGTAGCTCAATGGTAGAACACTCCTGCGGCGTGCACAAAGCCCTGGACTGGATCCCCAGCACCACCACACCCAAAGTGAAATAAGCATAGTTGAATTCAATTTGTACAGTGTTTCCATTGTTCTGGTATGAGGTGCAAAATACTTACTGTGTAATTTTGGTGATTCTGCATGTAAATTAAATGTCCTTTTTTGCATTTTAAACTGATCTTGCAAAGCAAAGATGAACAGTAAAATTAATGTGAAAAATTTAAAATTTTTACCTAATGTGATAAGGAGCAAAGAAAAAACACCATGACAGGTTAAGAGAAACTGCAGGAAAAAAAAAGAAAAGTCTTTATATTTGAGTACTACTGACAATTCTTTTCTTCCTGCTTTTGGATCAGAGAGATCCACAGTTTAATTTTGCCCCTGCATTGTATGTAGCCGATCTTGCTTATAGTACTTTTTACTCTGTTTTCCACTGTTTTTAAATGTTGTTATTGATCCACTAAATTGATTTCATGACCACTAGTGGATTGTGACAGGGAGTTGGTAACGGTCCCCCAACATGCTTTTTTTTCTTAACTAAACCAAAAGGCTTAATGACCAGGCATGAAGTCAGTCAGAAGTGTTATTGTTCTCCCTTGAGCAAGATAATCAGAGGTATCAGCAAACTCCTTCCCAAGGCTGCTTGACTAATTATTGCCATGGCTTCTAGAACCAATGAGATGGATAATTTTGTGCCTTAAGGCATATACAAATATCTCTTTGATCTCATCCCAGAAGTCTCTGTAATCCATCAAAGTAATACTTCAATTAAGTTTTTCCCAAGGCTATTCCAGGTATTAGGTCAAGAAGTCATCCCTTATTCTATTTCTCATAGAAAAGTATGCTCAACTGAGTAATCGCAGTAGGGTCACCAGACAGGATTATGCAGTGTGTGCCAGATATTAACATTCTGCAGAGGAAAGTACATTTGGAATAACATAAACATTGTGGTGTTTCAGAGCATAAGCTTAGGAGTCAATTAGATCAAATAGTAATTTTAGCTCTGCCCTTCTCTTAGGTGTATAACCTAACCTTTCTTAGTATTGTTTTCCTTATCCATAGAAAAGAACCTATTAATACCTTCCTCATGCTGTTGCTGTGAAGATTACAGTTTGCAAAATTCTAAAAGCACATAGGAGCAGGGCATGGTGGTGCACGCCTGTTATCTCAGCACTTGGGAGGCTGAGGCAGAAGGATCATTGTGAGTTTGAGACCAGCCTGGGCTACAAAGTGAGCTCAAGGCCAGCCTGAACTGCATAGTAAGACTCTGTCTCAAAAACACAACAAAAAAATAAATAAAATAAAAACACATAGCAATTTATAGGTGCTGTAGCTGTCATTTCCAAGAGATATTTAAATAAAATTATCAACAAAAGCATTTTCCCTGTACAACTCGGTTCCTGTATTGCAGTGTCTTGTTCAGGGATTCCCAACTGGGAGAAAGAGGTAACATATAGCACACAAATAATTGAAGTTAGTTTCTTGAAACTTGAGAGTTTATTTTTGTTCACTGAAGGTAAATAACTGTGGTGTGGTATAATTCAATTTGGAGGTGAAAATGTGATGGGTTTAATATAACTGTAATGGCCTATATTTCTCTAGTTGTTATTTACTTGCTTTAAGGTCTTATTTTGGCGAGGTGTGTAATCCCAGCACTCAGGAGGCTGAGGCAGGAGGATTGCCACAGTTCAAGGCCTGTCTGAGCTACATATTGAGACCCTGTCTCAAAAAAAAAGAACAAATCAAAACAAAACAAAAAATTGCTCTTATTTTGGTTAGAGAAAATGTATTCTTATTGAATTTCTTCTTCTTATTGTTTTTTTAAAATATTCCAGTACTAAGGGTTGGTTCCAGGGCCTCATACAGGATAGGCAAGTACTCAACCGTTATGTTACAACCTTAATTTGAAATTTTTGTATATTCACTGAAGAGTCATGAGTGCAGACTCCATGGCATGTAATTGGGATATTAAGTCATTTGAATCAAATACTTGAATATTTATCTTCATACTGTAGTGCAGTGGTTCTTAAGGTGAGTCTTATATATCCATAAGATCCCCTGGGATACTCTTAGGGAATCTGCCAGGTCAAAACTATATTTATAAGTTATATGTAAAATACCATTTGCCTTTTTACTAGGTTGATGTATTGATGGCCTGAAAACAATGGTGAATAAAACTTTAAGCCCTTTGGAGAAAAATAAAGGCAGTGAAATTAAACCAATAGTAGTTACTGTATTCTTCAACCTCAGAGTAATGAAAAAAGGGAGGAAAAATAATAGCATTATCATTTAATAACTCCTTTGGTGAGAAAACAAAATTTTTTAGTTTTATTTAGTCCCAAACCTTTTATATTCTGTACTGATGAAATGAGAAGTATGTATAAAGTACTTCTGCTTAACACTGAAGATCATTGATGTTTCAGTGGAAACCACATGTCCAGTCATTTGAGTGGAAGCCTGTCTACAGTTTATTGATATGGGTTCACATTCCATATTTGAACTAAATTTTAAAAAACCAAGAAGCCAAATGAACTCACTGGTAAATAGCACCACTCGTTTAAAAATAAATAATACTGATAGTACATGAACTCTTCCAAAATTTGAAAACAGTGGAATACTTCCCAATTCATTCTTGAAGTTCTATACTTTCTGGCACCACAAAAACTTATAAAAAGACATTACAAAAACAAAGAAACAAAAATAAAACATCAGTGGTTACACATCAATACTCTTGTGAGTTTAAGGTCAAGAATTGTTAACAAAATCTCAAGAAATCAAATCAAATTATATATATATATATATATATATATATATATATAGTTAATACATTTCTATCAACTGTGGTTCTTCTCAATAATGAAGCTTTGGTTTAACTTTAGCAAATTAATGTAATTTGCTATACTAGTGGATTAAAAATTTAAAAGACACACTACTCTCAGTACATACACATGCAAAGTATTTAACAAAATCCAATATCTATTCCTGATAAAACCTCTGAGTAAACTAGGAAATCTGGAAAAGGGTACTACACAAAAGACTATGAATGATGAAAAACTAAAAGTTTCCCCCCTTCACATCATGAATAAAGCAAGGACATGCACGCTGACCACTTCCATCCAAGAATGTACTGTATGTTTTAGCCAGTCCAATAAGGCAAAAAAAAGAAATAAAGGCACCCAGATTGGACAGAATGGACTCATACGGTCTTTATTTGCAAAGGAAATCATGTAGAATATTCCATGTAATCTGCATAAAAACTACCAGAACTAGGAAGTGAGTAAAGCTTGTTTGCAGGATACAAGATCTGTGCACAAAACTGTTTTATCTGTATGCTGTACAAATTGAACTAAAAATGGTGTTCAAATAGTACAAAAAATACGAGGCAGGAATAAGTTTAACAAAAGTTGTGCAAGAAATACCTTCTGAAAAACTACAAAACACTGAGATAAACTTTAAAGGGCCCAAGTAAATAACAGAATATGCTATGTTCATCAAAGGGAAGACTCAATATTGTTGAGATATAGATGCTCCCCAAATTGATATACATACTCCATGCAATCGAAGTCAAAATCTCAGCAGGAATTTCATAGAAATTAATAAGCTTAAAGTTGGGGATTTAGCTCAGTGGCATAAGCGCCTGCCTTGCAAGCACATGGTCGTGAGTTCGATCCCTGGTACCGATAAAAAAAAAAACGAAATTAATAAGCTTGTTTTAAACATTATGTGGAAATACAAAGGACCCAAGTGAGTCAAAACAAATGTGAAAAAGGAAAGCAAAATCAAGGAACTTACAGTATCAGTTTTAATAATTATTATAAAAAGTTACAATTAAAAATGTATTGTGATGGAAAAAAAGGAACAGAAAAGAATGCTGTGGTTTGAATCTAAAATGTCCCCCAAAAGGCTTATATTCCTGCTTTTGTGGGTTTCTACTTGTAGCATGATATAAGACTGAAAAGAAAAACAATTTAAAGAGGAAGTGCTAAAAGGACAAAATGCAGTCATTCAGGACAATGACAGGGTGATTCTTCAAATCCGCCAATGTTTTTCTCATTGCAATTTTTTTGAGTCAGGGCCTTACTATGCAGTGCAGGCTGACCTTGAACTTGCTTATGTAGAGGAGGCTTGTTTCGAACTCACAGTCATCCTCCTGCCTCAGTCTCCCAAGTGCTGGGATTACAGGTGCACACCACCATGCCCAGCTGTACTTCCTTCCTTCCTTTCTTCCTTTTTTCCTTCCTTTCTTCCTTCCTTCCTTATTTGTTTCTTTCTAGTGGTACTAGGGCCTTCACACTAAACTACCACAACCCCACACTTTTTCTTACTTTTTTAATTGATAGATGTTTACAGTACATATTGATCACACTTATTGTGAAGAGTTGGTGCATGTATATAACACATTTTAACTCTTCTTTTAATCCCCTCTTTTCCTTTCCCCTCCTTCTACCCTCCATCATTTGGTCCACTCCCCTTTTGCAAAAGATGTCCTTGTTTTTTTCTTTTCTTGTTGTTCGCTTGTTTGTTTTTTGAAAGGGTATCACTATGTAGTTCAACATGCCCTTGGACTCACTATATATAGGCCAGGCTGGCCTTAAAATCATGGAGATCCTCCTGCCTCAGCCTCCTGAGTGCTGGGATTACAGTAGTGTACTACCACACCTGGCTCTCTGTTTCTTATTAACTACTTTTTGCTTTGCTCTTTAATATTTATATTTATTTATATTTTGAGTTTCTCGTATAAGACACACCATGCACTTTTGAGGTAGGGTCTCACTAAGTCACTAAATTGTCCAAGTTGGGCTGGAACTTGTGTTCCTCCTGCCTCAGCCTTCCAGTATAATGGGACTACAGGCAGGTATCACCGCTACCACTAAATTTTATTTTTCTTGACTATTTCAGAGAAATGATCCCAGGTCCTTAAGGAAATTGCCAAATAAGAGGTATATTTAACAATTACAAAAATGGACTTACAGGAAAGTCACAGTCCACAAGCTGAAATATAGCATCGTGAGGAAGACAAGAAGGAAGTAAGTGGGTCCCCTGGACCCAGAAAGAATCTGAAGTATGAACTGAAGCCCACAAAGAGACTAAAAAGAAAAACTTCAACAAAGAAGAAGTTGGTAACCGGTTGCGCCTTCTTCCTGAGCCGGACTCACTACACAAGAGGAGCTACTGGAACCTAGGGGCACAGGGACACAGTGATGGTGGTGGCTAGCAACCACAAAGGCCTGTGCAGAGAGAAGTGGTAGTGGAGGGGAGCAGTGAGTGTGGAGGAATGCACTGGCTGGAGGTGAGTGCAGAGGACTCATTCCTCCTGCAGGAGGCAGTGATTGGCTTGGGAGCCCTTTTGGAGCCAGGCTGGATAAGCCCAGAATCAGAACTGCAGCTGGCTTTCTCCAGCAGCTCCTCTCTGGGCACGGACCTGTGGAAATTGCTTGGACTATGTCAAGCCCTGTGAGTCTGGTCTTGGGGCAGGCCTGCTAAGTTTATCTACTACTCCGCCACAAAGCAATGGCTGGCTTTCTGGGATTTTGAATCTAAATCCCCCAAAAGGGATTATATTCCCCCAAAAGGCTTATAGAACAGCACGATTCGAAACTCTGTCTCCACAGGCTACTAGTGAACCCAGACAGAATTCTGGCAGTGGACACTTTGGTTTTTTTTCTTCTTTTTTTTCTTTTCTTGCTTATTTGTTTTGTTTTATTCAGTTTTTTTTAAATTTCTCTTTCATTTTTTTTATGAGTGTGACAGCGGTTCCTAACCTCTTTGTGGGTATGGTTCTGTTCTGTTCTTTTATCTCTTCCACCTCTCTTCTCCTTCAGTCTTTTGCACTGTTTCTCCAAGTTGTCATGATTCATCTTTGTCCTCCCACCTTACTTATAATCTCTTTCTCTTTTTCCATTTCTCTATTTTCTCCTTAATCCATTTTAAATTTTAACCCTAAGACAAAATTGATACACTACAGACTTACATACTGCATATAATTATCTGGTTTGTTTCACATTTTGTTATATAATCACAAACCTAGTTCATGTGGTTAAAAGTTTCAAATTAAGGGGTAGCTCAGTTTGTTGTTTTATAGGCTGTGTTTCATGCTATTGGTACCATTACATCTAAAATTAACAAAATCGTTTTAAACAGCTGTTGTCTCTGATAATCCATGACTGAGATTAACTAAGGGTCACAGAAAATACTATGGCACATGGCCAAAGAGCCAGGGACTAGGCCAAATGAACAATTTCTCATCTCTAACAAACTGAAGAGGTAAGATCTCCCAATAGGCTCAAAACCCCAAAGCCATCCATACCTGGAAGATACCTCAGAGAAGTACTCATTACCTAAGTGTCCTAAATACCACCAATAAAGCAACCAACCATAGGCAACTTACAAGCATCACCCCAGGAATAGAGCTAAAAAAGGAAAAGCAATGAGAAGACACTTGAACAAGATGCAACCCCAGACATCCAGTTCACCAAAGGCAAACCAACGGGAAATGAGGTGGGACAACCTGAAAGCCCTCCACCAAGTCTCTCTGAAGTGGTAATGACAAAGCAATTGAAGGAGGCTCTGGAAAAAAATGAAATCAGAAATAATCTCTCAAATAACTACAAAGATTACTGAGATACACACCAAGATTAGTGACATTAGAACAGACACAGATAAAAAGGATGAGTTTAAGCAAATTATAGAAGAGTATCATAGGAAATAAACAGAATCCAAAAAGCAGATTCAAGCATATATCCAGGAAAATAAAAACTCCACTGAAAATATTCGAAGCAGATTAGGCCAACATGAGGACAGGAACTCAGATATTGAAGGCAGGCTTGCTGTTAGCGACCAGGAGAAGAAAGATTTCTCAAAAATAGCAAGGGACCATGAGAAATCAATCCAGAAGCAACTAGATGAGACAAGGAACAGTAATTTAAGATTAATTGGAGTCAATGAACAAGGAAGAGATACCACAAATGACATTAAAAACATCTTCACTGACATTGTAACCGAAAACTTTTCCGTTAGAGAAAAAGAATTTGACATAAAATTAAGTGAGGCATATAGAACTCCAATTAGCTATGATCAGAAAAAACTACATCCAGGCATATCATAGTCAAGATTCCAGAAATTCAACACAAGAATAGAATCTTAAATGGTGTTAGGGAAAAGAAACAATCACCCATAAAGGAAATCCCATCAGAATCACAGATGACTTCGCAGCATAAACTCTCAAGTCAAGAAGAGCTTGGAGTAAAGTACTACAAGTTGTAAAGGAAAACCACTTTCAACCTAGATTAACATATCATGCAAATCTATCTTTCAAAACTGGTGGAGAAATAAGATACTTCCATGACAAAGAATATCTGAAGAAATTTATGACCACCAATTCAACACTGCAAAATATTCTGAAGTTCATTCTAGAAAGAGACAATAAGGACTATAGCTCCATGAACCCCACAGAAGGAATCCACCAAGAAAGGCAAACAGTTAGAGGGAAGGGCAATAAAGGGGGGTGCCAACAACAGTAAAATAACATGACAAGAATAAGTCAATACATATCAGTTATAACCATCGTTGTTAATGGTCTCAGTTAACCAGTTAAATGACACAGACTGGTAGAATGGATCAAGAAGCAAGATCCGACAATATGCTACATACAAGAAACACATTTAATTCAAAAAGCAATTCATAGACTAAAAGTCAAAGGATGGAAAATAATACTCCATGCAACAGGAATCCAGAAAAAAATGGGGGTAACTATTCTATTTGTAAAGTGAATTTCAAGCCAAGATGATTAAGAGAGAAAAAGAAGGTCACTACATCCTTGTAAAGGGAACAATACAAGAGGAAGAGATAACAACCATAAATATGCATGCAACAAATACCAGTGCACTGAGCTATATAAAACAATTACTAATGGACAAGAAAAATCAAGTAACCAACAGCCAACATCATATTAAATGGACAAGAGGTGAAAGCTTTCTCTAAAATCAGGAACAAGGCAAGGATGTCCACTGTCTCCATGCTTAGTAAACATAGTCCTGGAAACTTTAGCTGGAGCAATTAGACAAGATAAAGAAAAGGATTCGAGATAGGAGAGGAAGAAGTTAAACTATTGTTATTTGAAGGTTACATAACACTCTACATAGAAGACCCCAAAAACTCCACCAAAAGACTTCTAGATTTAATAAGAAAATTCAGTAATGTAGCTGGTTACAAAGTCAAAACAAAAAACAATAGCTTTCTTATACATGAATAACAAATTCACAGAGAGAAATCAGGGAAAAATGCCTTTAACCAATAGCATTCATAAAATGAAATATCTAGGAATCAATTTAACAAAGGACATAAAAGGCCTCTACATTGAAAATTATAGTACTCTGAAAAAAGGAGATTAAAGAGGATATTAGAAAATGGAGAGATACCCCGTGCTTTTGGGTAGGAAGAACGAATATATGAAAATGGCCATACTTCCAAAACTGTTATACAGATTCAGTGCAATCCTAATCAAAATTCCTACAACATATCTCACAGAATTAGAAAAAACAATCTTAAAATTCATCTGGAACTAGAAAAGACATAGAAGAGGCAATCCTGGGCAACAAAGACAAGACAGGAGTTATCACAATTCCTGACTTGAAATTATGCTATAAAGCTACTGTGATAAAACAGTGTGTTGCTGGCAAAAAAATAACAGACCTGAAGATCAATGAATAGATCAGAAGATGCAGAAACAACTGCCGACACATTAAGCCACTTTATCTTTGACAAAGATGCCAAACACATCCACTGGAAGAAATATAGCCTCTTTAATAAATGGTGCTGGAAAAACTGGCTCTGAACATGCTGAAGATTAAAATGGACCCTTATGTTTCATCGTGTATTAAGCTAAAATCAGAATGGATCAAAGATCTTACAACAGAAACATTAAATCTGCTGGAAGATAGAGTAGGTAAAACTCTTGAAAACATTGTTGTAGGCCAAGTCTTTATGTACAAAGCCCAGTTTGCGCAAGAAATAGCACAAAGAATCAACAACTGGGACCTCACCCTATTGAAAAGCTTTCTCACAGCAAAAGAAACCACCAATATAGTGAAGAGACAACCCACAGCATGGGAGAAAATGTTTGCCAGCTGTTCCTCAGACAAAGGATTACTAGCTAGAACATATAAAGAACTAAAAAAATCAGTCCTCCAGATTTAAAGACCCAATACAAAAATGGGCATCACAGATGAATACACACTTCTCAGATGAAGAAATACAAACAGCAAATAAATACGTGAAAAAATGTTCAACATCACTGGTCATTCAAGAGATACAAATTAAAACAACACTGAGATTCTACCTCACCTCAAAATGAATGGCTAGTATCAAGAAATCAACTGATAAGGCTGGGGATTTAGCTCAGCAGCATAAAAGCCTGCCTGGCAAGTGTGAGGTTGTGAGTTCAATCCCCAGAAAAGAAAGAAAGAAAGAAAGAAAGAAAGAAAGAAAGAAAGAAAAAAGAAGGGAGGAAATGAAAAGAAATCAACCAATAACAAATGCTGGAGGGGTTGTGGGGAAAAAGGAATCCTTCTCCATTGTTGGTGGGAATGCAGACTGATACAACCACTATGGAAATCAGTGAGGAGATTCCACAAAAAACTAGGATTGGAAGTTCCATTCAACCCAGAGATTCCCCTTCTGGGTATCTTCCCAGAAGAATTAAAAACATCATACCACAGTGATATATGTGCACCCATGTTTATAGAAACACAGTTTATAATATCCAGATCTTAGAAATAACCTAAATGTCCATCAACTGAAGAATGGATAATAAAGTTGTGGTATTTTTATACAATAGAATAAATTTTTATACAGTGGTGTACTAGTCAGCTATAAAGATTGATAAACTTGACACTTTTATAGGTAAATGGATGCACCTTGAAAACATGCTCATTAGTGAATTAAATAAGACACACATGTGTAAACATTGTTTCATTAGTGTGACAAGCTGAATGAAAAACATGTATATGTGTATGTGTATGTATATGTATACGTATATAAAAATAGTTGAGATAGTTGTAGTACTGATTTCTCTGAGTTCTTTGAAGAGAAAAAATTTGTACTGGTATTTTTTGGACAATTGAATGCAGATGTCTTGTGCTCTGAGTGAATGATTTGAAGATGACAATGCGCAACATATGTACCATTGTTACCCACTGATTGACATGCTTTGAAATGTTGTAGTTTTTTGTCTTTTGCCTCTTCCTCCTCCTCCTCTTCTTCTTGTTCTTCTCCTCCTCCTCTTCTTCTTTTCTTTCTTTTTATCTTTGACTAAAATGGATTTTTTAAAAAATTGATTTACATTTGGAAAGAAGTGAGAAACTCTGGAGGAAAAAGCACATATTAAGAGAGGGCTCTTATTTTCAACAGTGTTATGGTTTAGATATAAATTGTTTCCCAAAGGACAACTGATGATTTTTTTGGGAAATGATCAGATCATGAGGGCTCTAACGTCTTAAAAGGATTGATTCATTGATGAATTCATAGTTGAAAGGGCTGTCAAGAGTTGGGGCTTAGCTAGGCAAGGTGGTACACCCCTGTAATCCCAGGACTCAAGGAGCTGAGGCAGGAACATCACAGCAAGTTTGAGGCCAGCCTCAAAGTGAATTCAAGGCCAGCCTGAACTGCATCCTTAAAATCTGTCTCAAAAAGACAAAAAAATAGTTGAAGCCTAGATGAATATAGTAGTTCAGGGCAGGACCTTGAGAACTATGTCTGGTTCCTGTTGTCTTTCTTCTCCAGCCCTTTTGCTCTCTAGCTGCTTCCTGAATCCCTGAGATGAGCAAGCAACTTTCTCCTGCTAAACCCTCACCGCAGACCTAAAAGCAGTGGCGTTAGTTGACCATAAACTAAAATCTCATTAACTGAGAGCCAAAATTATTCTTCTTTCAAACTGATTTTCTCTGGTATTTTGTCACAGAAACAGAAAACACAGAGAGTCTGTACAAATAGAGTCATATTTTCAACAATGGTACTGAGGCAATTCAAAGAGAAAATAATGCTTTCAAAGAATGATCCTGAAACTATGGATATTCATGTACAAAAAATAAATAAATAAACCTTGAATCTTACTTTACACTATACCTAATAGTTGACTCAAAATGGATACGTACCTGAATTTAAGAGCTAAAAGTGCAAAATTTTTCTACAAAAAGTTAGGAAACGTCTTAATGACCTTAGCAGGATGCAGTAAATATGAAATCAAAAGCATGAGTCATCAGATAAAAACAGCAATAAATTTGTCAAAATTAAAACCCTTTGCTTTTAGATAAAACCATACCATGAAAATGCAAGACAAGTCACAGAATGGGAGAAAATATTGATAAAACATATATTTCACAATTTCCAAGACTATATAAAGAATTCTTGTAGCCAAGTAATAAGAGACAATCTAATTTTAAAAGGAAAAATATTTTACCATATATCTCACCAGATGAGGTGTATAAATAACATGAAGAGATTTTCAATATCATTAGTCATAAGGAAACTTAATAAATAGTATAGCATACTCACTAGAATAGTTTAAATTAAAAAGATGGCTATACTGAGTATTGGTTAAGATGTGAGACAACTCCAAGTGTCATATACTGCAGGTGGCAATTTAAAATGGTATACTTTCTGTTATGGTTTGTGTGGGTGTCCCCCCAAATCCTCATGTGGTCATAGAGATGAATCTAGCGTTTATGATTGGTTTGTTGTCTAGCGCTGTGATTGGTGGTGTGGGTGCTTCACTCCACCAAGAGGGAGTAACTGGCATACAGTGTAAGGGAGGGAAGGAGGTGTGTTTTCCTCTTTTATCCTTTTCATCTTGCCTTTTGGAATCTGCCACAGCCACTATGAAGGGTTGCCCCTCAGCCACCCCACCCTGCCTTGGAGCCAGCTGATAATGGACTGCAACCTTCAAAAACTGTAAGCTAAATAAACCTTTCCTTCCTTCATTTTGGACTTCAGGTATTTTGTTTCAGCAGCAAGAAAAAAATAGCCAAGACACTTTGGAAAATAGGTTTTTGGTTTGTTTCTTAAAATGTTAAATATATACCTATCACATAATTTAATCATTCTAGCCTTAAGTATTTACCAAGAGAAATGAAGGTATATGTCAATAGAAACACTTATAGATGAAGTCTTTTTTGCAACAATATTCCTAATATCAAACTGGAAACTAGCCTAGTGTCCATCAACAGGTGACTGAATGAACAAATTATTGCACATCTTTATAGCTGACTACTACTCAACAGTTAAAAGAAATTAACTAGTAATACATATAACATCATTTGTCAATCACAAAACATTTATGCTGAATGGAAGAAGACACAGAGAAAGTTCATATGTTTTGATTTAATTTATAGAAAATTTACAAATATGTAAATAAATCTATACTGATAGAATGCATGTCAGTGGTTGCCTGGAGCAGCTGGGGAGATGGGAGTAGTTAGAAGTAGTGATTACTAAGAGACACAAGGAAACGTTTGTTAATGATGGATATATACACTATTTTGATTGCATGGATAGATAATCAACTATCTACTTCTGTGGGATCCATATAGCAGAGTCAACCATTTACAAATTCAAAATATTTTTAAGGAAATTTTATCTGTACTTAACATGAATAGATTCTTTATTTTTGGTACTGGGAATCAAATTCAGGACTTTGTGGATACTATGCAAGATTCTACCACTAACTTATGCTCCCAACATAAGACTTTTTGCTTATCTTTATTTGCTAAAACATGTTATAACAACTATTTACATAGCATTACATTATGTTAGGTATTACAAGTGATCAGAGATGATTTAAAGTATACAGAATGTGGAGTTTACATGCAAATACTATGACAGTTTAAATAATAGACATGAACATCCAGTGATTTTATCTTTATATGAAAACAACCACTGTGGAAATCAGTATGAAGATTCCTTTAAAAACTAGGATTAGAGGTTCCATCTGACCCAGCTATTCCCCTTCTGGGTATTTTCCCAGAAAAATTAAAAACACCATACCATAGTGATATATGTACACCCATGTTTATAGCAGCACAATTTGTAGTAGCTAAATCTTGGAAATGACCCAAATTCCCATCAATCAAGGAATGGATAAAAAAAAGATGTGGTCTTTTTATACAATGGGATACTATTCAGCCACTAAGAAGGATAAACTGGAGAATCTTGTGCATAAATGGATGCAACTCTAGGCCATACTCATAAGTGAAATAAACCAGACTTGCATGTTTAAACACCATATTGCATCACTAGCATAAGAAATTGAAAGATTAAATAAGATGCAAAAGTTACAATAGATATAGTAAAATGGAAAGAAACTTCTCAAAGGGAAATTATATTGTTTGATCAATTCTGTATGCTTGTGTCTGATAGCCTGAGCAATTATTTGAGGTTAGCAATATGTAATATAACAACCATTGTTAAATTCCTAGCATCTTGTTTTGAAATCCTATATCAACAAAGTTTGTTGTTGTTGTCATTTTGATTTTCCTGTTGCTTTTTGATTGGTTGTTTTCTTCTTGATTTTTCTGTTTTTTTCTTTAAAATAAAAAGTTAAACATTACATTAAAAGACATATTGTCTTTAATTTCCCTCTAAATTTTTCTTCTCTCTTTGAATATCCTTATCCAATCATGCTTGTCACTTTCTGAAACAGATATGAAAGTCTTCTTTCATGTGTATCTTTTCATGGTTGTCTTGATTTCCTGAACTGATTCAAAATGTTTACTGTCAGGTAGAATGGTATGTCCTTATGAACCTTATTTATTGAATCTAGAATCTCACGAATTCCATCTTTTCTTCAAGATCAACACAAGCATGAAAGGTAAATGTTTTTAATTGATTTTGAACATTGAGTCACAAAAGTGTAACTAAAGACATTCACCAAAGAAGACTCCCAGAAATGCTTTAGAAATTGGAAAGAATATTAGGATTAATGTGTTTGAAGCAGGAGGGAGCATTGTGACAAGGAATAACATCGATGTGTCTTTCACTGGAATAAGTCATTTTAAATGTAAAAAAAACAAAAATGTAAAATTTGTACATATCAATGGGATACCAGGTAATATTTTGATACATGTATATGCCATGTATTATATAAATCAAGGTAAACATCTATGTCCTCAAACATTATTTTTTTATTTTATGAAAAAATGTAAAACAAAATTTCATAACAAAATAATAGGAAAGAGCTGGGGATTTATCTCAGTGGCTTAAGTGCTTGCCTGGTAAGCACAAGGTCATCAGTTCAATCCCCAGTATCAAAAAAAAATAATAATAGGAAAATAGCAATAGTTAATACATTATATGTTGTTATATTTAAAGTTGTTGTTCAGGGTACATTAGTCTCTTTTATGGTGAAAATATTCAAAATCCATTCTACTAACTTCCTTAAATACACTATACATTATAGTCATCTATAAACACCTTACTGTGCAATAGCACAGGAGATCCTTTGTTCCTATCTAACTATAATTTAGTACCCATTGATCTACCTGTCTTTAAGCTTCTCTGCCCCTACAACTCTCCCCAGCCACTAAAAACCCCCATTCTACTCTCAACTTCTGTGAGATTAGCATTTTTAGATTTCACACATAAGTGAGATCATATGGTACTTGTCTTCCTGTGCTTCGCTTATTCCATGTGATTAAAAATAAAATGAATATTTAATTTTTTAGAAAATGTATTACAATAAAAGACATATTGCCATTCATCCCCCTCAAAATATTCTCCCTCTCTTAGAACACACACACATCCTGTCATTCCTGCCATTTTCTAAGCGATTCTGGAAGTCCTCTTCTGTATCTTTATTTGTTTTTGGCAGTTCTGAACCAATTCAAAACATTTATCTTTCATGGTCACCTTGATTTTGCGGAAGAGTCAGAACTCTGACAACACCAGATCCAGTGAAAAAGGGGGATGAGGACACATTACAGTGTTTTAGTTGACAGAAATTGCAGTAAATATCTGAATGAATTCAGGACATCCAGTCAGCTATGAAAAGACACTCACCACTTTATTTTTCTTCTCAATCCTCTCCCTTCAGCCACTTTTCGTCTCCTCATTTACAAAACTTTGTTTCCATTTTATACTTCTTTTATCATTTTCTCCTTCCCTTACTTTCCCTTTCCCCGAACCTTAGTTCCTCTTTCTTTTGAACAATTTCTTCCAGTTTCACTATTCCTATTATACACTTTGGTCCTTATTTACCCTTTCAATTTCTCACACCAAAGAAACAATATGATATTTACACATGTGTGTTTGATTTATTTCATTTAAGAGTGTGGTCTCAAATTACATATATTTACCTAGGAATGCCTCAAGTTTAACCTTCTTTATGACTGTGCTCTACTCCATTATGTATAAAAATTCTTTTTTATCCATCCAGCAGTTGATGAGTATTTGGATTGTCTTCAACATTTAGCTATTACAAATTGTACTGTTGTTTAAAAAAAAGAGGAAACGGTTATATCACATGCAGATACAAATTCCTATGATGAATGTGATCATGGTACTTTAATTGTGCCAACAAACATAATATATTTTTTAAAAAAATAAAGAAAAAACACTCTCCAAAGAGGACTTCCAGAACTGCTTCCAAAAGTGGAAAAAACAGTGGAGTAGGTGTATTTAAAGAGAGGGAGAAGAGTATTTTGAGGATTAATGGCAATATGTCTTTTGCTTGCCACAGGTTCAAGCCCCAGAACCAAAAAAAAAAAAAGACTAGCTGGGTGTGTAATTCCAGTTACTTGAGAACTAAAGCAGGAAGATAACTTAAGCCCATAAGCTTGAGACCAGCCTGGGCAACAAAGAGAGTGAGAATCTGATTTCAAAAAAAAAGATGATAGCTACTCCTATTGGAGTGAGGTGATATCTCAGTCTGGTTTTGGTTTGCATTTCCTGGATGATTAAATATATCAAGCATTATTACATATAAATTTGACTCTATTTGTATGGCTCCTTTCGAGAAACACGTATTTAGGTCTGTTGCTCATGTTTTAATAGGATAATTTGTTTTTTGCTATTGATTTTTTTTTAGTTCTTTATATATTCTAGCTTTTAACCTCTTGTCAAATGCATAGTTTGCAAGTACCTTCCATTCTGTAGGCTGTCTCTTTACTCTGATGATTGTTTCTTTTGCTCTGCAGCAGCTTCTTAGTTTGATGTAACCCCATTGGTCTATTTTTTGCTTTGGGCAACTGATTGAAAACAGAAGCAGAAATGAGAATCCAGCTGTCTTTTATTATAGCAGACATTAAAGAGATTTGCAAAAATGCAAATCAATGCCACTTTTCTCACTGAAGTACATTGTTGTTGTTTTGGAAAATATATGGTTTTAAAAATTCATTTTACCAGTTTTTAGAAGAACTTGAATTCAATATGAAATTAAAATGACAAATGAGGCACAATCCTCATCATCTATCTGTATTTCTATCACATCTATGAATCATCTTTCTGAAAAGAAATATATTTTAAATAAGAATTTAGCTGACTTTTATCATCTGTTTTCTAGCAGTAGACACAAGAGTGTGAATATGAGGATTTCTGGAAAATGTATAATTAGAACTATTTTGGATAAAAACAGAATAGGGCTCTCTAGAAAAAGTTCAAATTTTTAGGAAAAGAAATTGATGAATGAAAAGTTATTATGTAAGAGCATGTAGAAAATGAAGCAGAAAATGATGGAATATGGCTAAAAAATGAGAAATGAACTGAACCTGTTTTAGTCTACTAATAAAATGAGACACACTGAAAGTTAACCAACAGGAAGTTATTTAAATGTGCATTAAGAGGAAGCTGGAGAAACAAACTGTGGTGTATTCATTCAAAGGAGTGTTATTCAGTAATAGAAAAGAATTGACTCTTGATAATACATGACACTGGATGAATCTCAGCATTATTATGAGGAGTGAAAAAAACAGACACAAAGAATATATACAACACGATTCCATTTGTATAAAGTTCAAGAACAGGCAAAAATAACCAAAGGCTATGAAACTCAGAATAGGGGTGGGGACTTGGAGGAAATGGAAAGAAACACAAGGTGACTTTCTGGGGTTACTTGGGTAATAATAACATGGGTGTATCCATTTTTCAAAGAACATAAAAGTATATACTTACGATCTCTGTCTTTAACTGAGTTGAATTATTCAATTTTTAAAAAAAAAACTTAAAAAAACTTCAACTTCAAAAAATAAGGAATCAATGGATCAAACTGTACTTCGAAAGAACCTATTTGTCATTAGTTTACTGTAATGACTCGTATTTCTTTCCAACTGAAATGTTTTGTTTTGTTTTTTGAGACAGGGTATCGCTATCTAGTGGGTTAATTTTGGTACTTTGTGCTTTTCAAGTAGTTCATCACTTTTATTTAAATGCTCACATTTAAATGTGTAGGGTTGTTTGTAGTATTCTTTTGTATTCTATTAATTGCTACAGAGTCTGTTGTGGTACACTGTTTCATTTGTGGCATTAGAAATTTGTATAAACTTCCCCTCTCCTTTTCAGTATTGTTAGAGATTTACTAACTTTATATGGTTTTTCAAAGAATCATGCCTCTGTTCCAAAGGTTTTCTATATTTTTTAATATTCAATATATTGCTTTTATTAAACCCCCTCTCTAATTTTAGTTTATTTCAGTCTTTTTCTATGTTCTTAAATTGGCATATAGATTGTGAATTTGATACTTTTAATATAAACATTTAGTCTATAAAATTTTTCTTTAACTCTACTTCAGCTGAGTTTAACAATTGTAATGCTGTTATCACATTCATTCAACTGATTTTGTTCTTTGATCTATGGACTATTTGAAAGTGTGTCAGTCCAGGGATTTAGCTCAGCAGCACAAGTGCCTGCCTGGCAAGCTCAAGGTCCTGAGTTTGATTACTGACACACAAAAAAAAGTGTTGGGTAACTTCCAAATGTTTGGAAATTTTTCTGTTATCTTAATTTTATTAATTTCTATAAATGTCACTATGGTCAGAGTAGAACTTTGGAATGCTACTGATTCTTTTAAATTTGGCGAGGTTTGATTTATAACACAGAGAATTGTTTATCTTAGTACTATGTTCCATGGTCACTTTGAGAGAATGTGTATTCTGTTATATTGATTGGAGTATCTGATAAACATTGATTAGTTCCTTTTGGTTTTGGTGGTGTTGAGTTCTTTTACACATTTTCTGAATTTATGTGTGGTATTTGTAACAACTGTTAACAGAGAAATGTTGATACAGCTGTAGATTTGTGTATTTCCCCCTTTATTTGTATCAGTTTTTACTTCACAAATATTTCAGCACTAGTCAGGCATAATGGTACATGCCTGAAATTCCAGCACTCAAGAGGTTGAGGCAGGAGGATCGTCGTGAGATCACAACCAGCAAGCCAGGGCTACCAAGTGAGCTCAAGGCTAGCCTGAACTGAATAGTGAGACCCTGTCTCAAAAAGAGAAAATATATATATATAATTCAGCACTACAGTTTGATACGTACACATTTGTGATTCTAGGTGGGCTAAGTCTTTTATAATTTTATAATTCTCCTCTCTGTCTCTGATAATTTTCTGTTTCAGCATTCCTGCCTTCCTATAGATAATTATAGCTTTTTAAAAGAATTCTGTTCGGCTTATCTTTAGTGGCTTTCACTGTATCTTTTTGTGAAGATTTTGTGGTTTCCCTAGGTGTTGCAATATACACACTTCACAGTCTTCTGTTATCTTACCAATTCAGGTGAAGTGTAGACTTTTTATCTTCCTGTCCACTATGGACTGGAAAGAGTCACGGGCTATCTTTCTCTGAACCTACTCCACATGGTCTGTCTGTGGCCACCCACCAGCTCTGAGCCAGATATGAATTTTGTCTTCCCTTGCACAGGGCAGCAGAGGTGCCAATCAACTGGCCGACCTGATGTGGATAAGAACAACCCCAAGAGAGAGAAGAGGAAATGGCCCAGCAAGCCACCACCCACAGGGAGACAGTGCAGCCGTATGACAGGATGAGAAGGCAGCAAGCCTGGCAGCAACCATCCACCAACTCCAACCCAGCTCTGTGGTTTGGTTCCTCTTGATAAGAGGCAGCAAAGGCACAGAGTAGCCAACTGACCTGACCCTAAAAGAGATAAACACCCAGGAGAAAAGGTAAGCTCAGAGGCCCAGCAGACCCAATGACAAAGTATAGTCCCAACCAGCAGCTTCGATTATTCTAATATTGCCCTAATAAAGTGACAGGGTGAGAGACGACCACAGAAAAGTGCCACAGAGAGGGTGAGGGCTATACATAGACCCTTTGAGAAGTTTAAACTCAGCCCAGGAAGGACGCACGCCCTGCCCTCCATAGTGAGAAAGCAGGTCTAGCAAGTACAGACACTAAGCTCAACAATCTGCTTGAACCCTTGCCGCATGGTTAACATCTAGCAGAGATCAGAGGGCTGATGGTTTTTCTCATCTACCAACACAAGCAAGGACATGCTTCAGCTTGACCGGTTATCTCAATCTAGGGGAAATGGACAGAGGGTACGGGTACAGGGAGAGCATCTCACAAAACCACAGCCTTAAACCAGGAGGAAAAAAATGTGTCTTGCTGGAGTCCAAAACTGCAGATTCTGACAAGAAACCACACATTCAAACAGAAGGAGGATTTTGACTCAATCTTTTGAATTTTTTTTTAATTTTTTTATTATTTCTTTCATCAGTCTTCTTTGTGGTGGGTGAAGGGTCTTCCCTTTTTTTCTTTTCATGTTTTATTTTTTCCCTTTTCTTTCTTATATTTTTGTAGTTTGCTCTTTATTAACCCTTTCTTTTCCTTGTTTGTTCTTTTCTGTGCCTATTTCCTGATACTGTTAATTTCTGTTCATTTTTCAGTAAGATATTCATCTCACTTTTATCTCCTCCTCCTCATCTTCCATTAATTAATTTTTTAAAAAAATAAAATTCATTTAAAAAATTAATTTTTTCAAATGTTTTATTCTCCAGTTGCCCATACTCCCTTTTACTAGTATAAATATTAAGCTTTATGAATCTTAAGATAGCTAATTAACTCTATGCTATTACTGTTGAATGCTCTTCTGTTGTTAGTAGAGGTAAAGCTGTTTCATTTAGTAGATATTTATTGTAGGTAAATATATGGTTATACAATATTATAGATGTCTTTTTAGTGATTGAGAAGTACACTATTGGTTTGTAGGGTACATCATTACCTAGAAGTTGACGTAATTGTTGCTATTCATTGGTTATCTCTGGATGCCAGTATCTGGATTACCTTTGTGCCATTAACAATACAGTTTCACATTCTTGGAGCAATGGGCACTGGGCCAAACATTCTGCAGCCTCCTCTCCCAGATAAATGGAGGTGTCTGCATCCTGGGTCAGAGGTAAAGGCCTATAGTTAGACATGTCCAAGGGCCATCACTGAAATAGTAAACATTAACTAAAGAGGTCTCCACACTAGCAAAAAGCTTTGCACTATAATCAACCTGCTAGCCTCAGTGCAAGGAAAAAACAAACACACAGAAACATGAGGAGACAAGTCAAGAAAATGACTCCAGAAATTCCCAACTCTCCAAGGCCGATTCACGGAGTACCGAAGAGGAGGAAAATGAAAAGTCACATGGCATAATTATTATAAAGGATAACAGAGCAGATAATAAAACAGATCAATAAAGAACTTGGGGAGCTCAAAGAAGATATAACTAAAGAGATAATTGATCTAAAAAAGATTATCAAGTCCACACATGACACTAACCAAAAGCTACTTGGGCTAAACAAAATGATACAAAATTATGAATGTCCAGCACAGAAATATAGTCCAGAAAAAAACCAAGAAAAATCCTTTCCAAACCAGGCCCACACTGACCCATTTCTCCCTACCATGCTTCACCTCCCAACATCACCACCAGCTATAAATTTATCAGTGGACCAATCCAGTATCACACACCCATGATCCAGTCAGCTCACGAAAGTTCCGCCTATGAGCACATGAGGTTTTGGTGGGACATGTAGGTTTAAGCCATAAAAATTACAAAACCAATTAGGAAAGAAAAATAAATAGGATAGGAAAGGAAGAGGTCAAATTGTCATTCTTTGCAGAGGACTTGATCCTCTTTATAAAAGATCAAAAAAATTCCACCAAAAGATTCCTAGAAGAAATAAGCAAATTCAGCAATGTAGCAAGGTACAAAATCAACAAACAAAAATCAGTAGTGCTCTTGTACAACTATATTGAGCTTGCTGAGAAAAAATTAGGAAAAAGTCCTTTCACAATGGCACCAAGAAAAATTAATATTTAGAAACTAAACTAGGCAATAAAATGAAAGAACTTTACAAGAAAAACTGCTGTGTTCCAATAAAGGAGGACAAAAAAGACATCAGAAAACAAAAATATATACCCTGCTCCTGGATATAGTCCAAATGGCCATAGTTCCAAAACAGTTTATTACAATCCCAATCAAAATACAATCCCAATCAAAATAACAAGATTATTCTGCACAGAACTAGCGAAAGCAATCCTAAAATTCATATGGAACCAGAAGATGCCCAGAATAGCAAAGGCAATCTTGAGTTAATAAAAGCAAAGCTGGAAGCATCTCAAGCCTCATCTTGAATTTATATTACAAGGCCACAGTGATAAACAGTATGACACTGACACAAAAACAGACATCTGGGTTAATGGAAGAGAATATAGGATATAGAAACAACCCCAAGCACATTCAACCATGTGCTCTATTGACAAAGAGGCTAAAAACACACATTGGAGGAAAGATAGCCTCTTTACCAAAGTGTGCTGGGAAAATTGGTTACCTACACACAGAAGATTGAATCTAGACCCATATCTCTCACCATGTATTAAACTGAAATCAAAATGGATCAAAGGTCTAAATGCTAAATCAGAATCAATCTGCCAAAAGATATAATAGGTAAGTCTTTTGAAAGCATAGGTGTAGGCATGAACCCTAGTTGGACAGGAAATAGTATCAAGAATCATTAAATGGGATCATACCAAATTAAAATGCTTCTGCATAGCAAGGCAACAGGAACAAATTGTAGAAATCAACCTACAGAATGGTAAAAGAATTGCCATATATTCCTCAGAGGACTAATATCTAGAATATAAAAAAACTCAAAATATTAGATCACCTCAAAATAAGACCCAATTTAAAAAATGGAAAACTGCAATGAATAGACATTTCTCAGAAGAAGAAGTACATATAGCCAAGGATTGCTTGAAAATTGTTCAACATCACTGGCCATTAGAGATGCAAATTCAAACAACAGTGAAACTCCATCTTACTCCAGAAAGAATGGCTATCATCAAGAAATAAAATAGTCTAGATGTAGTATTCTTAAAAAAAAAAACTAAAAGAAGTTCCATTTGACCCAGCTATTCTCCTTGTTGTGGTCTGTGTCTAGATGTCCCTCTCCAAAGCCTCATGCAGTCATGGGGGCAGGCTTTTTCAGAGGTAGCTGAATCTAGAGTTTGTCACTGATTCTTAGTGCAATGCTGGGATTAAGGGTGGGTGACTGATGAATTAGTCCACTGATTGGATTGGTACTGCCTTAATGCCAGCAGTCTGGATACAGTAAAAGAGCCAGAAAGAGGCTTGCTCTCTCCTGCTCCTCTTTCTCTCTCCCTCCCTTCCCCCTTGTTCTCCTCTACCTTCCTCTCACCCCCACCCCGCTTTCTCCCCCTCTGCTGTTACTTTTGCTGTCTTCTGCCACCACGGACTGTTTCTCCTCTGAAATGCCCCTGTGCCAAACCACTCTGCTTTGGAGCCAGCCTGTTATGGACTGAAACCTCTATAAAAGGTGAGCTAAATAAACCTTTTCTCCCTTAACTTTGGGCATCAGGCATTTTGTCTCAGCAGTGAGAGAAAAGTAACTGAGACACCCCTTCTAGGCATCTTCCTGAAAGATCAGACATCATATTACAGTGATATAACATATCCTTGTTCATAATAGCTAAATCTTGCTAAAGGCCCATATGTCCATCAACAGAAGAACAGATAAAGAAAATGTGGCATTTATACATGATAGAGTAATATTCTCCCAGAAACAAGGATACATTTGAATCATTTGCAGGAAAATGGATGCACCTTGAGAACATAATGTTAAGTAAGATGAATCAGGCATACACACTTAAACACCACATGCTTTGTCTTATATGAGAAACCCAAAATATAGAGAAAAAGAAAAGATAGATAGTAGGAAATATGAAGATAGATTTTTTTTCAGATGAGAAAGACAATAAGAGATGGAAGGGGAGAGGAATGACTGGGAAAAGGGATGAAAAGAATAATGAAGATGTGTTTTGTTTGTGTACCAACTCCCCAAAAGGAATGTAATCATTATGTACTGTCAACATGGAATATAAAAATAAAACTGAAAGAAAAACACCGAAAGGACCAAAATGTGAAATACTGACACATGCTCCACCATGGATGAACATTAAAAGTAAGTAAAGTGAAAGAAGATAATCACAAGAGGCTACATATCATATTTTATGATTCTATACATATGAACTGTCTAGAATAAGCAAATCACCAGAAGTGGGTGGTTGTCAGGGCTGGTGAAATTGGGGGAAAATATGGGGCAATTATGAGTGGCTACAGAGTTTCCTTTCAGGAGTGATGAAATGTCCTGGAAGTAGAGTTAGGATGGTTATAAAGCCCTGTGAATATGCTAAACATCACCAAACTGTACTTTTTAAAAGATGAATGTTATAGTATGGGAATTCTATAGCAAGAAAATAGTCCTCCTAGGTAACTTCTAAATATACTCGAACAACTAGAACAACACAGCATTATATTTCCACAAGAAATGCAAAAGCTAATAGAAGCCACCAAGATTTCTGAATGTCGTGTGTATTCTAAACTTATCTGATCAAAAGAATCCACTGAGAGGTTGGTAAAACTATGTAGTCCTGGACCTCTCCTGAGAGGATTTAGATTCTTGATTCTAATCAGATGTAGGTCTAGAATGATGTGTGTGATCTGTTCTTTTAACATTCCTTGGAGTGATTTTGATGTTCAAGCAAGTTGGAGAAATATCCTGAGATGATGGTGAATCACTGAAGGCCTCTTCTCTTGCAAAAAATAATGTCATATTCTGAAACATCTCTTTGTTTTTGGTAATTTATTGGAATACAGCTAATTTAATCAGAGTTTTAATTTACCACACATGTTTGTAAAAAAGCAACTAAATAGTATTATATTTGAGTTGTTTAAAACAATAGGAAATGTTTTCCATATTTGTAAAGTCCATCTGATGTTGTCTAATTAACATCTCTATTATTGGTTCCCACCATTAACAAATGTAACTTTGTGTAGATTTCTAAATACTTTCTCACAGTTTTTTTTTCCCATTTTGTTCCTTTTCTATCTATGGCTAGCATATTTTGAACTTTTATATCATTTAAACAATGTTTTTCAAAATGGAAAATCTCTCAATTTGACAGTATTTTTAAAAAATTCACGCAATAAAGAAAAAAAAATAAAGTTATCCATAGAATCACTTACTTCCCAGAAATAATACCTGCTAATACTGTGATGTATGTACCTTTTATTCACATACATGAAATGGAACCATACTATATTTCTGCAATTTTCAGTTAATTTGGTTAACATCTTTGTACTTCAGTGCTTTAAAGATCTACCTTATCGATCTAAGGATTGTATAAGAATTCATTTGTGCTGAAGAGAAAGATTTGTGCTGGTATTGTTTGGACAATTGAATACAGATGTCTTGTGCTCTGGACGAATGATTTGGGGACCACAGCATGTAATGTATGTACCATTGTTGCCCCCTGATTGAAGTGTTTTGAAATTTTGTTGTAGTTTTTTTCTTCTAGTTCTTTTTTAATTTCTTTTTATTGTTGAATAAAATGGATTTGAAAAAAAAAGAATTCATTTTTGTGTATTATCTTTTGTGTTATCAGTACTTTTTTCAAAAACTAAAGTTATAAACATTTGCTGCTGTGTTTTTTGCCTTTGGAATAAACATTTAAATATTTGAAAAATAAAATAATGAATGTACTAGGAAAAATATAGAACATATTTATGACTACATATTAGGGAAATCTTTTTCAACCATGACAAGAAACCCGGAAATCATAGAGAATATGCCAATTAAACTTAATGGCAGAAAAATTAAAATTTTAAGCTCATATCATTAACAAAGTTAAAGCAAGTATTAATAGCTTGTATTAAACAGTTATAACACATGATGGAGGTAACAGTGTTACATATAAGAAGTTCATGGAAAGTCCTAAGAATTCAAAATTCAGTAAAAATTGGATAAAGGATGAGTCCATTCATGGGATGTGAAACACAAGTGGTCCATAAACATGAAACCTTGTTTAATTGCCCTAATTAAATAAATATAAATTAAAACAACAATGCAATAGCATTTTTGCCTTTTACCTTTGCAAAAATTAAGAATGATTAATACTACCATGATTGGGTTCAGTATGGAAAAGTGGGGACTTACTGTTTTAAGGTTAAGGTTAAACTTTGGAGCAGCTACATTAAAAAGGACAATTTTGCATTCCCTCCCAATATTTAAATTATCTACATCTTATGATCCAGCAGTTGCATTCCTAGTACTGTAGCCTATAGAAATGACATGGATGCAAAAACATATGCAGAACAGTACTTATTACAGCAAGATGTGTTAGCAAAATGTTGAAAGAGTCAAATGTTTTTCAATACGGAAATGGTTAAACAAATGATGTTGCAATACTATGCAACTTATTTATTTATTTAGTTTATATGTGTGTGTGTGTGTGTGTGTGTGTGTACTGGGAATCAAACTCGGGACCTTGTACTTGTAGGGCAGGTGCTGTACCACTGGGCTATATCCCCAGCCATCCTATGCAAGTTTTTAAATGAATGAAATAGATCTATCATGTAGATAACCAAGAAGTAATGCTTGGTTAAAATAAAAAAAAAAACTAAACTGCAGAATAATATGTGTGCTAGCAGGGGTGGCACACTCCTATATTCCCAGCAGTTGGGAAGCTGAGGCAGGAGAATCCTTCACAAGTTCAAGACCAGCCTGGGCTACAAAGTGAGCTCAAGGCAGCCTGGACTGCATAGTGAGACCCTGTCTCAAAAAGACAAACAAAAAAATAATAATAGGTGTGTTATAATCCTGATTTTTCAGTTACTGAGGGTTGAACTAAGGGCCTTTGAACTGAGCTACATCCCCAGTCCCTTAATTTTTTTTAAATTTTTTTTTAATTTTGAGCAAAGTCTTCTTAAGTCATTGTTCAAGCTGGGTTTGAATCTGTGATCCTCTTGTTTCAGACTGTCAAAGTTCTGGAATTTCAGGAGTGTGCCATGCACCTGGATTCATCCTATTTCGTAAAAATATTTTGAAAACTGTATTTACTGTATATGTGTATATACATTCTCTCTCTCTCTCTCTCTCTCTCTCTCTCTATATATATATATATATATATATATGTTTCTGTGTATTTGTGGCACACATGTATATATACTTAGAATACATACACGTGTGCGTGCACATACACACACCTACCTCCAGAAAATGTCTGGAATGTAGTGCCAAATGTTAACAACCTCAGCTGAGTATTACATAATTTTTATACACATCTCTGTTATAACAAATATGATATTGTTACAACAAAAAATGAAAGCATTATTTCTGTAAGTATATTCTTATAAATGCATATTCAACATATATATTTAGAATATATATATATATATATACATACTTTGGATGTAGACATAATATATATGAAATTTCATCTGGAAGCTGAGTTTTTGCTAAAATTGGCAGTTTTAGAGCATGAATATGAAGTTGTAGCTTTAGTTTAATCTGGAGGAAGATTAGTACAGAGAAAAGGATAGATGGCAGAGATACCTTGAAAAGGCAAATCAGTAGGACTTGATGACTAATTATATGTAAGCGGAGAGTTAAAGGTGAAATAAAAATAGCTGAGACATAAAGAGAACTTTGGAGATAGCATTAATTGAGCAGGGAAGCTAGAGAAGCTGATTTTGAGGGGGGGAAACTATGATGTCAGCGTCTACAAAGATGTATTTTTTAGTCTAACGCTACAAAATAAATTACCTCCAAACATAGTAGCTTAAAGAACAATAACCATTAATTATTTCTTTTTTCATATTTTTTATTTAAAGAGAAAAAAACAGGAAAAAGGTAGAAATATTACAGAATTTCAAGAAAAGATAAATATTAAGAAATCACTAGTTGATACATTACATATTGTTCTTTTAGAAATAGTTATTCAAGTTACAGAATTAAAGCACACAAAGTGGACAATCAAGCAGTGAGAGTGCAAACAGATCTGTTCAGCAATCCAAAAAGAACCTAGAAATATGGTCCTCAATCCCACACACCTAAACATACATGCAGCTATATCTTTTATAGCGCTTCCTATTTCCTCTTTTTTTACAATAGCGATTATACATTTTTGAAATTTTATTTAAAGAGAAGAAAAAAACAAAACAGAAAAAAGGGTAGCAACAATACAGAATTCTAAAATTAATTATTTCTTGAAATAACAGTAACCATTTATTATTTCTATGGTTTCTGTTAGTTAAGAATTCACACTTAGGCACATCAAGGAAAACTTATTCCTACTCCATGAAGCTGGAAGCTGGAATCACCTGAGGCCTCTTTTAGTCACATGTCTGATGAGTGATGTCAGATTGGTGACTAGTATCAGCTGGGAGTCTAGCTGGGCCTGCTGACTGGAACACCACCTTGTGACCTCTTCACGTAGCTTGGCCTCCTCACAATATGGTGCCTGGCTTCAGGGACAGAAGAGATCTGGGCAAAACAGTATTGTCATTAGGGTCTTGCCTTGGTCATCACACAGCATTGCTTCAACTATAGGATCCTGGTCTGGTTCATAAGCCCCTTCCTCTATATTGAAAACAGGAAATCTAGATCCCACCTCCCAGTGGGAACAGTGTTACTAAAATTGTAAGAGCATGGCTCCTGGGAGAAATACAAAGGCATAGCCATCTATGGAAAATAAATGTCATATTTCATCGTGTCTGTTTCAGAGATATTTGCATCCAGCTAAAGACCCCAGCAAGCCCCGATGCCTTAACCTAAATGAGTAAGTCACTAAAGTTATGGAGGCTACATCACTCAAGGTGGTGAGGGATGGTTTAAGGAGGGTGCTTTAGCCTTTAAAAGTCTCAATATATAAAGACATAATACAAAAAGCTTAAAAGACTTAAAAGTCTTTATTATAACTACAAGGTTCTCTATGATCTGGCAGTTCCCTAATTGTTGGGTTTAATTTTCCAACTATTTTTTAATTCACACATTAAATTCAAGGTATGCCAAATGTCTAGAAGGTTATCAAACATACTATCCTAGGTCAGCTTCTCAAAGAGCAGAACCAAGGAAGGGATTTGATCCTTATAATTTACTGCAAGAAAGGTCTCAGGAAAAAGGGAGCGAAAGAAGCAGGAGAAGACAGGGGACTGAGCTCAGCAAAGATATGGACTCCTTTGCAGTGAAATTTTGGCCAAAGTCTCCAAAGCTGTGAATCATGAAGTACCCGTCTGAGGCAAGCAGGCTGTGTCATAGAGTCATTGTCTGCAGGCCAGGGGCAAGGAGGATGCAGGCTGCCTGTGGTACTGCCTAACCACTATCTAAGATGGCTCCGATCTCTGAAGGAAATTGTCAAAAAAAAGGAAGCAGGCTCAATTCTGGAAGCTGTGAAATGGGTACACTGTCCAGTAAAGGGGACCTAGGCAGGCCACCAGCTGAGGCTTTGGCTTGCATGAATCAGTTACAAGGCCTCAGAGCTTTGTTCCTACTAGTTCTTTAACCTGAGATAATGCCTCTATTTTTGTCACTAATTCTTCAACTGGGGCAAAATCGGGTACCACTTCTTGCAGAGGGCTCTCTCTAACAGTTGATTGGTTATGCTCCACCCATCTGTGCTCACGTAGAAACATGTGCAAATATGATCATTTTGCCACACTTTACTGAAAACATTTGTCTCACATCAGCCTTTCCCACTGGAATAGAAGCCCACCAAGGCAGGAATCATGCCTCATTTGTCTTGATCTCAGGCATATAGCAAAATGCCAAACAGAGCTGGCTTCAGCAACACCAGTTAAGGGGCTTCTTCTGTGACCATGAAAGTCTACCCAACTCTGCTACCAAGAGCTCTTCCATCTCCTTGTGAAAAGAGGGAAAATGGAAAGACTAGCCATATATCTGGGATGAATTAAGTCATTTATGATAGATAGACTGGCTATAGGACCTCTTGCTACACCTAAAAGAACTACTCTTTTTACTTCTCTCTCTCTCTCTCTCTCTCTCTCTCTCTCTCTCTCTCTCTCTCTCTCTCTCTCTCTCTGTGTGTGTGTGTGTGTGTGTGTAGTACTGGGGAAAAAATCCAGGGCCTCACACATGCTAGACAAGCTCTCTGAACTAAGCTTCATCCCCAGTCTTGTTAAATTATAAAGGACACATCTTAACATGTGTTGAATGTTGTTAATTTTTTAAAAGAAGCCTTAAGGAAAAGAGGGAAGAATGATGAAATGTACACATTAGCAGGAATAAAAATGTTTATTAGTGTCAATGGTTTGGTGTGAAAGCTTGTTAAAAATTTTTCACACTGCTGATCCTTCCCAGAATTTAAAAAGGAAACTAAAAGTGTATCAGTACTGAGTATTAAATATGACGTGAAGGGCCTAAACCAAGGGAAAAGCACTGAGATGAACCCAAGTGGTATCAAAAAACTAAAAAATCTGACAGGACTTGGTAGCCTGGGGGGTGCAGAGGAGGATAGAGATGGAGGAGGACTCTAGGTTTCTGGCAGCAGGAGAGACTGTGGCTGCCTGTGACAGGCTTTCCTCCTCATTGTGCTTTCAGTCACTGTGTCATGTGCACATCCGGGGTTCCACACACACGGTAATGCTGCTCTTGCCTCATGAGTTCCTGTCCATTCCACACCACGGCAGCCACAGGGAAGTGAAGTGAAAGGAGGAGAGACCTACAGAAGACATGAAGGAGCAAATCAGATTCCAGGGCCTCAGCCAGAGGCTCCTACACCCTGACTTGTGACAGTAAGTTACCCAAGTGGCAAAACCCGCTGGGGAGCTTGTGTGGGCACTGCCTTGAGCCAAGTTTCATCACCAGCTATTTTTATTTTTAGCCTACGCCACCTCTCAGAGTAACCAGGTCTATAAATGTCCATATAGCTTGCTGTGCCTGGGCCCAGGGCAGAGGAGCATAGCTAAAAAAGGATTGTGCTAGGCCTTGTGCTGGGCATTTAGTCACCCTGATTGCAGATGCCTTGGACCTCACATCAATTTTGGGGGTATCTCACCATCATCACCACCCCTTACTAGCCCTCCGCCCAACAGGTTTTGGAGAGAGGGTACCCTGAGCACACATAGATCAGTAAGTATCCATAGGCAGGTCACAGAAAATCAAGGTCTATTCGGTTCCACAGGATGGCAGCCCAATGCTAGTCTTCAGGAAAGCAGGAGCAGAGCCCCTGGCTTGCCTTGCAGTGCTACCTGGAGCTGGTTGACTCGCTCACACTCTCTTTTCTCTGCCTGGCTCTCTAAGTTCCTCAGCTTAGAGACCTAGTTCCAAGCTAGGATTCTTTCACTGTGCGTCTAGGTGCTAAGACACCTACCATACATCCTTTCTCTGTGATATTGTTCTGGCAGAGTGGGGAAGGGGAACTTAGGCTCAAGTCCCCTGAGGGACCCATTTCCTCGTCTTCACTTCTCAGAAGAACAATAGTCCTTATCTCACATGCCTGTTGCCCTGAGATAAGGTGTGCAAAGTGCAAGCCCCTTGCTTTAAGGAATGAAGTGTTTGCAACTCTAGTGTATTCTCCACTAAAATCTCCCTGAACAGCCTCTCTCCCTTCTGAGGATAACTTTTATACTTTATTATGTGAGCTTGGTTCCTGATTATTTCTACTTGGGAGGAACACAAGCAACTCAAACACACATTATCCCCATGAACACAGATTGACTCCTCATCTTTCTTTTTTATAGATTCACCAACAGTTAACTTACTAGATATTTACTTGTTTACATTTTTTATCAGTCCCCAATGGCAGGGGTTTGGGCTTGTGTTGTTTGCTGATATTTATCTAGCTTTTGTAACAGTGGTTGGCACATAGTTGATTCTAAATATTTGTTGAATGGACCTCCTGTCTTATGCGTCTCTCCCTTTGTCCCTCATCTCAGCCCACAATTTCCCCATCATCCAAGCCACAATACTGGCTGTTCTTTACTCTTTTCCTCATATCCTAGATTCAGCCCATGGTGAGGACTTGACTGTCCTCCTGCTCAGATGTACCTGGCATCCACATCCTCCTCTCAATCCCCTGTTTACCACTATAATTCATCTAGTTTATTGAAACAGACTCCATACCTGTCTTCTGGATTCAATTTATGCTTTCACCAAATCCATTCTCCATATAGAAAATGATACTGCCAAAACAGGCTCTGGTGAGAGACCTCTACTGGTTCCTTCTTGCCTCTGGGATAAAATCCAACTCGTTATAGAGCCAGTTAGGCCCTGTCTCACCTGGCTTCTGCTCTCTCTTTCCAAGCTCATCTTTCAGCTGCCTCTCTCCCCACCTAACCCTTCCTCCCAGCTCTCCTGCACCCTGGCCATATAGAACTTCCTTTTTATTCTTAAGAATCTCTTTCAATATCCCTCACAGTCTCACCCACCTCACCATTCTCTGCCTAGGACACTCCCTTCTCCCTTTTAGCATTCCTCAATCTTCCACAAGCATTCCTTCACCAGGCAAATCCTCTTGTTCTCGAAAGTGACACTTTCAAAGACAAACCCATCAGAAACTCTCTAGATGCGCCCCCCTCCCCACCCGGCCTCTTCACTCCTTTTGCAATGTTTCATCTTTGTGTTTCCATAACATCCTATATTTCCTTTCTTACAGCACTTAATATAATATTGCATCTTGTCTTTTGTTTTGTTCCCCACTAGAGTACAAACTTTAAGACCCTTCCTGCTTTTATTTAACACTTATGTAGTACTTACCCTGTGCTAAGCACTTCTGCAAGCTCATTATAAAAATTAATTCATATAACCTTCATAATAATCTTATGAGGTGCTATTACTGTTATTTCATACAGATGAAGAAACTGGAGAAGAGAGGTTAAATAACTTGTCCAATTCACATAGTTGGTAAATTGTAGAGCTAGTATTTGAACCCACAGAATCCAGGTTTTTGACTACTTCTATGTGCTATTTCACTTGTTTTACAGGGTAATGTCATCGTCTGCCATATAAAACATCCACCCAAGAAGTATCTGAGCAAAACAAAGAAAGAACGTCTAAATGAATAAGCCTGGTGAAGGGAACAGTGGGTAACAGTGAGGTAGCCACAAGGTGAGACAGAGATTAAGTTAAGGAGTCAGTGAAGTTGAACAAAATTAGTCCAAGGTGTAGGAAGACTCTAGGAGAAACAGAAGGTGATAAAAGGCAAGATCAGTGGGGCTGGGGAGCCCAGGATGTCAAGAACAAATAGCTCTCCAATCAACAAAGGAAAATATAGGCCAGACCAATGAACTTGGCCAGGGTCAGGCCACTGGGGACATTTAAGCAGTTTCCATGAGAGCCAGAGAGAAAAACCAGACTTCCTCAAGGAGGAGTCAGTGGTTGTGGAGACAGAAGAGTGGGAGATCTTACTCTCTTCCCCTTCCCTCCAGCCATGAAAGGCAGGATTGGGGAGAGTTAAGTAAGGTCTTCTTGTCAAGACGTGTTTAAGGCCTGCTTAAAGGCAAGAGGGAACAAAACTTTGGAGAGTGAGAAGTCAAATCAGCCTTTACCAAAACAAAATGTTTCCTATGTGATGGACCACATCATGGTCAACCACATAAAATATAAACAAGAGACAGAGTCTCCTATCCTCATGTGAAAGAAATGAGAGCCAGGAGAGCCCTACTTGGTAGGAATTCTTTCCTAAGAGGCATCTGGCTGCCTCAGACATGTGGTAGAAAAAGCTGCAATGGTGAGGAAGAAAAGTGAATTGATTTAGAGACTACTAATGAACAAAAAGCAGACAAAGAGAAAAGCTATGAAGAGGAAATTTCAAGATCTCACAGGTTCAAAAAGTATGAGAAGACTAAAGAGAGATGGATAGTGCAGATCATAGAACTGCAGTTAAAAAAGTTTCACTAGCCACAGGTGTGGCAGTAAAAATAAGCCCAAAATTGGGAGCAGCAGGGAAGAAAATCTGACTCGGGGTAAACAGTGAATGGTGGCATCCCCAAAGAGCCACTTTACAAGGAAGCATGAGTATAACACAAGAGAAGCTGTTGAGGCTGAGAGAAAGATGTCAGTTCAAAGTCTTGATCTGAAGGGGATTCCTGGGGCTCAAATCCAGAAAGCCTTGGATCCTCAGAACAGGAGCAGGATCTACTATCCTTTCTGGGTACGGCTTGGCAGATGGGCAACAAGGCATAACTGAGTAACACTAGGAAATGAGCCACAGAGTAACACCCAAGCGTCTGCAAAGACAAAGAGTGAAAAGGACAGCATAGTCAACAATTTCTATTAGCAATCAGTTGTGGAGCAGATATTCTGTACCAGGCATTGGTTACCAGCTCTGATGACTCTGAAGGAGTTTACATTTTAGAAGGAGAGAGAAGTTCATCCAAAGCACAGATAACCTACAGCACAAGGTGGCTAATATTCCATAGCAGAAAAGGAATATAGGAAGAGCTCTGAGGTTTCAGTATTGATATATGCTAAAGAAACAGATCTACACCCTGTCTAATATAATGCAGATTTTACTTTCCTACAGAAAAGAAAGAAGAGTGGCTTCATCCTGAGGGCTGGGGGTTTAGTGTAATCAGTATAAGCACATAAATCCATTAAATTGTCACTTTTTGTATGTTGTCAGTTTAAAATTTTTTGTTTAAATTTTTTGATGAGAATAAAACCAAGCAAAAATAAAACAGAATAAAGCCAATCAAAAAAAAAAAAAAAAAAAAAAAAAAAAAAAAAAAAAAAAAAAAAAAAAAAAAAAAAAAAAAAAAAAAAAAAAAAAAAAAACCAGTGAAAGTGATACAAGACTTCAAAACAGAAAAATAGGAAATCAACATTGGTTACCATAATGCTTCTTATTATCTTCAAAACTGCTGCCAAAACCATCAGATATAATAAAATCAAACAAAACAGAACAGAACAAAACCAATCAAAACAGAACATTGAATAAAACAATAAAATGGAACAAAACAGTGAGAATAATACGGGTTTCAAAACCAAGACAGAAGGAAATCCCCCATAGTTGCTATACTGCATATTGTTATCCTCTAAATAGATGATCAGACTATCAGCTTTAGGTCTGCAAAGTCAATCAAACAATACAAGCATTAAGTTGTTTTTGTATCTCAGTTGCTATCAACTCAGCCTGTGTTCTTCCAAATCAGTTTGTTGCTTATGGGAGGAGGGGGTCTTGTCTCCCAGCCCATGCATCAGCTGGCTCACAGGAAGGGTGAACTGGCTTCTTGTTTCTCCTACCAGGTCCTGCATGGCAGCTGTTCCCTCATGGAAAGGGTAAATTGGCTTATTTCTCCTCCTGGTTTGCGGATGGCTGTCACTGGGTCACAGGAAGGGCAAACTGGCTGCTTGTTTCTCCCCCTTGGCTCCACATTCCTGCTGCTGGTTCACAGGAAGGGTGAATTCATATGTTGTCACTTTTATATTTTTAATGATATTTTTGTGATAGTGTGTATATCATTTCAATTCCATTTGAGCAGATGCTCAAAAAAGAACAGATGAAATGCCTAATTTGAAAGAACTAAGTATACTGAAAATCATCTGTCTGCCCTGGGGAGAATATCTTTTCCCAGAGGTCCACCTTAGGGGGGCTGCAACTGTTCAACAACTGGAAAATGGTTTGACTGAAACTATTTGAATTTCATCAATGCTGGATAGTCATTTTTGAAATATTTATCTACTATTCACCTAGGGAGAACTCTTTTGAATACTTTTATTTTGTTTTTTTGAGACAGGGTCACTATGCTGGCCTCAAACTCACTTTGTAGCCTAGGCTGGCCTTGAACTCACAGTGATCCTCTTTCCTCAGTCTCCCAAATGCTGGGGTTACAGGCATGTGCCACTATGCCTGGCTTGAATACTTTGCATGCATTTTTTAACACACCTTCTTTTCTGATTATGAGAGTAAGGCACACTCCTTGTAGAAAAGTTAAAAAGAAAGCCAGGTGTGGTGGCTAATGCCTGTAATCTCAGCATTCGGGAGGCTGAGGCAGAGGGATCTTTGCAAGTTTGAGACCAGGGTGGGCTACGAAGTGAGCTCAAGACCAGCCTGAACTGGATAATGAGTCCCTGTCTCAAAAAGATAAAAAAGAAAAGTTGAAAAGAAAGTATAAGGGAGATACCTTTATGTCCTCTAAAAAGTAATGCGTGTGAACTAAAGCACATTTCTCAGCCTTTTTTGTTCATATATACATACATATACATATATATATATATACACACACACACACACACATATATACACATATATAGTATATGTATATATTATTCCTAATCAGAAGTCTTGTGAATTGTCCAGGCATTGTGGCACATATTTATAATTCAAGTGGATTGCAAGTTTGAGGCCAGCTTGGCAGCCTGGGTAACATAACGAAAATCTGTGTTAAAAACAAAAGAAAGAAAAGAGTAAGAAATTTTGTAATTCTTTTTTTTTTTTTGTCTTTTTCAGACAGGGTCTCTCTATGAAGTTCAGGCTGGCCTTGAGCTCACTTTGTAGCCCAGGCTGGACTCGAACTCACAACAATCCTCCTGCCTCAGCCTCCCGAGTGCTGGGATGACAGGCATGAGCCACCACGCCCAGCAAAATTTTGTAATTCTTTAACCAAAGGATAGTCTATACAACCACTTGACCTAATGCCTTTATTTGACAGGCTGATTAATTTTTGTCAAAGTCAATTCTGAGTAATAATATGCTACTTTCAGCCAGCCAGATAAATGTACCTTGCCATTGAATTTGTGGTAATTTATTACATAGCAATAAAAAACTAACACACCAGTCCCCACCAGTCCTGTACTTTTAGCACCCCAGTCCATGTAGATACTGTCCTCCTATACTATTTGTATCAGAATGGAAATGAGAGCTTCTAGTATCAACATCATCCTTATTTTCCCATTAATTCCTTATTTTACATCAGACAGGCCTGAAATGTAACATGCAGCATACTGTCTCTGGCTGCATCAGTCAATGTTTACTAGAGAAATAGATATGACACAAGACATACAAACAAGGATTTATAAGATTGGCTGGCAGTGGCCACCCACAGTGTCAGATGAGGAAGAATGCAGAGGGTGTCAGCATGCTGGAGACTAAATGATTCTGTCCAAGGTCTGGAGCTCACTGCAGTGGCCATGCCAGGGAGGCTGATGGGTCTGCCATGGAAGGCTAAAGAGTCCACACCAGAAGGCTGAAGGGTCTGTGCTGGAAGCTGAAGGGTCTGCACTGGAAGCCAGGGGATGACGTCCATGATGAAGACAAAGACTGGAGCTCCTCCCAAGAAGCAGAAGCTGATCTGTCCTTCTTGGTTTACCCTTCACACTATCCAGATGACAAGCCATCCCCCCTAGGCTGGGTCTTCCACACCCTAGAGTAGAATTGCTAAGCCAATTTAGTTGAGCTTCTCTTACTCAAATTGACAAAATCAACCATCACACTGGCTGAATTATTATTTACACCATTCCTTCCAACCTAGATTATCTCTCCCATCCACTTTTTTTGTTGTTGCTGTTTGTTTTTTGAGACAAGGTCTCACTATGTAGTTCAGGCTACTGAGATCTTCCTGCCTCATCCTCCACAGTGCTGGGATTACAGGCAAATACTGGGATTACAGGCAAATGTTGGGGTTACAGGCAAATGTTGGGATTACAGGTGTGTGTCACAGTGCCTGGCTTCCTTTCCTTTTGTGCCTTGCCTGTGAAATCTTCTGAAATTCTAGACCATTGGACCCTGGCTTCCATAGCACTTTTTATTTGCATCATTTGTTTGTCCTGGATTCAGATTGCCATGTGAACTCTTCTGAAATATGTTATATATATATATATATATATATATATATATATATATATATATATAGAGAGAGAGAGAGAGAGAGAGAGAGAGAGAGAGAGAGCATGTGCCAGGCATGGTGGTACACACTTGTAATCCAAGCACTTGGAAGGCCATGGCAGGAGGATCACTGTGAGTTCAAGGCCAGCCTGTGCTACACATGAGTTTAAGGCCAGCTTGAATTACAAAGTGAGACACTGTCTTTAACAAAAGGAATATATAGGACATGTGCACAGGATGTCTACACAGAATGTGTAAAAAATTATACAACTGGGTGGTGGTGGTACACACCTTTAATCTCAGCCCTGGAGAGGCTGAGGCAGGAAGACTGTCATGAGTTTGAGACCAGCTTGAACTACATACATATATGTAGTATATGTAAGACTCTGTCTTAAAAAATGACAAAAACTTGGCTTACAATTGCCACCCTCCAAAAAAAGATAATGCATATACATATAGTATGTGTGACTTTCTCTCCCCATTGAGATAGTAAATGTGTGATTTTTTTGCCTCCCCATTGAGATTGTAAATTCATTGAAGCTCAGCAGTCTACATCATGCGTGGCACATAGAAATATATAGACAGATAGATAGATACAGACAGACAGAGAAATAGTCTATGTTTGAAAATCGTGTTACATGAAGTAGTCAACTAAGCATAATTAAGCCCTTCACAGAGCCAGATTCTCATCCTCACCCTTACTTCAGGAGGCTGCAGTTTCCTTTACCGGGAATTGAATCAGATGCCCTCTACCATAAGTATTTCGAAGATCAAATGAGTCTATCAGTGATGCCTGGTACTTGATGGGTGCTCCATAAATGAGAGTAGTAATGAATAGAAGTTGGTAAGCCTCCCATGTGTAAAGGCCGCGCAGAACCCACAGAGGTGGAATCGTCACAGGCAGGCCAGTGCTTCAGAAAGCTCAAAGAAACTGAAGAGGTAGGGGCATAGAAAACGTCAGTTTCATAACTGTGTTCTGTTCCCTAAGTGCATAAACATATACATGGCATACAAAGCTAGCAAATGAAAAACAAATAATGATCAAGAGGAGGACGGAATCTAAAAGGAAAAGAGCAAGTCTGGCCAGCAAAGAAGACTGCTGCTTGTGAAATGTTTTGGTCTTAGCCACTCTCAGGATAGATCAATTGCAGTTAGGAAAGCGTTTTCTACCCAGCCTACCCGAGCATCTGCTTCTGTACTTCTGTACAACTGTTGCTCAATTTACTTTCTTTCGAATCTTCAGCTCTGAAGAGCGCGAGAAAATTCATCCAAACCACCCAAAGGAATTATGCTAAAGGCTTCCAGGTCTCGGAAAGGCAAATCCAAGCCTAGCGAGCGTCCTTAACTTTTCCCCTTACCCCCTGCAAGGGTTCAAACTTCAACTCCCAGGGTTCGCCCAAGTCCCGCCCCCTGACGTGTCATCTAATGAATATGCAAACGTATCATAATTGACAGCCAATGGCGTGGGTTCTAGTCACATGGTGCCGGTGGTAGGTGAGCAGACAGAAGTTGTGTGTCTGTGAACAGAGAGGGTTCAGTCTGGGCGAGCGCTCTAAGGGAGCGCAGACGGATGGTTAGGCTGTAGTCCTGGCAGTGGCGGCGGCGGCAGTAGTGGCAGGAGGAGGGAAAGGGTGGGCCCCGAGGGCTACACACGTTAACACTTTCAAGTTCTGGGAGAGGTGGGACCGAAGAAGAAGGAAGCCAGGAGCTGTCCCATCTGTTCTGTCCCGTCTCCCCTTTTCCTCTTGCTCCCTGCGCCCTGGCTCTGCAAGAGTTGAGGGTTCGCGTGGCCTTACGTGGCAGTGAGCGCGAGAGGGCCGGGAGACAGGGAGCAGAGCCAAGGACGCGCGAGGAAAGATGCCTATCCTGCTGTTCCTCATAGACACGTCCGCCTCCATGAACCAGCGCACTGACCTGGGCACCTCCTATTTGGACATTGCCAAAGGCGCTGTGGAGTTATTCTTGAAGGTAAAGGGAGGGGAGAGGAGAGACGCGGCTCCATCCCGAGGGAAGGGAGGGGCGGGTGGAGGTGCTTCTGTAACGTTTGCATTGCCCCCCCTTTCCTACGCGATCTCCCCCCTCCCCGTCACCCTCGCCCCGCAGCTACGCGCCCGAGACCCCGCCAGCCGCGGAGACAGGTACATGCTGGTTACCTACGACGAACCCCCGTACTGCATCAAGGTGAGCGGGCTGTCGGGAGGGCGGTGGGCGGGAAGCGGGTGCGGGTCTGAGGGGCTGCTCACCCCCTGGCCCCGCCCGCGGCGGTCCTGCGTTGCCTGGCTGGGCGGGCGGGGTGGGGGCCGCAGAGGGCGGGCGGAGCGCTGCTGTCAGTGGCTTCGGAGGAGCCGCGGCGCTGCGGCCCCAGAGAGGGGGCGGAGGAGGGGCAGCCCCGGGGCGACGCCGCGGGAGGGCCGAGCTCGTGGCTCTGGTCGCGGCCGCCTCGGAAGATGGCGGACATTTTGCTTTTGTATGGGAGAAGGAGACCGAGGGCGCTGCTGAGATGGAAAGGAGGGAGGGGAGGGTGGAGAAGAAGGAAGGAGGGCCTGAGCCCCGGAGCGGGGCTAGGAGGCCGGCCCGCCCCCTCGGGGCTCGCTGCGCGCCTGCTGCAGCCCCGCGGGCGGGCGGAGCATGGGGCTCTGGAGGTGCCGGGGTTGGGCGCGCGGGCTTTCCCCGGCGAGTGGAGCGCCGACTCCTCCTCCGGTTCCTCCTTCCTCCCCGCCCCGGCCCGTCTTCCTCCCCCTCTCGGACTCTCGGTGGCTTCTCCTTCTCCCCTCTTCCTCCCGCTCCCCACCCCTCCCCTTCCTGCCGAGAGCGTGGCAGCGCCAGCCGCTGGCCTTCAAAGGCCACGCTGCTGCTTTTGCACTCTGTGGCCTCGAACCCACGCCCTCCCAATCGGAAATGTGCCTGCCTGAGGCAGCTTCTCACCCTCTGGCCAGGAGATACAACTTTCCTTGCTGTCCCTGACTGGATCAGTTTCAGACCTGCTCTCAGTTGCCTTAGCGACAATTGCTGTTTTCGCTGGAGATTGCAAAGCAACGACATGGGATAGAGATACCCAAGCAGAAACCTCAAGGGGTACAGCTTTTGAGAGAACCACCTATTGGTTTCAGAAACTGGGTCTGTGCCAGCCGCGGAGGGATTCGTCTAAGGACGAGCAAGAATGGAAGGAGACTCGACTATGAATTTTTAGCTAGTCAGATCCAATGATTTGATTCTCAGGGTTCTGACCCACAGCAGAAAATTAGGGAGGGCTTGGCCCTCGTGGGGGTAGTTATGTTTCCATGGTGAAGAGATAAAGAACTCCTTTTCCTGCATCGGTCAGATAAAATACAGCTCAAAATTGTTAAGTCAACCTGTGTAAGGTTCGTGCTTTCATATTGAAATTGAAAGAATTATTAGCATAATCCTTGACGTCTTTCAGCACTTTGTCTCTGCTGAATTATCTCGAGGTGCAGTCTGGAAGTGTCGCCATCCATTTTGATAGTGTGAGGTGTTTTAATGAATGGAACCTACCAAACTGATAGGTTGGGCTGGGGATCTAGTTAAACTGTAGAGCATTTGCCTTGCTTTGCGGTCCATCTTCAGTTTGGTGGGGGGGGGGGCGATCCAGGGAGGACCCGATCTGAATAGTTGTTCAAAGAGGATTCTTTCAGACAGGAACCAAAGGGAGACTTTAATTTGGGAACTCCTGGCTTCTGTTAACAGATTAATAGGTTCCTCTTAACACTGTTATGGTTTCATTGTTTGCTTCTAGTTTGTTTTTTATGTATTCAGAAAAATTGAGCAAGTAAACATTTTTCAAAATGCCCTACACTTTTCAAAAAGTGTAGTCACTTTTTTAGAAAAACATATGCTTGCATAACCGGAGTCCAATTCTCTACACCCTGTGACTACTAATACAGATTAAAAACTGACCATTTGTAGTATGCCCATTTGAAGGCTTGTTCCTTAATTTGAAGTAGTAAAAAGGACAAACTGTAAAGCAATGTGTCTACTTTTTGTTTTCTTTAGAAGAACAACCTATTTAGCATTTTCATGTGCCATGACTACTTGTATAAAAATAGTTCTTGCTCTATAAAATACACCTGGCGATATTTATAGTCCTTTCCTTTGGGAAAAATGTTTTATTACTGTCCCCTTAACAATCATTACATCTTTTCACTTAGCTTTGCAATCACACTGTACATATTACTATGTACCGTGCTATTCCCATTTATGTTACTCCAAGCACTATTCTGGGTTGCTACGTAGTTTTCCTGTTTAAAATTTTTAGTGACTGTGTATCTTATCTATGTTTTTTTTAGTGAAACAGAGCAAAAATTTTGGATTTTATTTTTAGTGGAAATGGCATCTGTTTTCTTTGTCCTGCCATCTTATATACTACACTTTTCCTAAAGGAAAAAAAATCTTTTGAGTGTGATTTTTTTCCCCATGTAGGTCAGCTATGGGAAGGTATTCCATATAATTTTTAATTATTAATCATTGATTGTTTTCATCTTAGTCTTTATGCTTTCCCAAGGTTTTTCACATTCTCTTGGGTGATAATTACATCTTCCAGAAAAAGGCTAATGATCTAATGGTGTTCTTGTCATTCTCTATATAACAGAATTACCAATTATAACGTGTATTTGGTACTATTTTCCTTTTCTGAGTCTCTTTTTGGTCATTCCTTCTTATTTGTCCCCAACTTGCCAATCAACACGTGGTAACTATTTCTTTCTCTTAGGATGTAGTCTGCTTGGAGGGTCAGAAATTTTAGAGCATCTGGTGATTTTCTTAAAATTTGAAGTCTTTCATTTGCTAATAGCCGTAAGCTAGGAGCCATAAGTGTCTGTTTTCTGTCACACTGATTAAGGAGTAAGTCTTCCTTGATTGTCAGCAGGCGTCTTAGTTCCTCCTTGAAGCTTCAGTCTTCATTAGGGGCCTGAGGATTTTTCCACAAAGTGATGTTATGTTGGGCTGGATTTTATTGGTAGCTTATTTATCTGCAGAACGCTGAGTGTATTTTTCAGTTTCTCTAAGGTTAGAGAACCGTCATAACTATTTAACTCTCAGGTCTTGGATATATTCAGCTTTGCGTACTGCAAAATGAATTTTAGTTTCTACTAGAAGATTGATTTCTATTGGTAGTATATGAGGTATGTATGAGTTGTGTGTTTGGTTGGGAGTTTTTCCCTTAACAGGCGTGCAACTATTCCCAGTATATCCACTTACAAGCTCTGACAATAAATCTTGTGAAAAGTTACTGTGACTGGAATTTTTGCCAATGTATACTGTCGAGTATGTAAATACAGTATTTCACTGAAGACTTGGTAAATGTCCATGCATACTTCTTAGCACATAGCTCTGTGCTCTTTTAAAATTAATGATACTTGTTTACTCGCAGTTAACTCTGCATGGATGGAATCAAGTTTGATTTGGGGACCATATAAAAAGCAGATGAAATTTAAATATTGTGTACTATATCTGTTTTAAGTGTTGCTTTGTATACAAGTTTTATATACAGTGTTATGTGTGTTAGCACTACATTTATGCAGTGCAACTTTAATGTACACAGCTAATATAAAATCCCATGTAATATTTTAAAATTTACTAAGTATCTTGTAAATCATCCTTAAAAATGTTTTGTAGGGTTTCTTTTGGCATAATAGTCCCGAATAGTCTTGGCTTAGGTTCTGCTGTTGCATGTTTTTGTTTCGTTTTGTTATGAATCATAATTTCCTTTTATTCAGTGACTGGAAAGGGCAAGCTTGTCAGAAGGAAGTAAGCCGTTACACTAAGATATACACTAGTATAAGTATGCAAAATGGTTTTATGTTTGAAGCTGCTTTCTTAAAATCATTTCTTGTTTATTCAAAGAAATTATTTTTAACATAAAACAAAGTCACTTTTCTAAAAGTAATGATCAGAAGTTTTCATAAATACAGTAGGAAGAGATTATGTTTCCAAGAAACAGCCTAAGCTGGTAATTGGAAAACATGAAATATTTGAAAAGTGAAATTTTCCCTTTAGTGGTGCTTTTTCACATTATGTAGCTAACTTTGCTTAATGGTGGCTGCATGTCTTTGTCAGTGTCTTTGTATCAGAAAAAGGGCAAGATTTTGACTTACAGATTGAATAATCTTGAGCTTTTAAAATGATACATGTTGCAGACATTTCTAGAATTTTAACTAAGGCATAACTTTTCCATAAGCCATGAGCATATTTTATGGACCTTATTTGGAAAAGAAGCAACTTTTCAGGGAACTCTTCATCATGATTAGGAAGCTGTGGAAGCGCTTTTGGTGAAATAATAGCAACATGGACTGTGAGAACAATCATAGAGAATGTAAGATGCTTTTCAAACATTACCTTGTATGATGAATTATTTCCCCCATGATTTTGCTTTTTCACGTTTCTCGCTTACTATTTTAGGCATGTGGCAGGAGTTATTTTGAAATTAAAAAAAAGTAGGGTTAGTTGGAGAAGTAAATATAATCTTTAGACTAGGGGCCAACTCAAAGATAACTCAGAAATATGAACAACATTGTGAAGGCCTCTCTATTCTGTGTTCTCATGAGCCCTGGTGTCCATTCACTCTTATTTGCTCAAAGTTGCAACCCTCATCATTTCTCACCTGGACCATTGTTGCCCCAATCACTCATCTGGAAGCCAGTCTTGCTGGCCACTGATGCTTCTCCTTTATTGCCAGCACCTGGATAGTCTTTAAATAAAATAAGCCTTTCTCCTATGAGAAAACATTCAGTAGCTCCTCATTGCATTTCAGAATAGCGTCCACGCACCTCCAAGGCCTTTTATAACTTGACTTTGTTACCTTTCCAACCTCTCTACTCTTTTCTTCATGTAGACCTCAGCTCCAGTGGCAAGGAGAAATATAGCTGTCTCTGGCTACATTATGCCTCTTATGCCTAATGCTTCTGTGCTGTTGCATACTTGTTCCCTTCCCCCAGGACATACCCCAGCTTTTCATTCTATGTTCTCAAAAATGATCTGGCCCCTCTTCTTCTTCCTTATTCCTACTCTTTGTAGTGTAAAAACTCCCTCTATCATCCCTTAACACTTTCTCTATAGCCTAACTCTAACTCTGCGTGCATGTGTGTATGTGTGTGTGTGTGCGTGCATGTGTATACATATGGTGATATTGTGGTCCTAGGGATCAAAGCCAGGTCCTGACATGTGGGAGGAAAGCAGCGCCATGTTAATATTGGCCTCCTTAGTGTGAGCTTTCTAAGGGCATATATTTGATCATCTCTATATTGATACTTCTGGTATTAAAGAAATGCCTAGATTTTAGTATGTACTCAATAATGGAATCAAAAAGTCAAGCAATACATGGGAAAGTTGCTTAGCTCCTCCTCTCACATTTCTATGATGCTCTTCCAGATAGTAATCACAATTAACAATCAGGTATATTCAATGGTTTTTATAGCTAGCAGTTTCATATAGGTTCAAGTTTATAATATGGTATAATTGTATTTCTGTATGCTAAATGTATATCCTTTCATCCTTTTAATTATCAGAGTATATTTTATGTGAGGACAATCTGGGCTGTATATTGTGAGTTCAAGGCTGGCATGAACTACATAGGGAAACCCTATCTCAAAAACACCAAAAAGAAACAAAAAATACATTTTGTATACAGTAAACTACATGAATGCCAATGACTTGATATGTTTTTATAATTATATATTCATTCAACCACCAGTCAAGATCAAGATAGAGAGTTTGTCCCTCAACCTAGAAAACACCTTCTGCATCTTCTCACTGCAGGTCAGTACTAGTCCTGCTATTATCACCACTGTAGGGTCATGATCAACGTGGTGTTTTGCAAGGATAGTCTGACATTGGAGTGCTAGTACAGCAACATAGATGTTTATCTGCCATATTTGTTAGCACATCCTGCCTGCCAGGATTTGTTACAGAAACCTAAACAGATACCTTGTGACACCACAAGACACCTGGCCTGGGGGGTACCAAGAATAGTACCAGTTTGGCCTTGTTATAAGGATCTTGAGGAGAGTCCTTGGAAAAGGTGAGTGAAGATGTGGGACTTGTTAAAGAGTGGTGACCTCTTAACCAAAGGATTGGAGGTGAGGGATGCAGAGTAGTAAGACCCTTATGAGAACTCAGTTCATCAGATAGAGACTGTAACTAGTTCAGACTAGGCAGCAAAAGCGCTTCCAAAATGACAGAGTAGAGTTTGCCCATTTCTTCTGAAATGAAGAGCTCCCAGATGGGTTTGAAGAGAGAGGGCAAGGCTTTTGTCTGCATGCTTGTTTGGTTATTGTTGTATAACATTCCTTGAAGTGGGCTGCTAGGAGAGGGAAGTGAATGTCTGGGACAACTCAGAGGACAAAGTTGAAGTTGCTCGGTTTTACATTAATTCTGGCTGCTTGAAAGGGTTTGGCCTAGGTTTTAGAATTGGGAGGAGGAGGCCTGGGGGCGTAGTGCACCTTGGAGAGGGCAGATACTGTCTTTTTCAGTTCGTCTTTGCTTTGTGACGATAATTCTAACTACTGAGAACACATGGTTCTCAGTTTCACAGTGTCCAAACCAGGCAGCTGTTTTACATTTTGGGGAGAAATGTGCTTTCTAGGGAAGGACAAGATTGAGGGATCCTCTGTAAGGGGAGCAGAGTATGAAGAAAGGAACCCACTGGTTTAAATCCTTAAATGAACAACTCTGTACACATGGCCTCCGTAAGCATAAACTCCTTTTGACAGAGTGCAAGTGAGAGATCCAGGCAGATCCTATGTGTGTTTGTTGGAAGCTTGGAACACATTATCTCCTGGATACAAGATTGGACATGGTGATTATCTTACCAGACCTTCCTCCCCAGGAAAGCCATTTTAACTCTTGATGGTCACTTAGCTATGGAACTGTTGTGTTTGTTATTGTTTGTACTGGTAAATGATCTTGAAGTTCCAGTTTAATTTGCTAAAAACACTTTTTCCCCAGCCCTCTTTTTCTCACAACTCCCTATGGCCTTGCACTTCCAGTGAGGGGTGAGGACATTGAGAGGTCTGCACTAAGAGAGACTGAGGCAGCAGTGGAAATTGGCAGGGTGCTTCAGATATGCCAGTTACTCATACTGGCAGATTGTCTTTCTTTACACTGTTCACCACAGAGTCCACGAGCCCTATGTGTTTACTGAGCATTTAGAAGGTGGCTAGTCTCTAAGTGGGTACTGTATGGAGCAGTGAGAAATTATTTTGGATATGTTGGGTTTAAAATCATATTTATCCCCCCCACTTTTTTTATTAATCTGGTGTCTCGCTGTATTGCTCAGGCTGGTCTCAAACTCCCAGGTTCAGGCCATCCTTCCGTGTCAGCCTCCAGAATAGCTGGGTTGACAAGTGTCTCCCAACATTCCCAGCTTTTCTTGTTTAATATGGTTGTTTGAAAATATAAAATCACATACGTGGCTTGCATTATATGTTAGACAGCAACGTTGGTGTATATTCTTCCTGGAGATTATTTGTGATGTTCATGCCCAAGAAATTGTTTCTGAAAAAGGATCTATTTTTTCAATGCTCTGTTTAAAGTGAACACTGCTGTAAAGGACTCATTTATGTATGAAAGGTTATCATGCAGTTCAGCGTTGATGACTTGATAATGCTTGGCCCTGGGGCAAAATATGAAAGCATCCTATTCTTGGCTGTACGAAATAAAAGCTAGTTTAGTTGCTTAGACTTTAGGATGCAGTTGCTGACTCAACTGGTTGGGTTAGAAGTTTTTTTCCTAGACTAAGTACAACAAAATATATGTGAACTAAGCTAACTGCTGTAATTCAGAGTCTTTATAACACATGCTCATTGGTGACACAATGTTTCAGGTTTTCAGTGTTATTAGAAATATGCTGCATGTCTCTTATTCAATTGTCCTACCTGCTTTGATCAAAAATTCTCCAGGAAAACATTCTTCAGAAAAAGCAGCATAAAAAATAAATTCTCTAGCTTAGCCTAGTGTAAAATCTAAGAAATAAGAGATTTTATATTACTGCTCTCTTGGTGGGGGATTTGGATCCAGGGCTTCAGGCATGCCAGGCAAATTATCTACCAATGAGCTGTACCTGCAGTCCTTTTTTTTATCTTGAAAGAGGGTCTCACTAAATTGACTAGGCTGGTCTGTAACTTGATATCCTCCTGACTCAGCCTCCTTGAGTAGATGAGATTACAGGTGTGCACCTTCATATCCAGCTTTTTACCCCTGCTTTTATGGAAGGCTTTTTTTTTTACATTGCCCAGCAAACACTTGTTGCATTAAAAGGGGCAGAGAGGTTCAAATGACAGTAAGGTTCTAAGATTCTTACTGCTGGTAGTAGTCACCTTCCTGGTGGGGGTTCCAGGAGTGTCTGATTGTGTGTGTGTGTGTGTGTGTTTTGTTGGTTCCCAATTAAGGAATAAATACTGTCTAAATGTAAGGCTGAAACAAAGTAAGATATGTTCATAAATAGCATACATGAGGGGCTAGGATCGTAATAGCAAACCTTTTAAAGCTCTCAGTGATAACAAATATCTGGGTGTGGCACGGAATCCATAGGTTTCCCACCACTGAACTAGGAGAGGTAGCTCAGTGGGATAGTGTTTCCCCAACATGCACAACACCGTGCATTCCACAATAATAGTGGGACCATTTTAATAGCCCCAGTTTGGATGCTTTAAAATCTTATAGTCAAAGGTATTATCTGGCTTTTATAGCATACCATATATTTCAGGTATGAGTTGACTTATATCTGCTTCCTTATAATAATGAATAATCACATAATTGCTTTCTAATAATAGAAGCTGGCATTTATTAAGTAATGCTTATGTAAAGGGCAGTGTGCCAATGAATGTAAACTGTTTATTTAGTTTATCTTCTCAGTTGGCCTGTGTCTTAGATACTATTATTATTGCCATTTAATAGATAAGGAAGGGGCCTTTTCTGGGGCCCAGAGAGGTTAAGTAACACAGCCTATAGCAATCCAGGTTTGTCTCCATTCCACAGTCTTAAGTAATTAACCACTTCACTGTTTCTATCAACTGTGATAGAACATTTTCTTTTGATAACTTCTCACAAGCATTTTCTGATTTTGATGCAGGCCCTGAAACCTTCCCTTTTCAGACAGAATCATCATGCTATTATTTCTAGCTGCTTTTAATATAATAGCACTTGGTTTTATAATGAATGTTCAATGAGTGAAAATTATTACTGCTCAAAAAGGTAAATTATTACTGCTAGTGTTATTTTTATTATTGCTCTAGTGATTTATCAGTATCGTTGTTCATTTGTTTTCAAAACACTTTCGCTTTTGATATCTCACAGTTGTTTGTGACCCACTCTAGGCAGATGTGGAGTTGCTGAAACTTGAGTTAATGGAGTTTGAGACAGTATCTATGTTGGGGCATGGTATCTGGTGGCTGTAGGAAGAGTGGCAGGTTTATAAAAGCAACAGTGTAGTCTATATGTAGTGGCCATAATAAATTGATGTGCCTGGTGTACATCTGTAATCCCAGCACTTGGCAGGCTGAGGCAGGAGGATTCCTGTGAGTTCGAAGCCAGCCTAGTCTACATAAGAGAATTCAAGGCCCGCTTGCACTAGATAGTGAGACCTTGTCTCAAAAAAATGATGTGTCATCTTCAATTTACCAATTTTTCATACATAATTTTCCTGTGGGAGAAAAGAAAGTCAGTGTACTGTATAATAGTATTTGGTTTCTTCTAATGACACAACTTGTGAGGCAGAGTGGTTTTTTTAAAAAGGCCTGGATTGTACCACACTATTCTTTAGAGTTTTGTGTGCCATTTTGTACTTCATCTTAGTGGTGCGGTCCCCATTCCATTATCCAGACCTCAAGCCACATCCCTGTCATTGCTAGCTAGCTTTCTTTCCTCCTATTTTGTAAGATGGTCTGGAGTGGACAGGTGGATTTCAGAGAAGAAATGTAGATGCAACCAACTCAACCAATGGAGTCTTTTTTGGGGGGGGCACTTTTTGAGACAGGGTCTCATTATGCAGTCATTATGCAGGCTCACTTTGTAGCCTAGGCTGGTCTCGAATTTGCAAGGATCCTCCTGCCTCAGCTTCCTGAATGCTGGGATAATAGGCATGTACCACCACATCTGGTTTAACCACTGGAGTTTTAACTAGAGAAACAGTACATGAAGGCTTTTATGGTGATGTGTCACATGTTGGTCGAAAAGATAGCATTCTGTATCTTAAACCAAATTCACCTGATTATACTATTCATAATGCCTGTGGCTTTTGTTACTTATATCCTGCCTTGTGGTTTCAGAAGTTCAGTGAACTTAAAAAGAGCTAGGCTCTGGATTTGAAGCTGTTGAACAAAAGTCTTAACATTTTCATTTGGGCCACTGAGGAATCAATATTACTATTTAGAACAGTAAGTGTTTATTGAGATGTTAGGATTTAATATAGAGCTACTTGGGCAAATGTGTTTGTGTTTTTTCTCTTTGTCTTTGACTATATTTGAGCTTGACTATCCCTCTTTCCAGAAAGTTACCTTTTCTAGTCTGCTTATGGCTCTTTAATTCTTGCCATGTCTTCCACCTCCCTCCCCCACCCCTACCCACTGTGGTGAATGCATCCTACCCCATTCATTTCTGGTTTCAAATACTCCATCTACACTGATGCCTCACAGTGTTCAACTTTCCACCCATGCTTCTCAATGACAACAGGACATCTCTACTGGTTGTTTGTCCTACAATCAGCTCACACTGCTCTAAAACTGCCTTCTCTTCTATACACTCCCATCTTTTTGTCACCCAGGATTGAAACTGAGCTGTTATGCATTCTTTCTCAGTATGTTTTTTGAAGTCCTATCTGACATCCCTTGGAACTCTCTCCTACATAACTTTCCTTGTTTCTGTTGTCTTTAATCCAGGTCCTTGTATGTTTATGCTTTGGCCACTGTACTAATCTAACTAGTCTCTCAAGTACCTCCTAAATTCCTACTGTCCACCCAGTGACTGCTCACATTTTTAAACGCTGGTTTCATCATATGAACCTTCCCCAAACCTTCAAAGATTCCCCATACTTAGGGGTCAAGTCTAAATTGTCCAGTCTGCCATTTGGGGCTTCCTGGGCTGTGCTACACAGTCTGTATAAACTTATTCTCCAGCATTTCTAGTTCTGCACTTTAGCAGGACTCCTCTGTTCTTACCCCCTACATGTCTCCACACTCTTGATGACAATCCCTAGAACATCAGTTAAGAAAGGAAGAGATCCAGACACAGGCAGCTGAAGGTCTGGGGGAGGAGAGGAAGTAAAGTGAAAGCATCCCATTAAGGGTGTGAGTTGAGGGGGAGGATGTGACAGAAGGTGCTTTAAAATGCTATTATAATGATGAGAAGTTGCAGAAAAAATGGGGGAGAGAGCTGAAGTATGACCTTTAGTAGCCTATTAGCCTGAACTACACCAAGATGGTCTGATTTAAATTGGCCCGAAGTTGCCCACAGGCACTTGCTCTTTAATAAGCTCCAGTGTTTCTCTGCATCACTGTGTTCCTGGGAGAAAGCCCACATAACTAGGCACTAGGCTCTAAGATTCTGGGGAGAATGTCTAGCCTTTAATATAATCACAGCATTGGAAAGTTGGGACATTTTCCTGCTTTATTTTTTGAATGAGAATGCTAACAATGCACAGAGTGAAGCTTCCCATTTTTCTTGAAATCTTACATAGCATTATAGACATTATAAACTCTGTGGTCATGCTTCTGAGCTGTATAAGCAGATTTGTCCAGCAGCTAAATACTTTTATAAGAATCACGTTTTTAAAATTGGTCATAGTAATCTTGTTTGGTAGATCACACCATCATCCACTGTCTTGTAATATGACAAGTAGTGCCTCTTCAGCTGAGCTGTAGAGTGCTAGACTGGACCAAGGCATGAGACCTGGGTTCTTAGCAGAAGTCTGCTACTAATTACACACATGACCCCAGCAAATCACTTAACCTTTTATGGTGTCAGTTTCCTCATTGGTTAAATGAAAGGATTAGACTGGATTATCTCCAGGGTTCCTTTCTGAAAAAGTACAGGAGAGATTTGTATAACTGAAAAGCAGGAAGTGGAACATTTGAAGATTGGAGTTTTGGATGATTTCAAAAGTGCTTTAAATTGTAGACAACTGTTCCTGGGCACACTCAGTATGCTATTTTGAACACAATGGTTAGGTTGGTAAATGTTACTGATTTTACTGAGACTGCTTTTGTCTTTTGAGAATAGTTATCAGTGCATACTTCTGACTACTGATAGTGACAGTCTAGTAAACATATAAGACTAATTTTGGAATTCCATTCAGATTTTCCACAATAAATATGTATTAGTTTTATGATGTAAAACATTTTTTACATTTTTTAGAGAATTTTAACAAGAACTAGTCTGGGAGAAAGATATTATATAATCTTTATAGTTCATGGCCATTCCACTACTATTTTTTATTTAGGGATTTTTTTTTTTTTGAGATGGTCTCGCTATGTCGTTCAGGCTGGTCCTGAACTCACTATGTAGTGCAGGCCGGCCTTGAACTCCAGAGATCCTCCTGCCTCAGCCTCCAGAGTGCTGGGATTATAGGCATGTGCCACCACACCTGGCCATTCCACCACTCCTTGTGTTCAACTCTTTTTTTGCAGTGTTTGAATGACTTAGTCTTATTCACTTTTGTTTAATCTTATTTTGTATATGTGACCATAAAATGACATAGAAGCTGTTTTTTTTTATCTACATGTAATCTGCACAATAGCATTTTTTCCTGGTAGCTACAGTCCAAATGATCTGAGTGTGGGAAAGTATTTTTTTCTCAGTCAGGAGATAGAACCCAGGGCCCTAAGCATGCTAGGCAAGTGCTCTATTACTGTGCTCCCTCAACCTCTCAACCCCAGAGGAAAGCAAACTTTCAGCAGTTATGTCTGACCAAGTTTGGTAAGTTCTAAAATTTTTCTTTTTCAGCAGTAACCCAGTTGACTCTTGGATAGAGGAGAAAAGTTTTTAAAAGTATTTTTTTCTACATGTTACCATCCACTGGTGAATATTAAGTTTCTTTTGATCTTATCAGACTTTCCAGTGAACTTTTTTTGTGGTGCTGGGGATGGAACCCAGGGCCTCTCACATGCTGAGCAAGCATTGTATCACGGAGTTACACCCCCAGCCCTGCAGTGAACTCTTGAGAGATATGCTGCTTCCTAATTTTATCTGAATTCTCTAGGGTAACAATTGAAAACTCCATAAATGTGGTTTACAAATTTGCTACGTTAATCCTTATACTTGTGTAGCCACTAAATACCTCATAATAAGTATTTTAAAGACACTGATAATATAAAATGGTGAACTGTCCCTGGAATCAAAAACCGAATTATTTCTTTGCCTAGTGCACTTAAAATATGTGTTCCTGGGAGTCTTTAAGTGTCTGCTGAAAAACAATTCAGAAGGTCACAGACTGTCAAATAAATTCCTGCAATATATTAGGGAGGCAATTTCTTAGGAACTTTTTTTTTAAACTAGAAGGCTCAAGTAAGATAGTCTCTTTTTTTATGTGATCTTGACTGGTAGTATTTCCTGAGAGCATATGGATGGAAATTGGTGGTCTGAACCACAGAATGATAGTATTTAGAGTCTTATTTTTTTTTCATACCAGGGATCGAATTCATGACTGTGCACTTGAAAGGCAGGTGCTTATGCCACTAAATCCCCAGCCCAGTATTTAGAGTTCTAAGGGAGAGAATTCATTTAATAGAGTAAAACAGATTTAACAAGTTCAAAGATCTTACGGAGGGCCTTTAAGGAATAACTTTTACAAAAGACAATGCAAGAGAACTAGTTGTTTTAAAAATTAAGTTTTATAAGAAGATTTTATAATAGTACATATAAATAACAAAATAATAAAATACATGCTTTGAGTCCCTGGAGTCAAATGAGAAAACAACAACAGGATCAGGCCAAATTATTAAGTATCAAGGGGAAAAAATTGTCAGACACGATCAAAATATAATGCAAGATGGAAGTTTGGAAAGGAGGCACAAGAAGCAAGACATTTCCTTTCTTGTAATGATCCAGTGTCTCCCTAAAGTGTACTTCATTATTTTAGCAACTTCCTTTATAGATGTGCCAGCTGTAAACATAATTTGGAGGGATATTTTAACTTTTTAAGGTGACTCAGCCGTCATAATGGTCCGTTCTTTAAGAAGGCAGGTAAACCTTGCCTTGTATCTGTCAGAATCAGACTCCACTTTAATGGTGAGGGGAAAAAGAATCCTTGACATTGAAAAGTTTAAACTTACATAAACATTTGTTATAAGACTAAGTAAGGGCAGAGATCAAGGAAAAGTGATTTGTCTCCTCAGGGAGACAGAGTTGATTGCAAAAACAGAGCCTCTTCTTTTTCTTGTTATTTCATCTTACCAGTCAGTTTACCAACACTGGAAGTCTGTGATGACAAAGATGACTGAATGTTAAATTGAAGAAGAAAGTAAATTAGCTTCAAAATACTGTTGGAATTGATTTATTTCAATTGTCTGGGTTGCTGCAGAGCAAGCTTTCCCCAAACTTATGGAGAGCAGATGGAAAAAGGAAAATAGTTTATCTTTCAACAAGAGAATTGATGGCCTTGCTAAATTTAAACTCTTCAGCTTTAACTTAAGACATCTGGGAAAATACTCAAATCTGTTAATCATCTAGTTTGTAACCATCTAGAAAGATGAAGGTCAAGAAAAGCCCTTTAACATAGGCTTACCAAGGGCAAATATTATCAGGCTGATTTCATTTCCTTTCATAATAAAAGATAAAAATCTGTGGAGGAGGGAAGCTGCATGTATTGTCTCTCTGCCTATCAAGGAAGTTTGTTGTTCATTCATTGTGAAGGGCTTGCTAACTCTAGGAAGACTTGGGCTGGACTGCACTGCTGTTCAGAGGAGCGTGCCCAAAATTGTTCAGTGCAGTGGCTCAGTGCCAAGTTGGGGACACAGCAAGTGGTACCTTACAGTGAGAAGTTTTCTTGCTGCTGTGTGAGAGCCTAGCTCTTGACAACCAGTACCATAACTATTTTTGTTCTTTAAAAAGATTCACTATCTGTCCTATTAAAATCTACCCCTCAATAAATAAATAAAGATGTAAATAAATAAAACCTACCACCCAGAGAGTCTTTATATTCAATTTTTAAATTTACCATTGTTCAATTTGCATACACTTTGAAAGCTAAACTTTTTGTGTGGAAAGCTAGGTGCAGCTGCCCTAAGGATTCTTATCAGTTACTTTGGATGGAGAAAGTAATAGCATGTTTATTAAAGTAGTATATTATACTAAGTCAAGCAAGATCACTAATATTTTGAAAGAGGATTACAAATGACCTTTAGAGATAGAGCAGGAGTTTTCAGAAAGGGTTTTAACACCACTTCCACATCCTCTTCATGGACAGATGATCTACTTTTATCTCTTTTACTTGTTTATACTTGCTGGCAAGATTTTGAAGGAGGAAAGAGTTCCTATATTAAAAAAATAAAAGTAAGTAAAAAGTCAGTGAAGCAGAGAAAGGATCAGACCAAAATGAGTTAAAGTTCAGCAAAGACAAGTACTAGGGTGCTGAGGTTTTGGGGAGCAACATTGCCTTCTACTCCCTCCTCCATTTAAAACCAATGAAGAAATGTGACACAGGAACCACCAGAGTTCTAAGTAACAGCTTTATTCCAGATAAAAGTTAGACCTGAGGATACGGCCTAGAGGTGTGTCCATGAAAAGCTTGCAGATAGTTGACATAGTGACAGACCTCCCCTGTGGGTCTATTATATGTAAGATTTAAACAACACACAGTGGAGAGCATACCAAAAAATTTCAAGGGGCTTCAGCAAAGACCTAGGGAGTGTATGCCAGTTTTCTTCTCCCAAACCTGCCCAGTGAGTAAGAAGATAGAATTGAGATGGCAGTAGGAAATATTTCTTTGGGCTTTGCCCTTCTGAGGAGAAGAGTGTAAAATCTCTCCATTCAGTGGAAATATGAGTGGGGAATAAATGGCTAGTGGCTAGTTAGGTAAAACAGAGACTAGAACCCAGGTCATCAATAGTCTGAAAGGGCCATGTTTCTCTGTTGACATGAAAAGACCTTTTTAGTTGACTCTGCACATTTAAACCAGACCTGAATTAACATATTTCCTAAGGCAAGTGATATTTTCTTTATGCAAGTCAGATTTAGTCAAAGGATTGTTATAAGGTACAGAATTATAGGGTATATAAGTCTGATAGGTAGAAAGGATTATTACAAGGTATAGAATTATAGTATGATGAAAGTTGGAAGGGACCTTAGAGTTCATTTGTCAGCCTTTTCATTTCTAGGATGAGGCAACAGAGCCCAGAGGTTTTAAGTGACTAATGCGGGACCATTTGCCAAGCTAGTTACTGACTGCCAGGAATAGACCAAGGTCTTGTAATTCCTAAGTCACTGCCCCCTGTACCCAGTTGCTCTGTATTTAGACATAAGGGAAAGTAGGCTTACATTAAATAACATTTGGAAACTCCATTAAACTTAAGAACTTTTAAGCTAATCTCACAAGACATGTCCATGAAGTAAACATATGGAAGAATTGTAGGATCTAAAGGCTTAAGTGGCGGAGGAGGTTCTAAAGTTAAGGTACTGGAGTTCAAATCCTGACTGTGCCAGTTACTACTGGTTTGACTTGGACCAGTTGCCTAGCCTCACTGAGCCTCAATATCCTAATATAATAGACACAATAATAGCACCTACCTAGAAGGTGATCCTGAGACTCAGGTGAGAAGCACGTATATTAAGATTTTGTGTTTTGCATAAGTGAGTTCTTAGCACTTACAGGCACCAGTAACTATTATCAATCATCATTTTATCTTTGAGAGATATTTAAGTCTTGACAGTGAAGCCAACTCTTAGCTTAAGATTTTACTCATCCTAAGTTACTACTTTGTCCTAAACCTCCCTTCCTTAGGTCTCCCAGAGTAGGAGCTACCTGATCACCCCCTTATTGTCTCACCTGCTTAGGCAGTGCTCTGTTGCTATCTTGGTCATTTCAAATGTTTCTCAGTGAACTTTTCTGTTCCCATCCTAAATCAGGTCCTAATTATCACAGGCCTGGATTACTATTTGGGCCTCATAGATTCTCTGTCTGACAACAGTTTCCTTTCCTCCAGTCTGTCTGTGTTGCTACCAGACTGATTTTCCCAAGATGCTGCTTTTATCCTGGGTCTTCCTGCCTTGGAATCTGGACTGACTTCACTGTTCACAACATCAAGGCCAAGCTCGCCTGCCTGACCTTCAGGTCCCTCTAGAACATCAATGTCCAATAGAAATACATTGTCACCCTCAGCCATACATATATCTATTCTAGTTACCACATTGAAAAGTAACAGGTGCAACTATTTTTACTAATATATTTTTAACTAAGCACATCCAAAACAGCATTATTTCAACATGTAGTCAATATAAAAGTGAGTGAGATATTTTGCATTGTTTCTTCGAGGTGATCTACATCCTCAATATGTCATGGGTGGAGCTGGGAGGTAGCTCAGTGGTGGAACACTTTTCTAGTATGTACAAGGTCCTGGGTTCCATCCCAAGCAAGACCCAAGAATGAAAGGAATAACTCCCATGTGTATTCTACACTTACCTCACATCTTGATTCAGACTACACATTTCAAGTGCTCAATAGCCACATGTGGTTAAGAGATACTATTTCAGACAGTTTAGTTCTAGAGTGTGATTTGTCACCCCCACAAACAACATACCTCTCACTTCTTCCTAGTTTGTTAAAATGAAAAAAGGATATGGGCATGGTGGCCCATTCCTTTAATACCAGGACCCTAGGAGGCTGAAGCAAGAAGATTCCAAATTTGAGCAAAGTTGGGCAACTTTGTGACTTAGTAAGACCTTATCTCAAAATTAAAAAAAAAAAACATAAAGATGGCTGGGGTATATCTTAAAGGCCCTGGATCAATCCTCTATACTGCAAGAAGGGAGGGAGAGCAGGGAGTGGGGAGGCAGGGAGGAAGGAAGGTCAAAATAGGGTTGGTATTGTTGTGTCTATTTTTATAAGGTTATCTTATGCCACCATGAAGTGTGAAAGTACTTTGTAAGCTCTAGTTCTTCAAGAAGGTGTGGAAATTATTATCAGGAATAAAGGTTTTGCTGACATGAGAGTAGGGTATCTTTGAAGTAAAATGTTTTGAAAGAAGACTTTTGAGATGGCAAATCAGAAGTTGGAGATGTAGCTCAGTGGTATTGGGTAGTTAGCATGTGAGAGGACAGGGGTTTGAATTTACAGTACTCTGAAGAAAACAAAAGAGCAAATTTGCTGTCTTTGAATTCATTTGTGATAAAAATTAATTTCAAGCAATGAATGGTCATATGTGTCCTTTTCCTATCTTTATAATGGTCTTTGTGGAAGAAAATTTTCACATTAATAAAGTTCTCATTGCAATTAATCTGTGGGACTTTTTATTCCCTACAACATTTTGAAAATGGAGAGGAGCATTTAGTTTTTATCTTGAAATAGGAGCTGGAATACTACTAAAAAATTGCATGGTTTTTGGTAGTAAATGTAGCTCACATAATATGTAGTACTGAGGTAGGAACAGCATTATGAAATTCTTATATTGTCCAATTTGTTGCCAAGGATTGGAACTGACCAAAACATAATGTCAGAGATTCAGCTGTTGAAACTATTTGTGAAATGCTTTTGATTGTATATTATAAAGGAAATTTAAAATACTGTGGTAATTACTCTGACAGATTGATGAATAAGGCTAGCAATCAGGACATTACTTGAAATAGTCTGGTCCTTTTTCTTTAATCATACCCTGAATTATTCCATGCACCTTCCAGCAGTCCAATACTTAATATAATATAAATGTAAGTTTACTGTGTGGAAATCAGATTGCTAAATTAAGTTAAAAAGTCAGCTTTATAAAATGGCTTCTGCATGAAGATCTGACCATTCATAGGTTTGCCCAGGTTGAATACCCCAAACTAGTACATCACCCGTTCTCCCTCACTCATCCCTTTAATTAGCTAAATCCTTATGACTCCACTTCTTGAAATACTTCTTTAATCTGCCACCTCCTGTCTGTCCTCGCTGCTCTAACTCAGGCTTTCATCACTGTTCTCATGAGCTATTGCAACAGTCTCCAAACCTGTTTCCCTGCCTCGAGCTTCATCCTCTCCTCCACCCCTCAATTTAGCCTCGCCTCCCAGCAGAAAGATCTTGCTAAAATGCAGCTCTGATCATGCCACTCCCCTAATTCAAAACACCAAGTTCATCCCAGGGCTGACAGATAATAATCCAAACTACTGAGCATGATGTTCAAAGCACTTTACAGTCAAAGCACAAATTGTCTTATCAGCCTTACCTCCTGTCATGTGCCCAGAGCAATGATAATCAAATTAACTTGTGGTTCTCCAATAAATCTTATCCTTTTGTGAACTCTTTGTTTTCTTCCTTCCCATGGTCCCCTTCACTCCTTACATCAGTGGGTCTTGTGATCTTCGGGCGTCTTCAAATGCCCCATCTTGTTCATTCAGCCTCCATATGGCCTCCATATCTCATGGTGCTTTGGAAGGCCATGAAACCAGAAAAGAGTGCTGTAGCCTTAGGCTAACACAAAATTTAAGTATTTTGGTTTGTCTCTGTATGATTTGTTCCTCTTTCCTCCTCCAGCTGTACTGGCCCCTTCAGCATTCAGCTTATTACCCCACCGTCTTTGGGTTTACTGAGACTCAGGTGGCTGTTTTGTCCACCATGTTGCCTAGCCATACTATCTGCCTTCACCCTTGCTGGCCCACTCATCTGTGACATACTCATAGCTGCCATATTCTTTTGGCTTCTCTTCTTGGCATTTTGTGCTGCTTTGCTTTTGTAGCCATCACTGAACAGTCAGCAGGATCCTTTCCTTCCTTCTCTCCTACAACCCAATTGAGCACAGCATGTTGGCTTTTGACTTTGGGTCTTTGGTTCTTTGTTGCTATTCATAGCTGCTAGGGGCACCTAGAGGGTGCTCTCTCTTTGCCAAAGGATTGTTTCATGTTTTTTTTTCTTCTTATTCTAGATTTAAGGCTTTCTGAATGCTTGGTAGTGCCAGAAGCGTTGTCTCCAAATAAGCGTGGCTCTCTTCCTATAGTTTCCCTCTCTTTTCATTTAAATGGAAAATGTTGTTTGGGAAAAAGAATCTTAGAAAAATTCCAGAGATCAGACAGGTGAAAGCCAAGTTTGCCCTATCGAGGACAATGCATTTAAAAAGGAACTTTTCCTTGCTCTCCCCTTCTCCAAGCCCATCTTTAGTGTCAACCTGAGGCGACTACCTGAAGTGTTGTGGTAGATTTGATTGAGCCTGAACAGAATTCTTAAGTCAAAGCTCTCCTGCCACAACGAATGCCATGGATTGTTTGCTTGAATTCTCTGCTCTTGTTCATTAAAGCTAGCTGATCTTTCTGAAACTGATCCTTTCTTTAGCTCTGAGATCAGTCAAGGTGCAGAATTGAATTATATTAAAGATCAATTAATTTGTCAAGCAGAAAAATAGTTTCTATTTAGTGCTTGTTTGCATTTTATATATTGCTTGTTGTATAATCAAGAATTTCTTTGTAAATGTTTGGTTTTCAGGCTGGTTGGAAGGAAAATCACGCAACATTCATGAGCGAACTAAAAAATCTTCAGGCTTCTGGACTGACTACTCTTGGTCAGGCTCTAAGATCTTCATTTGATTTGTTAAATCTCAATAGATTAATATCTGGAATAGACAATTATGGACAGGTAAAAAAATTTTAAGTGAGTACAGCTAATTTCCTTTGGTGACTTGGGGTAAGAATTCAAAATTGGGCATGGTTACCAAGATTTCTGCTACTTTTGATATCCTCTAAAGAGGTTCATGGCCAGGGATATAGCTCAGCAGCACAGCTCCTGCGTGACAAGTGCAAAAGGTCATGAATAAGATCATGAATTCGATAATTTTTAGATACATAATTTTTTTAAAAACCTCCTTTTGATTCTTGTATGTAGTTTGATGCTAAAATTACCTGCTACCAGATCATCAGATATCTGAGAATGGGGTGAATAAATTGCTGAGAAATATTGGAAGAAGACAGTTGAAGAGAATCTTTCTGTATCAACTCCTTGTCCCTCCCACTGTCATGTAAAGGCTATGGAGTAAAAGGAAGCCAAAAAAGCATTTGCTGCTGCCACCATTGTCCTTATCTACTTTAAAAACTCTGCTCGTGATCTCCAGAGTCACTCTTCAGATTGCAGGGTTTGTCATTAGTGTCCCCCATCTGTGCTAGTATTCTGACTCAGGTGAATGGATGCATGGTTGTGGATGCTACTGCCATTATAATCATTTTAATATCATTTTGTCATTACTTGGAAAGCTGAGAGATAAAAGTATTTTGAACGTTATGGCTTGAGGAGTTCTTGAATTGTAAGAATTTCTCAGTTTATAGAAGTATTACTTCTTTCAAGATTATGTTGATGCCTACTCATTTCAGTCCCTAATCTTTTTCTCTTTATATATCCAGGCAGATTTTAATATTTACTGGGGAGATCATTAAGGCAAATGTAAAAGTTTAAATACAATTTTATTACTTTACACAACTCTAATTCTTTTTACATGTATTTTAGGGGAGAAATCCATTTTTTTTAGAACCATCTATTTTAATTACCATCACAGATGGAAACAAGTTAACAAGTACTGCTAGTGTTCAAGAAGAGGTGAGATTTTATTTTTTTAATTTCACTTAAATGGCAGAGAATATGCAGCTATTTCTGTGGGAAGTATGTATTTCCAGTTAAGAATAAAGTTTAAACAAACGTGCTATCTTGGGAATCCTTGAAAGATTGATTAATTTTATTGAGTTCCATGAAAGAAAAGTGAACCTTTTAAGTCTTTCTTCATTTTTATCTGGGTTGTTAGGGTGAACCTTTTCAAATTTTGTCTTAACAGCTTCATCTTCCTTTGAATTCTCCTCTGCCTGGAAGTGAACTAACCAAAGAACCTTTTCGTTGGGATCAAAGGTTATTTGCTCTGGTGTTGCGTTTGCCTGGAGTGGCTTGTACAGAACCAGAGCAGCTAGGGAGTGTACCAACTGATGAATCAGCCATCACACAAATGTGTGAAGTCACAGGAGGTATTGGCAAAATTTCATATTTCTAAAGGAAGAATTTATGGCAGAAGTGTATAGTTTTCATTAAAGATCACATCTAGACTTTGCTTATTTTCTTTTAAAATCTTTTAACTCTGATGCATAATCTCATTGCTACTATACTTGCTGCCAATATAACTGGGATTATTCCAAGTTATGTTTTAGAATTTCAGATGTTTGTATTACTTTAATCAAATTCGTGCTGTTTGTTTTCCCCTCCGGCATAGGTCGCTCCTACTGTGTTAAAACACAGCGAATGTTGAATCAATGCTTAGAATCTCTAGTTCAAAAAATACAGAGTGGTGTAGTTATTAATTTTGAAAAAACGGGACCAGATCCACTTCCTGTTGGAGAAGGTATGGTGGCTAACATTTTTTAACCCTAAAGTGTTGTATAGGAAAATGATCTGACATTCAGAATATGTTGAACAAATCATAATGGGGGATAGTCTTCATTATCCACATACATTTGAGTGGTTACAAACATCTATCTAAACAAACTACTGTCTTTTCTTTCTCTGTGTGGATGTGTCAGTCAGCTGAATTCTAACAACTTCAATTTTATGCTCAGTATTCCTAAGAAAATTCTTCCTTTCCACAAATCATATTATATTCCCCTGTTCCAGTTTCAGGATGACACTGACTCATTCCCTTTCTATTCACAAAATGTCTAGGTATTTCTTACAGTGTGTCACTTACCTAGTAATCTTGTTTTGGGCCTGTGAGTACCAGATATGCCGAACTATCTTAATCAAAGTTGTGTTAGTTACTACTCTGCAGCAAGAGTATATGAATGGTTTACCCAGGAACTTAGAATGTTCTGTAAGCTTCTACACTAGTATTTTCCTGTTACTTTTTATCTATAGAGCCTTTTAAAATGAGATTTTACAGAATGTCTGATTCTAAATGGATAAAAGCAGAGCTACTTCTGCGTAGGGCAAGTTAAAATGTAATGATGTTCCAGATGCTTTGTGAATGGACATTTGTGACTACTCATGTGTGGATTTTGAAGGGGTCAGGGAACTAAACCACACTAAACTAATGTACTACAAGATTCCCTTAGAGCTCTGTTGTTCTTGGTTACTAGTCCTCCTCATTTCTGTCAGTTTCCGCACATTTATACACATACATACTTATCACCATAGTGCTTATCTCCTCTGATCCATACATTTTAATTACCACGGCCAAGACCATAGGGGCCAAACACACATGACAGAAAGCTACACGTTTCTGTCTCAGGCAGTGAATCCTGCAGTTCCTGATTTTTTTCTTCTGTTTGGCTTCTGAATTTCTTTGAGAAGCTATTGGAAAAAATATAAACCTTTTTCCCTAGAAAAAAAAGACATAGGACACACACATTATTTTATGCATAATAATTTTAGGAGCTTTCTAATCCCGTAAGAAAACTTGCCATGAAGGACTGAGGCCTGGGACAAGGCACGCTATGTGAGCTGGGAGCTTGCATATGGAAATTCCTGGGATTTGGAGTCTTATGTGAGAAAATAACTCAGATTTTCTTTCTAGCTCCAGTTCTCCTTTTCTAGAGATCTTAACCTTTCAGATTTTGATTAAAGTGGAAAACTGTTTTCTAAGAAACATGCGCATCCCCAGAGTTATGAGTTCAACCTCATAGAACTTCCCCCAAACTGTTACATGTTCTCGCTAGAGCCCGATGGTGCTCAGTAAATCTCCTGGTCTAAAGTAAGCATTTGTGAAAGTAATACTGAAATAAGTGAAAATGTAAAATTATTTCATTTACTCACTTAAATTCTTACAAAATAGCTATAATTAAATTCTTAAAAAATAGCTGTAATGCTTCGGTGTGTTTATGCATCCCAGGTCTCAAAATACAAAGTTAGTTTTACAATAGTTTTTCACATAAGTATATATTCTCTGGTTAAGGATGGTGAGGCATATTGAATGAAAGAGGGTTGATTAGAAGAAAAGAATAACTAGAGAGAAAATTTAGGAATCCTAGTCGTGTCACTTGTTCCATTTTTCAAGAATTACTGTTTTTTATATCTGCCTTTAGCTGGAAAATTTGTACAAGTAGATCAGCAGCTGTAAAAAGAAATTCACGCCCCAGTCTGTCCTTTGTTTAACTTTTAGATGGACTTATGGATTCATCTAGGCCAAGCAATTCATTTGCTGCTCAACCATGGCATAGTTGTCATAAACTCATTTACGTAAGGCCTAACTCTAAAACTGGTGTTCCTGTTGGACATTGGCCAATTCCAGAATCATTTTGGCCAGACCAGAATTTACCTTCACTAGTAAGTATCATGAAACAAAAAGGTAAAGATTGTGTGGATTTTTAGTTTGCTGATTATAGTGAACCTTTTGAGAGAGTTTTGAGGCTTCTGAGATCTTTTGTTTTCTATGTCTTACTAAGTCTACCTTTTTCCTAAAAGCAAAGAAGGAGGATATCCTTTACTTTCCAGCTTTTTCACTTTTTCTTGAAATTGCCTTTTCACTTGAACTGCCATCTTTGGATGTTAATATATTGTTATTTTGGATGTTGTCATTACCTGTGACTTTATTTATATCTCAGAGCAACTGACTTCATTTACTTAGTAAACCCAGCACCTAAAAACACACTGGCATTTGTTGTCATACACAGCAGCAAGAAATTGAAACCTAGTTTACACCTTGTATAGGTTTTAGAAACATGTTCAAAACATCTGCAAAGGTCTACTTCCCTAGGGAGTCATAAGATACATAATGGAACTTGGTCAATCTACAATTCATCTGTTTTTTAATCAATGAACTTTGGATCTATTGCAATGTACTTTTCAGCGATGGATAAACAAGCAATTTTTAAAAAATAATCTCTAGTGATTCACATACGGCTTATCTTTAAAGGCTCATTTGAGGACTTTTTCTGAACTCTCAAATATCTTGCAGCTTTTGTAAATGATAAAGGCAAGTAATGTGTTCCCATTTATAAAGATGCAAAGATACTGTATCATATATCCATTACTTTTCCAGATCTCTCAGCCCTTTATGTAATTCTTTCTCTCTCTGGTGCTCTCCAGTCACAAGTTGACCCCAATAAAGAAATGACTTTTACAGCCCTACCCAAAATATCCCTAGTTTTGGCTATGTAAGGCAAGCATGTAGGCATGAACAACATTGTCTACTTGGGCCCAGGACTTATGACTAGCTCACAGCAGTCCCTATCTTGTCCTTTCCATACTTCTACTATTTTTCATGTTACTTGTTAATAGTGTTAGTTCTGTCATACCTCATTAGAAAATTTCGTGGATTTTTCTGCAGCAGTACTTGAGTTATCTATAAACAAGCAGCACAAAGGAATGAAGGGCAGGTGATGCTTGGTGATCACAAAGTGGATCTGAAATTCAGCGTTCATTGTATGGATTATAGTAGCTTCTTAAATATATTCAAAGCACTTTTCTTTCACTGAAATTCTTTTTATGAGTGTTGTAATTTACTTTTCTGGTTCTTAATATTAAGTAGACAGTAGTGATACAGAATGAGTCCCTTCTTCACAAGAAAGCCATTGGTGATTCCCACAGGTCTAATAATTCCTTCTCAAAGCATTAGTCGGTATTGTTGGTTTTCGGTGCAATAAGAGAGAAAACCGGGCTGGCTATAGTCATGGGCTTCTCTCCACGTCCTCGGAATAAAGGCTACTTTTTACTCATATTTTCTCTCTTATTGCGACAAAAACCTAACATAAGCATAGTTCACCATCTTTCAGGTCCTAACACTCGCGCTCCCGCTCCACCTCCCCGTCGCGGGTGGGCGGGCGATACCTGCCGGTGGTGCCACCTCGGCAGACGGGAGAGACCTTGGGATCCCACCTCGGGCCGGAGAGGCGGGGGCGCGGGGAAAGGAGGGGGAGGAGAGGGAACGGGGTGAGGGGAGGCGGGAGGGTGCGCAGACGCACCACCGCCACCCCTCCCAGAACCCACCCCCAGCACCGCACGCCGCTGCCACCTCCGGCCTTCACCTACGCTGTGCCACGGCTTTCGTGCGAGCCTCCGACTCGCACACGTGTTAGGACCGGAAAGATGGTGAACTATGCCTGGGCAGGACGAAGCCAGAGGAAACTGGTGGAGGGCCATGGTGGTTGTGACGTGAAAATCGGTCGTCCGACCTAGGGGCGAAAAACCTATCAGTGACGGTTTAAAAAATATAAAACAGCTAATAGAGTTATCAGAAATGTGAACTTGTTTGCTACCTGATCGTATTTTCTCTTTTATTTTAGCCACCAAGAACATCTCATCCTGTTGTGAAGTTCTCCTGTGTAGATTGTGAGCCAATGGTTATAGATAAACTGCCCTTCGACAAATATGAACTTGAACCTTCTCCCTTAACTCAGTATATCTTGGAACGAAAGTCTCCCCATACCTGCTGGCAGGTACTTATCCGTACTTATTGGCCAAATGTCTGGGATCACTCTGGAATCAGGACTTTGTTTTCAGAAGTTTCAAAGGTTAATCTAAAAATACTAGACTTTTTTTCACAAATGCTATCAAGTAAGCAACAGGGGCAAGTAAATAAATTCAGACTGATACGAATCATTAGCTAACTATACATCGCCGTTTAAGATAATACAATGTAATACTTACCTATTTGAAGACTTTGGCTTCCCTCTTTCTCAGAGCCTGTCCATGGACTCCAGGTTACTCATCTGTAATTTATTCAGGTGTGGTAGCACACACCTTTAATTCCAGATTCTTGGGACATTGAGGCAGGAGGATCACAGGTTTGAGGTCAACCTGGGAAATTTAGTGAAACACTGTCTTAAAAAAATAAAATGGTGCTCCCGGGTTTAGCTTAGTTGGTTAAGGCTCCACTCTGTAAATGTGAGGTTGTGAGTTCCATCCCAGAGGCAGCAAAAAATAAAAAAAAATAAAATGAGCTGGAGATGTACCTCCATGGTAGAGCACTATTAGGTTCAATTCCAGGTACCACCACCCCCAAAAAAACCCCTAACCTAAAAGATATGATTCCATTCAGGTATTGTTTGCGAAGGTGAAAAAAAGCTCTCAGCCCTTATTTTGAATTTGACAGATTGGAAATATAGGCTATTTGGGACAGAAACCATAGTCCTTGAATTCCATTTCTGTATTAGTATAATGTAATAATACTCTTTTTCCTTTAGTAAACACCACATTGCTGTATATAGTGAGACTTAACTAAGATGAGACACATTTACAGATGTATCATACAATGGCCCTTCCTCAATTTGTGCTGCAGCCAGAAGGACTTGCAGATTTGGTTGATGGAGTCATCTTTAGGATTTAATTTGTAAAAAAAAAATAGACATTGTAGACACAGGCCTTTCATTTGGATATAGCAGAAGAGTTCCACACTGTAAGGATGTTTGTTCCATCTCTAAACTACAGAACCATATAGCAATTAGTAATTGTTAGTTTCTATTTATGCAAGGAACACTTTCAGACTTCCATCTGTTTCATCCTAAAATGCAAGATTATTGCTACTCACTGTCTGTAAGCTACTTTACTTCCCCCAAGACGCGAAAAGGAGTTAGAAAAAAGGAATAGACATGAATCAAAGATGTAAAAGGGTGAGAAACAGACCATACTCAAAAATATAATTTTAAGGAAAAGAAGACAGAATAAATTACTATGGTTACTGTATAATGTCACATTACATCTGCTCAAAGAGAGGTAAAACTGACTAATTCTGTTAGAAGTCAGGTTAGTTATTCCTATTGGGGGCTGCAGGTTAGTGGGCAGAAAAAACAGGAAGGTATTTACCAAAAAATACTAGAAATCTAGAGATATGGGTAACAGAATGCTGATATAAAATAAAGCTATAAGATTTGAATGTATGGGTTGAAAAGCATTTTTGTAATGAAAGCAAATAAAATCACAAAGTATATGTTTTCCTAAAAATAAAATTTCTTTTATATATAGTATATTCCTTATAAATGTTCTTCAAAGAATCTTAAGAAATCCTATCTTTACTATTGCATGAATCCTCAAATGTAAGGTCTTTTGTACAGACCTTGTATTAGCTAAATGTACTTTAATGCGATATATATATATATATATATATATATATATTTTTTTTTTAGAGACAGGGTCTCACTCTGTAGCTCAGCCTGGCCTAGAACTCATGGTGTTCCTTCTGTCTCAGCCTCCTGAGTGTGGGAATTACAGGTTTGCGCCATAACTCCTAGCCACTAATGCGATAAATTATTGAAAATAAAAAAGAATAAAATGAGGGGCCAGCAGTTTAGCACAGTGGCATAAGTGCCTACCTGGCAAGCGTGAGGTCGTGGGTTTGATCCTTGGTACAAAAAAAAAAAAAAAAAAAAAAGAAAGTGAACCAAACACCAGGCATTTTGGCAGGCTGATAATGGAGTTTAGGTTCAAACCCTAGCTCTGCCACCAAATATCTTTCCTTGTACTGGACACTTACTTTCTCTGGACTATACAGCCTCTAATTATTACTTGGAGTCCCCCCAAAATCTATCAGCTTGTGGGTGATAGGAAATTTAGAAAAATTTAAGAGGTTTATGCAAAGGAAGAAAAGAAATGAGGGAGGAATTAGAGTGGGTAAGAAACAAAAAGGAAAAAAATGTGCTTTTCCTTTCCCAGGAATTCTAGATCTGATTCCTAGAATTAAATGTATACTATTTATATTTTATGGCAGACCTTTTTCCTCTTCTAATCCATACACTTAGGAAATAAATTTCAGCATTTTTTTTACTGTTACCTGTTTATATTGACATGCAAATTGCAGCATGAAATCTAGCAGAATTGTGTTTCAGCACAACCCATGATTTGCAGCATTGTGAATCTCATAGGAAAGACTTATGCATAGTATATTCAAAATACATCAAAGATTTAGTGAACTGGTAGGTGATTTTGCTGCAACTAAGAACTTATAAGGTAAATAGAGGCTGTTAAACATCAAGGTTCAAATTTTGTCATAAATGATCCTACAAAGGACTTTGGAAAAGTAAAGGTGTAGGTCTCTAACAGAATATACTGGTGTCCTGAGTCAAAATTAGAGTCATATCTGGCATGGTATTGCACGCCTGCACTAGGGAGGCTGAGGCAGGACAATTACTATGACTCCAAGCTGGCCTGGTCACATAGTGAGTTCTAGGCCAGCCTGAATGGTGAACTACATAACAAGACACTGTCTCAAAAGCACAAACATAGTGCTTGCTTTGGCAGTACATACACTAAAACTGGAATGATAAAGAGGCCCTGCACAAGGAAGACACACGTTACTGAAGGGTTCCATATGTTTTGATAAATTTTAGTGATTTGTAGCAAAATAGATGTACCTTAAGAGCATAAAGCTTAGTAAAATAATCTTTCACACAGAAAAAGCTTAAATATCATATGATTTCTCTTGTATGAGAAATCAGAAGTATGAATAATTTGAAGAGCGAAATAAAAGAGGGAGCAGTTCTTTTGCAAATAGGAAGAGAATTTTAAAGATGAAGTGGGAAATAGAGAGGAAGGAAAGGGGAAGTAAAAAGGACTAAGGTGTGATATATACTTGGACTAACTTCCTAAGGTGAATGTATTCATTATGTATCTCAAACATGTACTAATAAAATAGTCTGAACATGGAATACACAGAAAACATAACAGCTAGAGAAATGTGTACATGGGCTGAAAACACAATACAAATCACATTAGAAATATTGAAAAGGAATAAAAAGATGCTCATATTAAGATTAATGTTTTAATCTTAATTGAATATTTGCTCTAACATCCAGAGAAAAATGCCTTCCATATTCTACCAAAGCATCTCTTGTTGCCTCAAAATAATTTTCAGTAATGCTTGCCTTCTAATAGTTATTCAATAAATATGTATTAAGTGAAAAGTGGACAAATGTTTAGGGGAATGGGACAGCAAAGAGAAATAGAGCACTGTTTATATAGTCCTGTAATTGACTACATTTTTCATAATTGTGTGCTTTAGACAGGGGATCATGTTTCCTTTTCCTAAATGTCTGTACTCAGATCATCACTTATTCTTTATTTTTTTTTTTAGGAATTTATTTGTTTTAAGGGCTGGTATCACTTAATGGTATTTTAGCTTTATTTTCCATTGTGATAACCAAGTAAATATTTGGGGCAGTTTTGATGTAGCCTATGGACCCTGAGTTACATTGTATAATTTTATTTCTTGCATGTATAGTACTACTTTGTATAGTTTCATTTCTTAATGTAATTTATGTAAAATTGCAATCTGAACATTTAAGATGGATGTATTTTGACATAAATGTAGGCTAAAAACGCCATTCCTGTTTTAAATTACAATTAAATTGTACCACAGATGTTACTATGGAACATTGCCATGAGTTTAGTTTTACATAAGCCATTATTGCCATAAGTGCCATTACTTCATGTTCTTCACAGGTATTTGTTACTAGCAGTGGAAAATATAATGAACTTGGATATCCATTTGGTTATTTAAAAGCCAGTACAACTTTAACTTGTGTAAACCTCTTTGTGATGCCTTACAACTACCCAGTTTTACTTCCTCTTTTAGGTAAGTAAAATATGTGCCATTTAATCATCTGTAAAATATAACAAAAGCAAAAGTAGATAACAGATTAAGCATTTTAAATGTGCCAAAGAAAAATGGATAACAAAGTAGATAAAAATGTAAAAGCTGCTTTGAAAGGATAGAGTTTGCATGTTACATGTTTTGTTTTTATTGTCTGTACATTGAAGACGAGATACTTGACCTCTGGTGTGTGTTCTTACTGTTCTCTATGTTGCAAGCTCCAATGAACACCCTCTACCCATTTTGAACTGCACTTGGCATTTCTGTACACTAATTAGGTCCAGAAATCTTGGGGTTTTGTTAGGAATAACCCTAATCCTAACCTTTCAGGAGCTGGATAGTTCTTTAAGAAAATACAGCTGCATTAAAGTCTGTTTGGCATTAAAAGACTGTGTACAACTTGGTGAGTTTGGAGATGAGTATACACCCATGAAACCATCACCGTAATTTATTTCATAGATGTATCCATCACCTCTGAAAGTCTTCCTATCTTCTTTTGTACTGTTATTAAAATAAGAACATTTACCCTGTGATCTATCCACTTAGTAAATTTTTAAAGATACAAATAATATATGTAACTATCATGCTATGTGAAATAAACCAGACACAGAATGACAAATACTGCATGTTATCACTTACACACTTTTTACTTGGTGATAATTGTAGATTCATGTAGTTGTAAGAAATAATTAATACAGAAAGAGATGACACCAAAAACATAGGTAATCAAAGCAAATTTAAAAATGGGATAAAGTGAGACTTATAAAGTCTTGTGTTTTAAAGAATATAGTCAATAACATGTAAAAACAGTTATAGAATGGAAAAATATATCTCATAAGTGAATAATATCAGGCTATCTAAAAAACTCTTAAAATTCAGCAGAAGGATTGAACAACCCAATTACAAAACAAGCAAAGGACTCAAATAGATATTTCTCCAAAGAATATGCACACGTGGCTAACAAGCATATGAAAAGATATTCAAATCACTAATCATAGCAAATATAAATTGAAAGTACAATAAGATATTACCTTGTGACCATTATCAAAAAATAGCAAATGTTGGTGAGAATGTGGAGAAATTGGAATCTTTGTGCACTGTGACTGGGAATGTAAAATGGTGCAGCTACTATGGAAAACAGTATAGAGGTTCTTTAGCATATTAAAAATAGAATTACCAGCTGGATGTAGTGATACACATTTGTAATTCCAGCACTTGGGAAAATGAGGCAGAAGAAGCACTAGGAGTTTGAGGCCAGACTACATAATGGGTACAAGGCTATCCTGAACTAAATAGCAAAGCCCTGTCTCAAAAAAAAAATTATCATGTGATCCAAAAATAGCATTCCTAGGTATATATTCAAAAGACTTGAATCCAGGTTGTTGAAGATATAGCTGCTCGTCTACATTCATCACAGTATTGGATATTCTCAGTCTCCTGTTGTCAGAATCTGTGGATGTGAAAACTAGATAAAAAATATTCAATTGTACGAGCTTCATAAAATGAATTGGGAAGTAGACTGTACATAATTGATCATTATAATATTATTCTTTAAACATTTGATAAATTTTTTTCAGTGAAATTATTAGTCTGTAGATTTCTTTGGGGAGTTTTAAAGTTGTTCATCCAATTTCTTTCATAGTTATAAGGTTACTCAAATTATTTGATTTTGTTAATCATGCTTATTTATGCTTTTAATGAAATTGGTCTATTTCACCTAAGTTGTCAAAATTTATGTATGTGGAGTTACTCCTAGCAGTTCTTTATTGTCCTTTTGATGAATGCAGGGTTTATAGGGATATTGCTTTTTTCATTCCTGCAATTGATAACATGAGTTTTATGTCTTCTTTTCTCTTTGTAAACCTCGTTGGAGATTTGCCACTTTTATTATCTTGTCAACAAAACAGCACTTTGCTTAATTAATTTTATCCATTATTTTTCTTTTTTTAACTCTCATTAATTTCTTTATTATTTTATCTCCTTATTTTGGGCTTCTTTTACTTTATTTTTATTTTTTTATTTTGGGGATTGTACCTTAGATTATTGCTTAGGTTATTGGTGTGAGACTTTTCCTTTTTACCAATTATAAGGATTTAGTGTCATAAATTTTCTTCAATGCTGTTATAGCTGCTTCCTATAGTATTTTACATTTCATTTTCATTCACTTCTAAATATCTTTTAATATCTCTAACAACTTCTTCTTTGAACCATATCTTATTTAGAATATATCATTTAATTTCCAAGTATTTTGAAATTTACCCATTAATTTTTCTGTTCCCAGTTCCTATTCCTAGGTTGATTTTATTATAACCAGAGAATATATTTTGTATGATATCCATTCTTATAAAAATTTCACATTTTATGACCCAGGATATTGTATATCTTGTATATGTTCCATCTTTGCTGGAGAATAAAGTGTGGTATCAACTTTTGGGGTAATATATTATAAATCATTCCTATTGCTGAATGTTATGCTACATCTTTGCTGATTTTCTATAAATTTATGAGAAAAATATGATGTCTCCAGCTATAATTGTAGATTTGTCTATTTTTCTTTCAGTTCCCTCATTTTTTGCTTCACAACTTTTACAACATTGTGATTTGATGCATTGGGTTTGATGTGTATTCATCCTTGGATTCATTTTATATAATATATCTCTGCTAATTTTCTTTTCTCTCAACTCAGCTCTATATGATATTATTATAGCTACTTATGCTTTTCTTTAATTAATGTTTGAATGATATGTCATTTCCCCTCAGTTTAACTGCCCTCTAATTGTTAAGTTTCAAGTGAGACTCTTATACACAACACATTTCCAGTTTGTGTGTTTTAATCCATTCTGCCAAACTTGGCCTTTCAGTTGGTATATTTAGACATCTATGTTTAATGTAATTATTGTTAAAGTAGGGCTTAAGTCTCCTAATTTATATTTTACTTTCACTTTTTCCCTGCTTTTCATTTCCCTAGCTTGTTTTTAGCTATTTAAAAAATTATTAAGATTTTATTTTCATTTGTGTTGCTGTTTTTAGGGGAACTTTTTGGAGAGATTTTTAAGAGATTATGGTAGATGTATTGTAGATGTGTCCATAATTCATGGAGTCACCCAGTGTCATTATTTTATTAATTTGAGTGATATATAGAATTTTATTAATTTGAATGAGATATAGAAATTTTACATTCTTTTACAATTTTCTATTTGTTAGTTTTTTTATTTTAAATAGGCTAAAACAACAACAAAAAATGGTATAGTATTGCAAAATAAGATGGTAGGAAATTAACAATAGTTATTATATTGCATGTGGTTATTTTTAAAATAGTCACTCAGATTACCAGATATAGGCATGTAAAATTGATCAAACAATATAAGCACTAACTGTTCCTTTCCAGAACTATTAGAATTAGTTGTACAAATACCTTAGCTATCTTCTATATATATTTTCTCCTTCCTTCTTTTCTCCTTTCCCTCTTCCCAGTTGTTCTTTCCTATTCAGCAGCTTCATTTCACAATATCAAGGGCTGGGTATCTGAGATTTCATTTTGCTTCTTCGTCTTGTCATTTTCCTGGGTTCTTCCAGATGATCTGGTTGCACAGCCCTGGGTGCTTCCTGCACTGGCTACCTATCCCCTGGTTTAGGGGAATGTCTCAGGCACCTGTGTTCCTCACAACTGAGGCTCCCGAGATGGTGGAAGTGTTGTGGATTGGCCTTCTCATGTCTTGTGACTCACTGGGGCTCATGCAGTGGCACTGGGGCAGAGGTCAGGCCTTCTGTCATTTCTCTCATCTCATTGAGTCTCCCATGATGGCACTGCGGTGGTGGGTAAGGCCCCCTTTTTCTATTTGAAATAAAATTATCTTAACTATTCTGTATACATTTAGAAACACATGAAGCACTGTAACAACTTTACTTCAACTGCCAAACATAATTTAGTATACTCAAAAGGAGAAGGAAACTACTATATTTACCCATATGCTTTCTTACTGTATTCTTGTTCCTTCCTGACAATTCCAAAGTGTGTTCTCTTACTGTTTCATTTTCACTTAGAGAATTTCCTAACGCCATTTCAGGGCAGGTTTGATGGTGACAAATTCTCTTAATTTCTCTTCACCTGAAAATACCTTGATTTCCCCTTACTCCTGAAAGTTATTTTTGCTGAATATGATGAGATTCTGGGTTGAAACATTCAGTTGAGGGTCATTCCCCTCTTGACTTAACTCCCATTCTACCCTTGGGCTTTAAATTTCCATCACCAGGCTTTTCTGTAACTTGTAGCTTCCAAGAAGCATAGGGTTTTTCATATCTTTTGAGTCTGGAGGTACTTCTGCTCCTGAGTCACAAACTGGGGTTTTACAATAAGGTTCTGAAATTGACAAACTTGCATTTCCACCCAAAATCATTCTCTGGGTAGTATAAAATACATAGTAATTTATAACAGAGGTACAGGAGGGTTGTCTGACTATGAATCATGGCTCTGCTACTTGAGTTTTGTGACCTTGAGTAAGATACATAACCTTTCTGTGCCTCAGTTTCTTCATCTGTTAAATGGAATAATGATATCATGTACCGCAAATGAATTTAGTTAGAATTAAGTGAGTTAATACAATTAAACTGCTTAAAGTTTGCCTCACAAATAATAAGTGCTCAATAAATGCTATCATTATTACTGTCACTATTAATATTTATATTCTCTTGAAGACAACACTGTTATACTAAGAGTATATTTTCTAAAATATACTATAGTTTTATAGTTTTAGTGATCAGAGATATTTAGTAAAAAGGCAGGTGAAATCACACACCCTTTATAAGGCCCAGAAACTGAACTATGTTTCTGGATAGTATAATAGTTGTCCAGAATGGTTTTTCCTATTTCCTCCTTATTGTAATACTTTTATCAATACTTACAGAATTTTGATTGTTTAATGTCTTAAACTAAACTGAAAATAATATTATATGCATGAACCAATTCTGCCAAAGAAATCACTATGCTATATTACATCTCTCGTCATAAAAATTTTATAAGATAAAAAATTACCTGAAAATATACAGTTTACAGTCCTCCCATGGATACTAAAATCCTCAGATTCTCAAGTTCTTTATATAAATAGGCATAGTGTATCACAGTACCTAGGCATGTCCTCCCATATGCTTTAAATCATCTCTAGGTTACTTATAATGTCTAATAAAATATCAATGCTATGTGAATGATCATACTGTATTATTTAGGAAATAATGACATGAAAAATATAGAGGAAAGAAAGCTCCCATCTAAAAAAGAGACAGAAAAGGTCCTGAGAAGGTTGCCAAGGATCCTGCCTTTTCTGGGGATTTTTATAGAGCAAAACCGTGAGGTGAGACAGGTCCTACAAGAAAAATATAAATGTTCAGTACAGACACATTTTTTCTAAAAAATGTTTTACCCAAACCATTCAATCCACAGATATGATATCCATACCTATGGGATAGATAAGTGAGACTTAATGAACTACCAGAAAAATCATGTCAACAGGGAAGTCATCAGTCTTCCAGATGAAAAATATGCTCTCTTAATTAAGAAATTATTTTTTCTGTTGAAGGCCAATAACAATAGAAATTAGAGTGTTTGTAAAATACTTTCTTTTTTGAATATACCACATTTAATTTACTTTTGCTTTTAAGTAAAGACTAGGGACTTGTATAAAAAATAAATCCAGTTCCATATTGAGATCAGTTATGTTCATGAGAAAGAAAGCAATGTGTGTCTGAAAGGAGACTAGAAGGAGAGTGATTTGATTGGTATAAATCTCTGCGTAGAGGAACAGCTCACACTGGTTTGTTTGTTCACTTTCCTATATGATCTAGTTCCTCAGAACAGTCCTGTGGTAAAAGCAGTTATCATTTATCCCATTTTACAGATGAAATGGAGACCAGGAAGGTAAAATGATCTATCCAAATGCCCTCAGCTAGGGAAATCACTGAGCTAGGACACAAATCTGGGTCTGCCCTATCTTTGAAGAGAAAAATAAAGAGAAAGGAACTGAAAGACAAAATATCAGTAGCTTTCGGGTGTTAGAAGAATCATTTTACTCTTAATTAAATTCATTGCCTCTTCTTTCAAATGTGGATCAAGTTATTGTTTATGATCTCTTTACTGTACCATCCTGGAGACTCTTGTGAATGGATATCTAATGTTATGAAAAATCATTTCCTTAGCTACAGAGGTAGAGACTAAAATAGTATCACCCTAAAATCTCTCTTCTGTCCAGCTAGAATATGGTATATTTTATTCTTTCCCCTGACCCTCATTCAAAAAAAATCTGGCTAGAAATAAACAGACTAAAGCACCTCCTGGGCAGAATCATTGTACTTGTCACTGTTAGAATACTAAGAGTATTACTGAGTCTGATTAGCTAATCTATTTATATCTAAGAACCTCGCCTGTACTTATATTTGTCAGTTTTCAAAATCCTAATTCCTAGCAGACTCCACATAACGACAAAATATAATGGGCTATTGCTATGGTGTCTCATTTCTTTCTGTCAAGATATGAATGGTATATAAAGGACACGCATGCTGCAATGAATCAGAAATCACTTCAGATCTTTATTTTCTTTGTTCTTTCTAGCCCATACCAAAAGAACAAAAGACCTATATTTTATGGCTCTGTAAATTCATTTAAATTCTTTTCAGCAGGAGAGAATGATGCATAATAGCAGCAAAAGGGAGAAAATACATAATTGCTTTTCTTGACTAAAGTAATTCAGAATTTCCAAGAATTCCTCTATTTATAGAGAAATTGTGAATGGTTTTATCTCTGAAAGTGAAGCGCTTGATTGAAAAAAAATAATAAAACATGAGGAAATAAAAGAGGATGAATTTTTACTATCTTTGTTATTTATATTATGTGTGGAAGTTTCTTGTTGTCTGTGACAAATTTTCAATTATATTAGAAACATTCTTCTTGCAATTAGAAGGAAAAAATGAGATGTTTCAGAAATCTTTATGCAGTATATATAATGTATTTAGAGTATTCAAATAATTTAAGTGAAAAGATAATATCTGCATACTTAAGGTAAATATCTTTAGTTCTATAGATGGATGTGGTAATCAAGTGTTTAGCTGGACAAATTTTAAAGAACCCATCTGTGCAAGGTATTACAATCATCCAATAACTAACAACTTATATTTGAGTGACACAAAGTTTGAATCAAAGTACTGAAATACATGCTGGGTGTGGTGCATGCCTGTGATACCAGCACTCTAGGAGACTGAGCTAGGAGGATTTCAAGTTCAAGCCCAGCCTAGGCAATTAGTGTCTTAGCAAGACCCTCTCTCAAAATAAAAAATAAAAAAGAACTCACTTTTAAATTTTTTTTTTACATATGAGATGTAGCTCACTATGAAGACCCTTGGTTCCATTCTCAGTACTGTATACCCGCCTCAAAAAAGCTGTAATACAGAAATCAAATAAAGAAGGAGGTAGACATGGCTACGTAAAGTATGAGGCAGTTATGCAGAATCCAAAATATGATTAGAGGCTTACTACTTTTCTCATACTTTCAGCACAAACAATAACATCCTATATGTTTAAATGAAAGAAATATTATTTTATTCTGAACCAGTGCCTATTAATTTGCCCACAGGCACAAATTATTACAGTAAATTTAGCAATATAACAGGTCAGGAAAATATTTCAAGTGGATCAGTCAGTATTTTATAATTATATTTTATGTAGTTTTATATATATAACTTGAGAAAATTTTTTTGAGACAGGGTCTCACTATGTAGTCCAGGCTGGTCTTGAACTCATAGCAATCCTGCTACCTCAGCCTCCTGAGTGCTGGGATTATAGACATGAACTACCATCCCTGGCCTGTTTCATTTCTTAGGAAAACACAATATAGACATTCCTTGACTTACGATGGGATTAAGTCTGATATTGTAAGTTGAAAATGTGTTTTATGTTCCTACCCTGAGAGATTGTCATAGCTTAGCAACACAGTGCACCATAGACACTGTATTAGTTGTTTCTCTTCATGATTGTTTGGCTCACTGGGATCATACTGCATATTGCTAGACTGGGCAAAGAGAATCTGGAATTTGGTTTCTGCTGAACATTACTTTCTCACTATCATAAAGTTGAAAAATTGAAAGTCAAAGTATTGCAAATCGGGGACCAAGGTGTATAATTTTGGTAGATTGAACAACCAGAAAAAAACAATTGAACTCCAAAGAAATGTTTATCTAATGTTATTAAAATCTGAGATTTCTAACTGTGAATTGCTTAATTTAGATCTTGGAATTTAAGACCTGAATATTGTAATATTTTATTTGGTTTTTTTGTTACAGATGACTTGTTTAAAGTTCACAAGCTTAAGCCAAATCTGAAGTGGCGACAGGCTTTTGACAGCTACTTAAAAACTCTGCCTCCATACTACTTATTAGTATGTATTTATATGTATATATATACATATATATATAAATGTGTGTGTTAACTGTGTCATTGATGATTGTTGTCCTAAGAAATAATGAATCAAAAGCTTTATTCCTGCAATAAGATAATCATCTTGTTATTTTACAAAGATTTGTGTCGTCACTGTCTTCTCAAACCATGTATAAGAGTTTCGAGATTTCATGATGGCACAAAAGAGCACTGTTTTCTGTATTTTGTTTCTTTTAACTGCCATGGTTATTTTTATTAAACACATCTATGTTTCTCTTATTAAAACTAACCCTCTGAAATTGTAATTTTGGAATGTAAGAATAAATAGGTCTCAATTTATGTATCACACCAACTTCCCTTTTTAACTCTAGAAATTCTTAATATGGCGTTTCCCCCTGAAAACAAAATTTGAAGACATAGCTGCTTTTTATTGATTGTCAAATGTGTCATAGACCCATTATGAAGTAGAAGCACTGTAAAACATCATGACCTTGTTGGGGGAAGCTAAGTTTCTAGAGGTGAAAAGGCAGAATCTCCAGTGGGACCACTGGCCTACCTGGGAGGAGAAATTGGGGTGTGTTGGTACCGACCATGGCAGGAATGGGTTATGCAATAAAATGCAATGTGAAATGATTTTGTGACTTGGGAATTAAGACTGAAAGCAATTTACTTGTTTGAATTTGCTGTTACTTGCTCTTCTTATCCCACTCTCTTCTGATTTTTTACTTTCTGCTTCTTACTTCTCTGCTATTTTCATTGCCACTTTTTAATGTTCCATGTTTGGTTTTATGTGCAGCACCTTGACTTCTAAGAAATGAATCATATCCCTTTGCCCCTTATAACTGAACTTTGAGTATTTTAAGATTTATTCTATTCTTACTGTTGTGTATTTTGTTTCCTTATAGCCATTAAAGAAAGCACTAAGGATGATGGGAGCTCCAAATCTGATATCAGATAATTTAGATTGTGGACTTAGTTACAGTGTTATCTCTTACCTTAAAAAACTCAGCCAACAGGTAGTATTGGTAAAAACAAACAAACAAAAATCCTTTGCCCTCAGAAGTGCATTTCCTTATTCTCTAGTGTAATTGTAATTTTTCAAATTAAATGTGTATATATCTCTACACTTTATGGATTAGTAGTAATGTGATTCTCTATGGCTTCTAGCTTCACCATTAAACTGCAGTTAAGGGTCTGTCAGTATCATTCGATGCTGTGCCATTTCTCCTTCTGCCTGCCAGTTTGTCCTACCCACAAGCTGGCTGATATTTTGTGGCCTAAGAGGGGCAGAAACCTAATAGAATTCTCTCATGGGTCACATTTTGTCTATCCTCAACCTAGTTTCTCCTGAAATCGCTCTGGGCTAGAGCATCCCCCTTTTGTAGGTCAGCACACAGTGGCCTGTTGTGAGTAAATGACTTGCCTGAAATCTGAAGTACTGAAGTACTTACCCTCACAAACTAGGCTTTGGATAAATAGCCGTTTGCTTTACCCTGGAGAGGGGGGGGGACATGAGACCAGTATTCCTTAACCTTGAGGGTGAGAGGCCCAAGGGGACCTGGAGAGTGGAGTTCAGCCTCCTCTCTTCTTGTCCTCCATCTGTTCCTTTATACCCCACCTCATTTACCATTATTCACCTCGTCCCTTGCCTGCCCCTCTCTATTAGTACCTCATCCTCCACTCACCCCTCCTTGTCATACTTCTCACCTCTACCTAGCCCATTCTTGTAGGATGAAAATGTTGGGAACTGTTGAGTTAGAGCTCTACTGCCATACAATTGTGTTATGTGACAAATCAATGCAGTAGTTTTACTTTCTCGAGCACAAACATATTCCAAGGTAGGGAGCCATAGTAGCATTTTCAGTGACTGTAATGCTTCAAGCTGGATATGTTTGGAAATTTGGCCTTTGGAAAAGTAACAGTAGTAAGAAGAGTGTCAGATTTCACTAAAGAGCCAAAGGGACTCAACTGGGATGCTGACATGCCTAGATAGGAACTGGCACTATCTTAAATACAGCCTGGAGCTTACTAGCTCCTACCTGTTCAGTGTGCTCATAAATGCAAAAGAAAGTAAAAGTAAACCCAGATTTCTGATCTGATCCAAGTGTCCCTCTAACCCCTATTCCTTTCTGCTAATAGATTTTTTGTTGTTGTTGTAAATGTTTTGGTTTGGTTATTTATGTTATTTATTTATCTATTGATCTATAGATTTATTTTTTATTTGATAGTTTCCTTATGCCTTTAAGGCTGTGTCAGTAGGAATAATAGTGAACAGAATTGAAGCTAATGCAAGTTCTGGAACCTTCTGGGGCACATTGCTTGTATAGTTTTATAAATAAGTTCTCTAACTCATTTAGGGAAAGAGACTTCTCATTTGCTGTTATATTTCATGACTTAGGAAATTTTTAGAGCTAATAAACATGCTGAATTCCAAGAATTAGGGAAAATAAATAAATATCTCTGACCAAACCACAAGAAAATTCAAATTATTTTGGGCTTACTAGACATTGGTAGAACTTCTTTTAGAGACAAAGAAAAGATCATTACTAATTTATAACATTTCTAATTACTAATTTAATAACTATGTTACCAGTGTTCTTTAAACCATCTCCCATTGTATATAAAGTGTAAAATATACCAAATATATTTCCATAATACATTCTCAGGCAAAATTAATCCAATGTAATAATGTCTACTAGGAGGCTTTTTTCATTATGAGTGAGAAGCTTATTGAGTACACATTACAAATTTTACTTGGTAATATTTTTTTCAATTAAACATTACCTTATAAGACATTTTTGTAAAGCCCAATGTTAAAAATAAAGTTTAATATTTTGAAATATAGTGCCAGTCTACCAAATCTGAATTTTATCACTACTTTACATGTATACATACAGAGTCTTAAACCTTTATGTCTAGTCTGAAATGAGTATGTTGATTTAAACTAGATTTTTCAGTAACACAATGTGCTTTTAAATGTCTAGGAATGGAATTCTTATGCATGGTTTCCATTCTCCATGATTGTCCCAATTTTGACAGCAGACAAGAGAAAAAAATATATTACTTGTCTTTTCAGCCCCCTCTGTTTGCTGTGCTAGTACAGAGAAGCACATGAAAATGTTTAATTATTTGTTTTTCTGTAATTTGCAATTGAAAATTGTTCTGTGGGCTTCTTAAATTATTATCTTTCTTAAGTAGTAAAAACGAAGCAATATGGTAGATGTTTTCATAACATACTCTGTACTTTCATTTTAGACCAAACTAGAGTCAGAAAGAATATTAGCGTCAGTGGGGAAGAAACCTCCCCAGGAAATTGGTATCAAAGTGAAAAATCATTCTGGAGGCAACATGTCCTTGGCTTGCAATAAAAATTTTAGAAAACTATTGAAAGAAATCACAGGGGAAACTGCACTGAGATTGACAGAATTGAATACCAAAGAATTTGCAGGCTTCCAAGTTGGGCTCTTAAACAAGGTAAATTGTGACATAAAAAGCTTTTATTTGTTTGAACTTGTCTAGTATTTTTCTATTATTCCTATTGCTTTAGTTTTGAAGTAGTGACAATCCTGTTTTGGCATAAGTCATTATTACTGGGAGCAGTTTAGGAATTATCCTGCCAATAGATGCCAACATGGAATTAAATGTGCCATATATGTTTGAGAAGTTGGTAAAACCTGTGAAAGATACAGGAGAGTGGGCACTGTTGTAGGTGGGAGAGTCTCCAGCCCACAACGCTGACAGAAAAGAGAGGCTAAAAAGAGGATGGGGAAGAAGCTCAGACACCGATGCATCTTGGAGAAAGTCTGAGGCAGCCCAGTGGGGAACTCTGATTCTTTCTCCTGGAAGAGTTTCATGTGGGCAGTTGGCCACAACTCACCATGCTGCTATTCTCAGTACCTAGTGGCAGGCGGCCTGGGGGAATGGGCACACCCAAGGCACTGTAGGGGAACTCTCAGCCACGTGTACTCCCTGTGGTGTCAGCCTCTGTGGTGCTCCAGATGGCAGTATCCCAATTCCATGGCTACCTGGGGACCAATCCAGATCACAAGCAGTGGTCCTGCATGGCCATGAAGATGTAAATCTCTAGATTTGGAGTTTTAAGCGATATACTTGAAATAGGAATCGTCTCCATGTCTTTAATACTTTGTTAGGTGTGTTTAAAATTGGAAATGTACCAATTTTACTGTAGTTAGTTATATTAAATATAACTCTTCAGTAAGATTTTAAAAGGGCTAAGTAATACATTTCTATATTAGAAACCTCAGGAGTAACTGAAATTTTCCCATTTCAAATAGAATTTGAAACCTCAGACATACAGAAATGCTTATGATATTCCACGTAGAGGTCTTTTGGATCAGTTGACCAGAATGAGATCCAACCTACTGAAAACACACAAGTTTATCGTTGGGCAAGATGAAGGTAAATAATGGAGTACTTTTCATTAAGAAAATGCCAGGAATAGGGCTGGGGATATAGCTCAGTGGCACAACACCTGCCCAGCAAGTGGAAGGTCCTGAGTTCAATTCCTGGTACCAAAAAAAAAATGGATAATGAAAATGCCAAGTCTGACTCACATGACAGTGTTTATTGCTTAAGAAGCAGGTTATTTCCTAATTCTGTAATGTGTGCAGTGCTTGTTTTCACTAAATCCATGCATCCCCTTAGGCACAGTTTATTTTTCTAAGTTTAAAGGTAAATATGTGTTAATTAGCACATACACCGTACTCACCATGCTTCCCTGCTTTAATTCTTATATGCCTCAACCAGCTCCTGAAGATATATAATGTCTTAATATCAATTACATGGGCATTGAAACTGAAGCATTTTAGGAGTTTGACAGTGATTATTCCATTAGAAAGTGACAGTACCTAGATCCTTCTGATTTCTCAAATGGCACATCCCAGGATGAATTCAATCAACAGTACATCATTTATGTTGAAAGTAATGAACCTAATAGTGTCCAGAATTGTGGCTATAATTTCTTTTATTCTGTTAAATTAACAGAATTTTATTTTATTTTATTTATTTATTTTAGTGCCGGGAATTGAACTCATGACCTCTCATTTGCCAAGCAGGCAATTAGGCCACTGAGCTAAACTCCCAGCCCTCATTCTGTTAATTTTAAATGGGGTCATCTATCAAGTAAAAAGGGCAAATCTAAGCCTGGCAAGCCCTCTGAAATTATACCTTTTTGTGTATTTAGGGATTTTTCTGGAAAAAGAGTCTGCATATTTGTGCAAGTTCCTTTTCTCTCATTGCTGAGACAAAATATCTGATACCCAAAATGAAGGAAGGAAAGGTTTATTTAGCTCACAATTTGTGGAGGTTTCAGTCCATATTCAACTGGCTCCAAGGCAGAGTAGCTCATGGCAGAGGCCAGTTCATAGAGGATGGAAGACAGCAAAAGAAGCAAGAGAAAAAAAGGGAGGAGCATAAAATGGGTGAAGAGAGAAGACTGTATCTATTCCATAAGCCCAGCACTAGACAGTGAATCAAGCACAAACTCTAGATTCAGCCTCCGAAAAGCACCCCCCAACATGACTGCACAAGGCTTTGAGGGGATATCCAGACACAAACAATAACAATTATTTAATAAATTCTTCAGTGATTAAGACCCACTAATGAAGATTTTCTGCAAGATGAGAGAATGCCAAGGATACACAAGGAATGCCTGTGAAATACACAGGATGCATAGTGTTTTGAGGTGGGGTGAGGGTATAAGTGAGGTCAGCCCATTGTCATATCCGGTTGGAAGATAAGGGAATTGTTCTGGTCCTAGTAATGTGAGTCCTAAGGCAATAGTAAAAATAGACTAAATAATGATCAAACAATGATGATTCGAGATTTTAGAATGCCCGATTCAAGATTTTAGAATTTCTTTGATGCCAAGATATATACTGCTAAACCAAACAATGATCATGTCCTCTCAAAAGGACCATGCATTTTGGACATATAACATCAATTTCCCTGATGGCAATTTTGCAGATTCCCTTCATAGTGTTCCAGTTGCACAGATGGGTAACTATCAGGAATATCTGAAGACCTTGGCTTCTCCACTTCGAGAGATTGATCCAGATCAACCAAAAAGATTGCATACTTTTGGAAATCCATTTAAACAAGATAAAAAGGTAGTATATCTATTTTTGTTTCTGTCTAAATTATAAAATTCTTGGCTATAATTCTTTTCAGCAAGATGAGTACAACTCAAGAGATAAAATATGACACTAGGGCTCTTCATGGATGGAAAGTGGAAGTCTCTTGATGCACAAAGTGCATTGCTTAAAACTAATAGCTAATTTATTGAGTACCTAATAGAGGCTAGTATTTCAAATGATTACATTTAATATTCATAACCATTTTTCAAGATGAACTATACTGCATGCCCTTTAACAAAAGAAGTCAAAGCTTACAGTGGTCACATGTCAAAGTGCTGTGATATAGCTTTTAAGAGCCAGGATTTGAACCCATGTCTTTCTGACTCCAAAGTCTTTGCACTCCCACCACCACACACTTTTGCATTTAATATTGTGATTACCAATTATTGCCTCTTATTTCCATGATTTAGATCTGTAGTGTTCTACTAGGTGTGTCCAGCATTTTGGCTTACCTGGGCTGCATCAAGGGAAGTTAACATACATAAATACCAAAACTTCTCTTATTTTTATATTTATTATTATAACATCTTTAAATAGTGGACAAGTGGCTGGGCATAGTTATGCACATTTGTAATCCCAGCACTTGGGAGTCTGAGGCAGTAAGATTGTCATGAGTTTGAGGCCATAATGGGCTGGTGAGTTCAAGGTCAGCCTGAACTACACAGGGAGACCCTGTCCCCACCCCAACAATTAAAAATTAAAAAGTGGACAAGTAGCCTTAGGGCCATAGACTGAACTTACCCTATTTTAGACATTGATGACTGTGCCCCTTGAGATATGAAGTGATTGGTGATTTCATTTTATTTCAATTATACAGCCAGAGATCTAAATATGGGGTATATGTTCATCTGTGTATGTGTGAGATATTCTGACTTTACCATTTAAGCATGAAAAAATGGGATTATATCTGTGCTCATGGAGAAGACCATGGTTATTAAGGGACAGACCAAGCAGTAATCCTTTTGTAACAAAACCAGACTCAGAGGTATTCTACCTTATTCTACTCATCAATTATTTGGAGCTTTTTAATCTTTCTGTACCTTGATGGTAGGAAACAGGGAGACAGGCTTTTTGGAGATGAGAAGGAGGTACAAAAATGATAAACATACACTGTGCATGTACCATTCCTTAAAACAAATGTAATTATTGTGTATCTCAAACATATAGCAGTAAAAAATAAAACTAAATCTTTCTTTGTCTTGTTTTCTTCCTATGTAGCCCTAGGGATAATAATTACACCTAACTGACACAATTCTGTGGAATATTGAGTTAGTTGCTTATAACGCTACTTAGAACATTGCTGGGCATGTAACACATGTTCAGGAAAAAGTGTTTCCCCCTTTCTGTATGGTTTCTGGGGAAAATTCTTTGGAAAGGCCATTTATCATGATTTAGTTCAAATTAAATAAGGCCCATATTCCTGAGTTATCCTTGGATGAGAAAAGCTCTCAGCTAGTCTTGTGTACTGCTCTCTACCATCTTTTATCTACCCAAAAAAGTGAAATCTCATTGCTTGCCCAGCACCAAGGCAGACATATTTAAATCCGTACTTGAAGTGCGGGTGAACCTTTTCCATTTACAGGTAGCATTCTGTACAGCATTAATGTTTCTTTTTTAGTGCATGTTTATAATACAAAACAGTGATGTCTTGATCACCTTCAATTCTTTTAGCCCCTCTCTTCCCCCTCCCCTAAACTCTGTTCCCTATCTCCAAGAGGCTATCTTCTAGTTTCTACTCATCTCTCCTTTATTTTATTCACTTATCTATTTATATTTTAGGTGTTTCATATAATAGAAAGTATGTGATTTGTAACTTTTTTATATGTAACTTTCTGAGTCTGACTTATTTTGCTCAACATGTTACTCTTGAGTTCCATCCACTCCCCTAAAATAAAATTATTTCATTTTTCTCTGTGGCCAGTAGTCAGTCCATTGTATATATGGACTGTTTTCTTTATCCATTTATCTGGTGCCAGTCATTTGGGTTGTCTCTGGAGCTTAGCTATTGTGAATTACACTGCTATAAACATGGGTATGCACATATCATTAAAGTATGTTTCTTTCTTTAAATTAATTTTTTTTAAAAAATTTTATTTAAAGAGGAAAAAAAGCAAAACAGAAAAAAGGGTAGAAAAACTACTGAATTTCAAAAGAATAAACAGTAAGAAATCACTAGTTGATAAATTACATATTCTCAGATATGTTCAAGTTACAAAATTAAAGTATACAAAGTGGACATTCAGTGAGGCTGCAACAGTTCTGTTCAACAAACAAAAACTCATCAACATGGTTATCAATCCTACACACTTAAACATGCTTGCAGTTATATTCTTTAGAGCACTTTCTTTTCTTCCTTTTGCTTTTTAAGTCCATTATCTGTTTACTTATACCATGTTTCAGCTTGCTCATTACCTTACTAATCTGTTTAATTGTTATTCACTTTTTAATCAACTTGTATAATTCTGTTGCTTTGTTGTTGTGTTTCTCCTCATCCATTCCCCATGGATCAACTTTGGGGAAGATTTTTGGAGGTATTTTGTTACTTTATCATCTCTCTTTTTAAAAAATTATTATTATTATTATTATTTTTAAGGTAGTAAAATACAGCAGAACACGACAAAACAAAGGCAATTGAGACAGTATAGTGAAATTGGTACAAAACTTCACAGCAGGTTACCAGGATAACAGTAATAAATACAATAATATATCTCATTTTCTTCACAATAGTTGTTCTTTCAATCAGGTACAGCAAAATGGAAGGAAATACTAAACTTATAAAAACAGAATATTGAATAGAGCAATACCATTAATCAGAACGGAGTGAAACAGTGACGGAGATATTTGCCTTCTGAGATTGCAGAAAGAAATCCCCCTTATTTGCAATATTGCATACATTGATCTTCCCAAGAGATACTCAGATCACTGGCTCCCACTTGCTAATGGGGATGTGTGGATGTTTGATTCTTAACCCGTGCACTAGAAGGCTCACAGCCACTTACCAGAGCAGTGAGCTGTTTGCCTGTTTTCCCAGCGTCCCAAGTTCCAACATGGCAAGGAGTCCAGGAAACACTGATGGTTCTCGCTCTGGGGTGGCTGCGGCTTGCCAGGCCACAGCCACTTACCAGAGCGATGCGCTGTCTACTCTAAAGTATGTTTCTTAATGAGGAGTTTAAAGCACAAAAGCACCAAGAAACATCTTAATTAAAAATGGCTGATATTTCTCCAAAATTGTAACTGTGAGTTTATTCCATTCTGGTTAAGAGCTGTTCATTCTGTAGGGTTTCCAGTTAATAATTGCTGTAGTATATTTAGCTTTGTATAACACCTTGTGTTCCTACTTGTTCTACATAGATAGGATTAAAATGAGTTGCATTTTCTGAGATTACAATTGGTAAAGCTTTGGCCTATGACTGACTTATATAAGATATATATATATATATATATATATATATATATATATATATATATATATAGAGAGAGAGAGAGAGAGAGAGAGAGAGAGAGAGAGAGAGATTGTTTATGCATATGAAGACTGAAATTTTTTGACACTTGATTTTTTATCTTTAATGGAATATGTTCATTGATGTTTTCCAGGGAATGATGATTGATGAAGCAGATGAATTTGTAGCAGGACCACAAAACAAATTGAAACGTCCTGGAGAGCCCAGTCCTATGTCAGCTAAGAGAAGACGGAATATGTCCCTGCTATTGAGGAAACCGCAAATACCGCCTACTGTGACTAACCATGTAGGCGAAAAGGGATCACTGTCGGCTTCGTGGTTCTCATCATATCCAAGCCTAAAGCCCACCCTTGTACATTCAGGTATCGAATAATGGTTGTGATGTCCTAATGGCTCCCACAGGACTAAGAGGCTCAATAACTTTATTTTCCTTTTCTTGTGTTCCTTTTTTCTGTTCTTTTTTTTTTCACATTAGGTAAACTATTATTGTATCATCTATGTGGTAGCTACAATAGACCTTCTGGCAAGCAGGGGCGCTGTTTCAAAAATCTCAGTCTATTTTGGGGAAGATCCATAATTATATAGCAATTAACACATTATGTTGATATGTAATTAGTAAAGCATGGCTTAGTAAGTAAGTAAATAGCAGTAGGTGATGAAGTGGAGCGTTATGCACATGTTCGCTACAACCCTTTGGAGCAGGTTTCTGAGGGAGGCAGGATGAATGAGCTAAGCAGATGGATCTGCACTTGCTTTCTGTGCTGTCACCTCTGTGCTCTAACCCAATGTCATCTGGTCTCTTCCTCCTTGGCCCTGCTGAAACCATTCCCAAGGTCACCAGAATCTGCTGCACTTGTCTTTCCTTCCAGCAGCACTTGATAGTTACTTACTCCCTCCTCCATGGAAGCTGCTTGTGTTCCCAGATATCTTGATTTTTTCCCCTATCATATTGGCTTCTTTCTACCTATCCTGTTCTTCTGCTTTCTCCCCTTTCTCTCCCACCTCTGGATACTGTAGGGGCCCAAAACTTAGTCCCAAGACCTCTTCTCTTCAGCAGTCTCTCCCTGGGTAATGCCATGCAATCTTGAAACTATAAATTTGGTTTCTGTTTCAATAGCTCTGATATTTATACATCTAGATGACAACTTGCTCCTCAGCTCCGCACTCTGATTTAACCAGGGACATGGCATCTCGTCAAGTGTCTAATAAACATATAAAACTCAATGAGCTGGGGACATAGCTCAGTGGCATAGAGCCTGCCTGGCAAGCACAAGGTCCTGAGTTTGATTCATGGTACCAAAAAGAAAATCTCAATGGGTTTCAACTGAAGTACCGAACATACCCTCCTCCAAAACAACTCTCCTCACATCCTTCTATATGGATAATATATATCCAGTGATGTTAATAATATCCAGTGCCTGTAGGCATTGGGAGGGTAGACAAACCCTGGACTGTAGTGTTTGCAGATTTCCCTAGTATAAGTAATGCTAATATTACTAATGCCAAGCTGTGGACCTGAAGTTCCTGAATCAGAGCCAGGAAAAATTAGCCACGATCCACTCTCAAGAGGAATATCTGCTGGCTCCTGCATACCTCTGGCACTATCACTTACCCACTGGGTCAAGTGATAGACCTTGGATTCATCCCTGAATTTTTCTTTTATTCTTCTCTCACTTCTATCCATTTAGCAAGTCCGGAAAACTTGACATTCAATATAATGTCTATGTCCTACCATTTCTCTCAGTCCCTGATTCCTCACTGCCATCATCTAGCACCAAGCTACTATGATAACTTCATTTCTCATCTCCCAGATTCCTGTTCTTACTCCTAACCTATTCATTATCCTGCAGCCACAGAGATCACATGGGCAGGGAAATGAGGTGAGGCCATGTCCATCCTGAAAACGTGACTTCCACATTCCTAAGCATAAAGATCACAACTTGAACTTGTGACTATGGGCCACAGACTCAGCCAGACCTGGCTCCACCAGCTTCTCCTCTCCCTGGTCCTGACAGTTTCTTCCTTGCTCTCCCTGCCTCTGCCCATCACTCTGTGGCCTCTGGTTCAGCCCCTTCTGGCCCTACCTCTTGCTCTTAGCCCAGCCTGCACCCTCTCTCTACATTTACACAGGTTGGTCCATCTCCTCCCCAGGCTCAGCTTAGGAGACACTTTCCCAAAGACCCTGCCACACTCCCAAGGCCCTGGAGGTCCCCTCTGTGGCTTCCTCTCATATCCCTACCTCCTCCCCCATGGCAAAGTGCATTCCAAGAAGGACAGGGACAGGTTTTGTCTTGCTCACTGTTGATCCCTAGATCCTGGCACCGTGCCTGGCACAGCAGAATATGTATAAATGACAGAGAGTAACAGACTGAGAGTAAAAGGAAAACTACTTTCACAGAGAAGGGAAGAACAAGAGAATTATATAGAGTGGGTTTTTTGGTGATGGAGTAGAAACAGAATGTTCAGCCCAAATGAGCACCTCTGTTTTCTCAGAATATTTGACATAGACAGGAGGCAGAATATGGTCTATACAAGTTATCTGCCTTCAAGCTGTATGTGACTGAGATGACATCAAGTGAGGTTTGTTTCTTTTCACCTTATAAAGCATAAAAAACAGGTTGATGCTAAACCATGATTACCAAGCACCTGCATTTATTAATTGTGCTATCTTGGTTTCTGTATTTTCATAGTGGCTAGAGGAAATAAGATTGTCTTGTTGTATTAAATTCTTCAGTTCAATTTGAGGAGTCTCAGATTTCTACCTGGTACATCCTCCTGCTTCATGAAATAAGCACCTTTTTCTAAACTGAGGAGCACAGTGATATACTTGTGGGATTGACATAATGTATTTAGCTCACGGCTCAACTTTTTAATTTGCTTTCCAGATGGCGCTGTCATTCATGATGTCCATGAGGAGAAGATGGAAAATGGGCAGACCCCTTCTGATAGCTTCTTGTCAAAATCTACCCCGGTAGAGCTTCTGAATGTTACAGGAGATGGCCTTCCGTCCAATCAATTGGACTCACTGCCTGATGACTTTACTAGTCTCAGGAAAGATGGACCGATTCACAAACCTGGTAATAATGTCCTTGTAGGAGGAGCTCCAAACTGCAGTCTGTCTGTAGATGACCAAAATATCACAGTACCATCTACTTTGGAAACTAGGCCAAATACATTGCAAATCACTCCTGCAATGGCACATGGAATCAATGCTGATATAAAACACCAATTAATGAAGGAAGTTCGAAAGTTTGGACGAAGTAAGTAGTGAAGGAACAGCTATCAAAAATAAAATTGGAAGTTCCTCATTCTATGGTTCAGAATAGATTCAAGCTACCTCTTGAGATATATTTTTGGGCAATATTGAATTTTTACATAATTTAATGCAATTCCTCTGGCTTTAACAAAAAAGATGCAATCACTTTTACTCTGCTTTGTGTAGTAGCTCCCCTTTACTGCTATAACAAATTATCTCAGAATTAGTAAGTTAAAACAACCAAATTTATTATCATAAAGTTCTGGAAGTTAGAATTCTGGAGATATTTTACACTGAGCTACAATGAAGGTACTGGCAGTTTCCTTCTAGGGGCTTCAAGGAGAATCAGTTTCCTTTTGGGATTTGCAGCTTTTAAAGGCTACCCCTTTGGCCCATGGCCCTTTCCTTTCCATGTCTTCAGGTCAGCAGCATTAGCAGTTTTTCTGCTCTCTGACCTCTGCTCCTTTGCTTATATCTTTTCCTGCTGATCTTTACTGTTCTGTCTTAAATTGATTCTTTGGCCCACATGCATAAACCTAGTTAATCTCTCCATCTCACTATCCTTAGTTTAAATATATCTGTAAATAGGATATATAAGGTAATTATTTGCAGTCTTCAAAGATAATGACAACTTTGGAGGAGCTATTATTCAGCCTCCTACATTTAGTTAGTGTTTAAAAGCTTCTTTAGTAGATATATGCAGGCATTTTGATTTGTGTTTAAAATACCAACTGTATCTAACTTTCTGCCCATGAATAATGCTTATCAAGGATGTATAATAATTTTATTTCCCATTTGTATTTAAAGTACTGTGATTATTTTAATATCTTTAGAGTATGAAAGAATTTTCATTTTGCTTGAAGAAGTACAGGGACCTCTGGAGATGAAGAAACAGTTTGTTGAATTTACCATCAAGGAAGCTGCAAGGTGAGTATAAACAGGAATCCTTCAGGGTTTGTTTTATTTGAGCAGTTTTGTCCTGAAGCAGGACAAAGAAAGGAATCAGCTCTGTCTTGATTCTCTCAAATTCTGGTCCTCAGTCATAGATAAGGACTCCTCTCCAGAGATGTTTAGACTGATAGGTATTCATCCTTGTAAACCAATGTGATCTTGGGTTCTCAGTTGGCATTATCAGTATTTGCTAAACCAGTATTTCCATGTAGATTGTAAGCTTGACTTTGTTTCCCACACAGTGTACCTTGTACACTATAAGTACTGTAAGTATCTTTGGTTAATAAAATTTCTCTTTGCTTTCAGGTTTAAAAGACGAGTCTTAATTCAGTACCTGGAGAAGGTACTAGAAAAAATAGATTCCCATTACCTTCTCAACAATGTTAATCACATAAACAGCAGATCATCCTGTTAATGCAAAGACCCAGGAGAAAAAAGGGCATGTTTTCTGTGCTATATAATGGAACCAGATGTTGTTGAAGCACCCTAAAATGTTTGAGTCAAGGGAATCGCCCTCCATAGTCTAAGAAAAAAAATGGTGAAATTTCTTATTTTGTTTTAGGAAAAGTTGGGCTTTTATCTTAGGAGTTTTAACTGAAAGCACCCATTTTTGTTTTGTTATTTCTTTTCCCAGTTGGGGAAGGTGGTGCTACCCCTATTTACTGTAGGTAGTAAGTGTTCACTCATTTAAACTTCGCCATCCCCGGCATTTTTTGAGTGAAGAGGGGGCACCAAGAAATGAAGCACTACTTAAAATGTTCTTACCATGTCCTTTAGAAAGAATAAGCATATGGAATCAAAGTGCTGTCCTGTGTATGCTGAAGACTTTTCAATAATTCCTAGTTGTGCCTTTTAAATCATGCAATATTCAGGATAGTTTGAATCAGAGTAAGAAGCTGCTATTTGGGTAACTTATTTTCTTTGGGAAGGGCCAGGGAGAGTCACCAAACAATCTACCTCCAACTCTCTTCTATTTTGTCTAAAGACATTATAAAGTACACCTGAGGCTGCCCTAACCCCGGACATTTTGTTCTTGCATGTGACAACAAAAAGTCTTCAGGTGGACTTGTACATTCTGTGCTTTGGAAGCACTAAAAGAAGAAAAAATAATGTGTATATTTCCTTTAATGTTTATACAAAAGTTTATATGGAGCAGTATTATTATGTTTGTATTAATTTGTAAAAATGTAAGTGTTGAAAGATTTTGACTTTGCATATATGAAATAAATCATTTTATTAATTTTCACAAGTTCATTAATGATATAAGTTTCTAGTCACATTTCTTGTGATTTGTTATTCTTTTCCTTTCAGTAAAAAAAAGTTCACACTTTTAAGCAAATGAAGATGTTAACATAAAGATTTAAACTAATGAGCATCACTCAGAGGACCAAATGATATTAGTGAAAGGATACTATGAGGTCCAGTACTTCCCGAGCAACACTAAAGGGAAAAAAACTGTCAAAGTTATAGGAACTCTGAAATATAGTCTAATGTTTACAGCAGCCAAGTTATAGCTGAATTATGTAAAGAGTCATTGAAATCCAGTGGGAGAGTTTTGCAGTATTTAAATTTACCTTTGCCTCACCTCCTCCATTGTGTGACTGGTTGGAAGATGGCACTCTGAATTCCAAGTATAGACTCCTGTTTCTGAAATGAGAAGACTAGACTTTATCCCCGAGCAATTGTGTTTGTGTGTTTTAACCTGTCTGGAAGCTCCCTGGGCCGACAAAAAGGGATTAACTGTCTTCGTCTGACATAACTTCAAATTCTCTCAGGGCGAAGAAATGTGTAGGATAGTCCTCAGAAATATGTCAAGACAAATGGACAAGCTACTACCTGGGGAAAATAATATATAAGCCAAAAATTTGGGAAAGAAATGTGGGGAATAAGATACTTTGGAGAGTAGCAGCTTTAATATTCTCCCACATATACCTCGGTGTGTAGAAAATCATGTGCATGCGCAAAGCAGGACTCCTGTCCATAAAAGACCTGAGAACACCATAACATTTCACCTCTCTCTAATCTTTAGACAGCACAAGCAGGAAATGAAAAGCTGAGTCAAGTTGTATACTGCCTGCTTAAATATTGAAGGAGTGTCCCAGTATAGAGCCAATTTACAGTCATATCTTCGTACTTGCCTACTTTAAAACTTAAGAAATTTGTTACTGGATGCATTTTGACATAAAAATTTGTCTCAGTACTCATCTGCATTTGCTACTGATTCACAGATTAGAACCGGTCAGTGTCATTTGCCTCATGATTTGCTACCCTTTCTAGCCAATACAGTTTATTTGGTACTCATCATTTTTGGTACTCCACACCACCTGAAATTGAGTAATGATGAGTACCAAGGTGACACTTCACCAAGATCTGGAGAGTATTTTTTTCTTTTTACTCTAGGAATTTGAGGAAATCTGTGGTGAACCACTAGCTAATTTCAAGTAAAGGCAACAGACTATGCATGACAAAAAAAGTCCTTACAAAGGCAGTTTTGTTGCAATTGTTGTTTGAGATAGGGTCTTGATATGTGGTTCAGGCTGATCTTGAACTCTCTAGGCAGCTCAGGCTGGCCTTGAACTGTCAATGAACCACCTGCCTCAGCCTCCTGGGTGCTGGGATTACAGGAATGCATCCCTATGCCTGACTCAAAATTAGTTTAGAAGAGTTAATAAACTCTATAACCCACTAATAATCCTAGCAGGATTCAGAATGTCCAGTCATTATAAATGTCCAGTTTTCAATAAAAGTTAGAGAGTATGCAAAGAAACAAGGAAATATAGGCCAATAGTGAGAAGGGGTAACAGACTCTCACGCAGAAGCCACAGAAATTGGACATAATATGCAAATATTTTACATCAACTGTCTTAAATACAATCAAATAAAGGAAACCAGCACATTGCTTAGGATAAAGAACTAAATAAAACCAGAATGATGTAAACAGAAGGCTTCTAAAGAGAAATATTAAAGTGAACCAAATTGAAATTATGGACCTGAAAAACAATAACTGACATGGAAAATTCCCTAAAAGTGTTCAATAGCAGGCATGAACAGACAGAAGAATCTCAACTTGAAGAAAAGTTGACTGAAGTTATCCAGTATGAGAAAGAGAAAGAAAAAAAAGAATTAAGAAAAATAAATAAGACCCAAGAGATTTATCCTTTGCCTTGGGAACACTATCGAGAATAACATTTACATAATAGGATCTCAGGAAGTAGAGGGGGAAAGCAGCATAAAAAATTTAAAGAAACATTGGCTCCCAACTCCCAATTTTAATAATAGACAAAAATCTATAAACCTGACAAGCTGAAGGAACTGCAAAGATAAAACTCAGAATACCTTAAGAGACATAAACTATTCACAGACAAAGCGAATCTAGAAACTACTTGTCACACACATGGGATCTGCACTAATACTAACAGCTGATTTTTCCTTAGGAGTATGAGAGGCCAGAAGGCATGCTTAAATTGCTAAAAAGGGAGCGAGGGATGTAACTTAGTGGTAGAACACTGGGAAGAAAGCACAAGGCACTGCATTTGATCAACACACACAGAGAAGACTTTCTCAGATAGAACTAAGGGAATTTGTCATTAGTAGAGCCCCCTATAGTGAGCCAGGCGTGGTGGCTTACGCCTATAATCCCAGCACTCAGGAGGCTGAGGCAGGAGGATCATTGCAAATTGGAGGCCAGCCTGGGCTACAAAGTGAGCTCAAGGCCAGCCTGAACTGCATGGTGAGACCCTGTCTCAAAAAGAGACACAAAAAAAGAGTCCCATATAGCAAATGTGCTAACACATCCATCAGGCTGAAATGAAAGGACAGAAAAAAAGGAAGCAATAAAGAGCACCAGTAGAGCCAGGGATTTAGCTCAGCCGCATAAGCACCTGCCTGGCAAGCACAAGGTCATGAGTTCGATTCCCAGAACCAAGAAGAAAAAAAAAGTGAACCAGTAAAAGTAACTGCATAGGTTACCTGTATATTTTAGTCTAGGGAAACAGGAGGAGATAATATATTATTGGACAATGAAACAGTTTGGGTAGTAGTGGTGATGGTTGTATAACATTGTGAATGTATTTAAAACCACTTAATTGTATACCTAAAATTGATTAAAATACCAAATTTTATATTTGACTCTAAATTTAAAAAATCAGTACATTACTTGTTTAACAATCAAGTCCTATTCCTGTGACTATGTTGTTAAATGAATTGATTGCTGAATGAATTGTATATAGTGTGTCCATTACAATATTCAGGACAAAGAAATAGTCAAAGGAAACTGACTTGATGACTTTGTTTTTATTTGAATAACTCACATGTAGTACTGTAATGTATAACAACATAAAACTTCAGTAGTATATTGTACAGTATAATCAGCAAGAATTACAGTACGAGGTGTACTGTACAAAAAAAGACATTGAGGTTCCATAAACAAGGTGTATGGAACTGTACAAATAAAAGAAGATGCATTATAAACCCAAGGTGCAGGTAGTAAGACTAAACAGCCTCAGTGACAAGTCTGAACAGTCACTAAACAGGTAATCGTTACACAGATCATTAAATGAGGAATATCTAATTTAATCTACTAAAAGCCACTGAGTCATACACTTAAAATAGATTGCATGACATCTGAATTATATCTCAGTAAAGTCGTTTGCTGAAGATTGCAAAACTTTCCTTTTGCAGTGCAATTCAACTGCACGTTCTGTAAAGAGACTCACATTAGGTTCAAGATCACAAGTAGAGTGAAAGTTAAAGGATAAAAGCAGATAATCTATACAAACTGCAACCAAAAGTGATATAAGTGGCTATCCTAACATCAGACACAACAGACTTGAAGTCCAAAATTGCAACAAGAGACAAAGAAGGATCTTAAAAATTGATAAATAGGTAAATCTTTCAAGAAATAAAAATTCTGAATATAAGCATTAAACAAGCTCCTCAAACTAAATACAACAATTTGACAATTTAAAGGGAGAAATGTAGAGTTCTATAATAATAGTTGGAGACTTCAATAATGGATGAACAAGTAGTCAGAAATGAATAAGTAGAGGACTCCAGCATTACCATAAATGAATTATACCTAACAATACTTACAAAAACACTACGCAACAACAGTAGAGTACACATTTTTCTAAAGTGTTCGTGGAATATTCTCTAGGATTGACTATAATAAGCCACAAAACAAGTGAAAATAAAAATGCTGAAATCATAGAAAGTAACTTCAGCATAATGGAGCCAAACTAGTCACATCAGTAACAGCAGATGGATCCTTACCTTACATCATATGCAAAAATTAACTCAGAATTGATCAGTACCTAAATATTAGGACTTGAAACCTTAAAACTTTTGGAAACTTTGGGGTAAACTTTAATGACCTTAACTTTGGCAATGATTTCTTAGATATAGCATCAAAACACATGCTGGACGTGGTGGCGCATGCTTGTAATCCCAGCATTACAGAGGCTGAGGCAGGAGGATTGCCTGGGCTACCTAGTGAGTTCAAGCCCAGCCCCTGAACTGCATAGCAAGACCCTGACTCAAAAAAAATCAAAACACATACAACAAAAGAAAAGTACAGAAAATTTTATTTTATCCAAGTCAAAAATATGCATCTCAAAAGACTATCAATAGAGTGAAAAGACAGCCTACAAAGTGGGAGAAAATATTGCAAAGCTTACATTTGATAAGGGTCTAGTCCATAATGTTAAAAGAATTCTTTCAACTCAATAATAAGATGGCATAAGGAATAAAGTAAAGGAGTTGAACAGACATTTCTCCAATGAAAATACATAACTGACATGCATGAAAGATGATAAAAATCATTAGTCATCAAAAATTACACAAATCAAAAAACAATGAGACATTCACACCTACAACTAAGACTGTAATTTTTAAAAACAGAAAATAACAAGATACAGAAAAATGAGAATCTTCATATACACTGCAGTCAAGAAAACAAAACAGCAAAGCCACTGTGGGAAACATTTTGGCATTTTTTCCCCTAAAAGTTAACACTGAAGCTGGGAGTGGTGGTGCACACTTATAATCCTAGCACTGGAGAAGCTAAAGCAGAATGATAGCTAGTTCAAGGTCAGCCTGGGCTATGCAGAGAATTGGAGGCCAGCCTGACCTTCATAGTGAGATCCTGCCTCAACATAAACAACCAAACATTGGAATACTGTATGACCCAGCAATTCAGTTCCTATGGATGTATTCCAAAGAACTGAAGAAAAGATACTAAATAAAACTTATACACAACTGTTTGTGGCAGTACTATTTAAAAAGGTAGAAACAGCTCAAATGTCCCGCAGTGGGTAAGCAGTGTGATATACATATACAATGGAGTAGCACTGGCAATAAAAGGAGATAAAATCCTGACATGCATGACTACATAGATGGATACTGAATACATTATGCCGAGAGAAAGAAATCAAAATAGAACACATATTTTGATTTCATTTATGTGAAATACAAACAATTGGTAGATTTATAGAAAGTAGACTACTGGTTGTGAGAGGCTGGCAAAAAGGTAACCAGCTAAGAGCTAGTGAGTCTGGAGCTTCTCTTGAATGATAACAAAGTTCTGGGATTAGATTATTATGTGATGGTTGGACAACAGTGTGACTATAATTAATGTCACTGAGTTGTACACTTTCAAATGGGTTAAATTGTAAATTTTATATTGTGAGTGCTGTATAACAACCACCACAATCTCCAGAGCAGCCTAGTTGCCACATGGAACAGAGTATCCTCAGTCCCAGCTGTGCTCAAATTCCTAATATGGAATAATGTTTCTAAAGAAATCCCTTACAGTCTATAACAGTATTTGTTTATGCTTGGTTTGGAACTGTTGATCTGAAACTCAAAGAAATTGTAAAAAGAACTCCAAAAAGTAAAACTGCTGAACTTTAGAAGCTAGTGGTGTGATAAGACTTAGACAGTTTAGTCATCTTCCTGTTTATATCTGAGTTCAACTAAACAACCAAGAAAAAAGGACAGACATGCAGACACAGATACAGATACAGATACAGATACAGGCACAGGCACAGGCAGAGGTACAGGTACAGATACAGATAGAGATACAGATACAGATGATACAGATGATACAGACACAGATACCTGTTGTTGCTGTTACAGAAAATCAACCATATGTAATTGTGAAATGTGGTTAAGAAGTCTCAGTAAGGCTCTGTCACCTCCATGGAGGCAGGAAAGGAAAGAAGTTAAAATGTACAAACATGTTCTAGAACCCATCAAGACAGACAAATATATCTCCATTCTTGTTGCCTCTGATCTCGGATGACAAGGGTATCCTGTAGAATCAAGGACCATGCCTCACAGAGCTAAACGAAAACACCCTGCCTGAGAGAGAAAGATTGAAGGAGAATTTAAGGTAAAGTAGAGAAATTGCAAGCCAGGGTGCTGCTTCACGCAAATAAGGTAAATCAAAGATCAAAAGAAGTACTTGTGAGCCACAATGTGAAGGTTCTTTGTTGTCTACTATATTTTCAACTCTGCAGAGAATCTCCCTGTGGTACACTCAGGGGGTATATAGAGGAAAGAGAAATACAAAGAAGAGAATTGTCTAATGAATTCACCTAGACAAGTTGACATTACAAGGATGAGTGGGGGTCCTCTTGTCATCTTGGTACCCATGTGTTGTCAGGTAGCTCCTTTAAATATGCCTTGCCAATTAAAATTATTCCAGGTCTTTCTTGCCTCCAGCCAAGAATTGGATGAGGCAAGCCAAAAATAGTACCAAAGGTTTATTTGAAAAGCAAAGGGTGAAAGGCAAGGAAAGAATGAGCTTTGGAGAGTGAACTTGGGCTGAACAAAGAGAGAAAAAGAAGCAAAAATAAAAGTACAGTCTACACAGAAAACACAGAGTGGGTCATTGTGAGGAGTCAAAATAGGGGTTCCTTATGGCATCTGGTCTTTATGCTGTCCACATCTCATGGGAGCTTAAAAGTAGTTCTATAACTGGGGTCCTGAGAATTGCCACTCTGGATCCTGCATTGACAGGTCCTGCCCATTTCTCTAGCCAGCTTTGTCATGCGCTACTTCCTATATCATTTCCAACTGAGACATAAATCTCATAAATCTGCTGGGTGTGGTGGCATATCCCTGTAATCTTAGCATTTAGGAGGCTGAGCCAGGATGATTGCTGTGAATTTGAGGCCAGTCTGGGCTACAAAGTGAGCTCAAGGCCAGCCAGCCTGAGGTGAATACTGAGACCTTATCTCAAACAAACAATAAGTAAATCTCATAAATCTTTATGGGGTGCTGAAAGAGTGGCAGTCTCTGTCTTCTATAGCCTCTTCAAACTGAAATGGGTTGTAGACACTACCTCTTAGGGATTATGTACTCTCCAACTACCTTGGGGTGTTATGGCTTGTGGCTGGGTTGAAGAAAGAAAAATCAGTCAGAAAATAATGAGAAAAGAGTTAGTGACCACGAAGCTGCCTGCTTGATGGGAGCATGAAACTTTACTATTAGCCCAAATGTGAGGAGCTGGTCAGATTTCCACATTTCCTGTAGATAAAAATGTATATTAGAGATGTATGTTAGATAAATTAGCAAGAGTCTGAGAGCCATGACCTTAGCAGGATCTTGTTTACTTATCTGTAGCCACACTGGAGCCTTAATTTTTGAAGAGATATCGCAGGTCTTCCAGAGCTCACAGGAGTAGCTTTTTTCTTTTGGGTGATCTTGTTCTTTAAACATTTAGGTGGGACTGGCTTTCACCTGGAAAGATGAATCCAGTTATCTCTCTGCCACATTTACTGCAGTGGGTGTGGCAAGAATTACTGAAAAGGGGCCTTCCATTTTAGCTTTAACTAGTCTGCTGGTGTCACCTCTCTCCAAGTTTTCATGAGCACTTGGTCTCCAGAGAAGACACTAGGAGGTTCCCTGGGCCAGAGGCTGGTAGGACTCTGTTCTCATACATATGGATAGCTTGCTGTGCTTAGCCCAGTGTAACGAAATATTATAAGAGTCTCATAGTCTTTGTGTCTACTATCATGTCAGAGGATAGAAATTGTCTCCTATATATAGCATCTCAAATGGCCTAGTTTTGGGAGTGTTATGAAATCTCAGGAGTGTTATTGGTAGCAATCAGAACTGGGACTCAGATGTCTCTTGGCAAAGTTTTGCCAGAGTTCACTTAGGTTCTGGTTGGTTATCTCCTAACTTTCCAGATTAAGGCTGCCAAGTGGGATGACACCTTTGCCACTTGCTGAGTTATTTGGGAGGTAAAAGAAGGTCCATTTTCATTCTGGAGTGACTGGAGCAGTCCAACTCTGGGGATGATTTCTTTAAGAAGCACCTTGACTAACTCAGTAACCTTCTCTGAGTGGGTAGGAAAGGCTTCAATTCAGCCTATAAAGGTGTCAGTTAGAGTCAACATCCATTTAATTCTCCTACAGGGTGGCATATGGGTAAAGTCTAAACACCAATCCTCTCCAGGGTATGTCCCTCACCTCTGTACAGATTCTAATAAAGGAGGCCGTTTGGGCTTCCCAGCTTATAGGCACAAAAGCAAGCTATACAGACCTGTTAGGTGGCTGTCACTAGTCCTATTGTTATGAGAGCTCAAGTAACCATTTCCAGTGTAGCATCCCTTCTCATATAGAAGGAATGGTGAAGTGTTTTTATAGCCCTCCATTGTATCCCTTGGGAAAGAACCATTTTTTTCCTAATAATTGTTCCAGTGTGGTTTCTTTCCCTTTTAAAGCCTATTGTTCATCTGCGTAGGTCCTAACCTCTTGTAGGATTCTGTCTTTCATCTGAAATATAGCAAGTGGCCAAGATGAATTGGACATCTCACCATGAGAAGTCAAAAGAAGGGGCCAAAGTTTGGAGCCCATTAGCAAACTTATTAAGGTCTTTTGACAGTTGCCCTAATGGTTCCTTGCACTATTGGACATCTGTGACTGAGAAAGATACTTGTACTCAAGTATTTTCATTCCATTCCTGGGACTTCTCTTAGGGGCTGAGCAAGTTGTGAAACAAAATAGTAAGAAGCACCATTTTAGTTTCAACCTGCAGGACTTAAAGTTGTCTGTATGTTGCCTTATATGGACACCCATGTTTATAGCTGCACAATTTGTAATAACTAAATCTTGAAAACAACCCTAATGCTCATTAGCCAAAGAATGGATAAGGAAGATGTGGTCTTTTTATACAATGGCGTACTTCTCAGCTATAAAGGATAAACTTAAGACTTTTATAGCAAATGGATGAGACTGTACTCATGAGTGAAATAAATCGGATTTGCATGTGTAATCATTGTATTATCTCCCTAGTGTAAGCAACTGAAAGTTATGCTAATAAGGTTCAACATGTGCAATAGATATTGTGAAGTGAGAAGAAACTGTTTAAAAGGAAAGAACAACTGGGATGGGGGAAAGGAGAAGAGAAAAAAGGGAAAAGGAAAAAAATATATATATACACAATATATATATATATATACATAAAATATATGTATATAACAAAATAGTTAAGATAGTTACACTATTAATTGTTATTAGTTCATTGAAAAGAAAGGTTTGTGCTTATACTGTTTGATCAATTTTTCATGCCTATATCTTATAATACGAGCAACTATTTTAAAGGTAACAATATATAATGTATTAACTGTTGTTCCTCTCCTACAATCTTTTTTTTTGTACCAGGGCTCAAACTCACAAACTCTTGCTTATCAGGCAAGCGCTTGAGCCACTGAGCTAAATTCCCAGCCCTTCCTCTCCTACAATCTTATTTTGAAGTTTTGTACCAAAGCTGTCTATGTGCACCTAGTGGCACTTAGGGCTGCCTGAGAAGGCTACTGAGGGACCCGAGGAATGTTGGGGTCACCTGAGGTGCTAATTTCTAATGGAGTCCCTTGGTTACTTTAGCAGGGATGGACCTGATTTATTGGTCGGAGGATTATAAGGGGGAAGTCAAGGAGACCTCCTAGTGTGGTTATCCTCCCTAAATAGATCAGCAAGTCAGAGATCACTGTGAGAGACAAATTGGTCTCTTAGACCAGAGTCATCCAAGATGTGATGGTCTTCCTCAGGGCCCTCACTAAATACTATAGCATTCCTTTGATAAAGAATTACAAAAGCTTGAATACAAGGCATTTCACCTCCACCTTTCATATTCCAGCAGAAACACTGTAACTGGAGAATAGTTTCATACTCTAAAGTACCATCCTATACCCATTTTTGCCACCTCCCAGTTCGTATTGAACTCAGACTACATTATGATAGTAGACAAGCTCTTCTTGGTGGACTCCGTGTGGTGACAAGATCCCAGGCGTTTCCCATTAGCTTGGCTTGGGGACTACAGAGAGAAGGAGACAACTAGGCCTGCACCCTTTAAGGTGGTGTTCTATGCATAAGGAGGAAACCAGAGGGTTTCACAAAGTGTCCCTTGTGAGACCCTGACATAGACTACACAGATATCTCTGTCCCAGTGACGCAGGCATCATTAGGCACAGCACAAAGCCCCCTCTCACCTTTTGTCTCCATATTTGGACCCATTAACTCATTAGGGAGAAGGAGGTGAAGCCACTTGTTAGCCATACTTGTCCTTTAACTCCCATGAAGTAAGGGTGGAACTTCCCCAGTAAATTCCCTTTGCTACTTAGTTGAACCCCAAGATAGTCCAACTTGCATTTCCACTTCTAGTCTGAGCCCCTTGATGGCTCAGCTGATATTTTGAGTCTCTTGATGACTCCACACAACCAGGGAGAAACCAGGTGGGAAAACATCCCTTGCATTTACTCTGATGGAAAAAATATTAGGAACTGGGATGGCTCGGTTTTTATATACTAACAGTTATTTCAGAGTTAGGTCTTTGAATGTTAAGTGTTGTTCTGTTCAGATAGGGGCATAGGTTTTTAACTTACCCGCATTTAAACCGAGAAGCACAAAAGCCAGGTGACAGTGGCCTCAGGCAAGCTTTTGGAAGCGAGAGTACAGTGCTGCTGATGGTCAGTTCTGGCCTAAAGTCTTGTACATTTTTAAAGGGACACTTTTCCCCCCTTGTGCTTGCATCTCCCCCAGTGGAGCTGGATAACTGGGGAAAGGAGCAGGCCTCAGGTTCTGCCTGTGGGCCCACATGCACCCCCACCCCTCCCCCACTCCCATGCAGCCCCACTGTAGATCTGTATTTGCTTGGGGCTACAGGTTCCCTGATTGTTGCCAGTTGTAGCTCTGCCTCACCCCACCAAAGGCTTCCCAAGTTTTTAAAGGAATGGTACACAATTTTTCCTTTGTGCGAGAAGAAAGAAGAAGTTTCCACTCTTTGGTTTTCCACTTGCTACTTAAAATCAGAGGGTTAGCATGCAAGGCCAGTTATTTAAAAAGAGAAAAAGAGGAGATACAGAAAAAGATGGTGGTAGCTGGTGACCCACACCCATTTAAAAGTTACACATAGTCATGCAAGAAGACAAGATACAGCTGGGCCTATGGCAAGGAAATATGGCTGCTGGCCACATGGCAAAATAATGTAGCAACACCTCCAACCAAAACACAAACCAAGAAAAAACCATTCACAAATAGAGTAAGTGTTGACCGGGCTAATTAAAAAAAAAAAAAAGTGGGGGAGGAGTAGCAAACAAATTCAATACAAGAATACCAAGAAAGAAAAGCCGTTTATAAAACTGTAAGAAATGGAGATCAAGTTAATTTCCTAAAAGAGTAGCAAAGTAACAAACAAAATACAAACTGAGAAAGAAAGACTTCATTTCCCAAAAAAGTAGTAAAGTACAACAAGAAAATATGTAGAAACCAAGGCATACCTTCAGAGTAAACCCAAGCAGCTAGAAAGAAAAAACAAAAGTTTGCATTCTCCTCCACATCTCTACTGCTAGCCCAGGCAGTCCCTCCCAGGGGCTTGGGAAGAGTGCTCCAAGTCCCAACTTAAGGGAGATAAATGAAGGAAAGAAAGAGAGAAAAAAAAAGTCTCACAGAGAAAAACAAAAATTGTGCCCATAAGGAGCTTTACCTTGGTCTCTGGTACCTGAGCCTTACTCCTGGCTGGCTACATGAAAATACTGTTGGGGTATTTCATTTAAAAATGGCTTGGCAATTAAAAGTATTACAGATCCTTCTTGTCTCTTACAAAGAAATGGATAAGACAAGCAAAATGGTGCAAAAAGTTTATCTTAAATACGAGTGGTGAAGAAGTGATGGAAGAAATAGCTATGCAGAGTGAACTTGGGCCGAATAAAGAAAGAAAAGGATAAAAAGCAAAAGTAAAAGTGCCCTCCTGTGTCCAGAAGATGTAGAGTGGGCCACTGTGACATCTGGATTCCTTTATGCCATCCACATCTCGTGAAGCCCTCAAGAAGTTCTACATATGAGGCTCTGCGAATCATATGGCACAACCATGGGATCTTGCAATTGACAGGACCAGCTCATCTCTCCAGCTTTGCTGGGCCTTTGCTCTATACCACATGCACATCTTCTTGAACCATGCTTAGTCTATAAATAAAGACAAAAGCAGAGTCATATTTCTGCCTAACATGAAGTAAGTTTCCTTGCTTACAAGTATACATTCATATTTTTCTACAGTCCAGGGGTTTTTTTTGGTTTTCTTTTCATCTTAAGGACTTGTTTATGCTTCTGCTACCTAACTCACACCTTAACTTTAGTAATGCTGTATCTTAAATACTGAAAAATAAAGTTAACTCTTTTTTTATTTAAAGAGAAACAAAAGCATGTAAAGGTTAGAGATAATACAGAATTCCAAAAAAAAGATAAACAATAAGAAATCACTAGTTAATAAATTACATATTGTCCTCTTAGAAATAGTTGTTCAAGTTACAAAATTAAAGCATACAAAGTAGATAGTCAAACAGTGAGAGTGTAAACAGCTATGCATACATGAATCTCTACGTGTATTTCTATACTTTCTGTATTAGAGGGAAAAACAAAACTTAGCAAGACAAAGCAAAACAAATTCCTATAAAAACATGAAACCAAAAAGTCATATAAAACCACAGTACAAGGTGATCTACAATGATTCCTGTGTTGTTTCTTATTATCTTCAATAGAATGTCTGTATCATCAGGCATAATTGAATATAGCAGTATAATTGAATAAAGCAGTAAATAACAATATTAGTAAAAATAAAACATTGTAGACAGTATAAAACTTCAAAGGCAGGTAATAATCAAACCATAGTGGATATTCTAGTGGATCTTGTCATCTTGTATGTATTCCTGCTTCTTTGTTCACGTTTCTTATTCTTAAATTGTAGATTGTCTTGTCATCTTCTAGCCTTTGTATTGTTACTGCCTGTTTCCTTGTTGTTTTTAAAGAATCTTTCCTTTCATGATCACACATTGCAAACTTGTCTTCAAGTTGTGATAGTCTATACTTAGTTTCTTTTAAGGAGTTCCTGGGTATCCTTGAAACCAGCAGCCTCACATTTGGGGAACTGTGCACACGAACATTGTACGACCACCGGAGATAACAACTGGGGAATGTTCCTCCAATCTCTCCTTCCATCTAGTCCTATTTCACATGCTCGGCATCCCCTGACAAGCACCCACTCTCGATCTCGTCCCCAGTGAAAGCATGTGGGGCTTGACTTCGTGTCCTTCCAGTTTTGCAAAGGAAGGCGCCTAACATCTCTCCCCTGGTAATAAATTATGCCATGGTTTGGGGCAAGACCCTTCCTAAAACGAGTTCTTAGTCTGTCCTCAAACTTTAACCAAATGTCAGCATGGTTAGTGCTTTTTTCTGTTAACTCTGAATGCCTTGATTGTCCACCTAGTCCTGCTCAGTGAAAAACACTCTGGTTCCCTTACTAAGGTGGCCACTTTTTTTTTTAATTTAGTTTAGTGGGAATTGATCCTAGAGATTTGATACAGAACTACATTCTCAGTCCTTAAGATAGATAGATAGATACACAGGTTATGTATTTTGAGACAGAGTTCTCCCTATGTAGCCCAGGCTGGTCTTGAACTCACTATGTAAATCAGGCTGTCCTTGAACTCACAGCTACCCACCTGCCTCAGCATCGTAAGTGTTGGGATTACAGGCATGAGCCACTGTGCTCGGCATTACTTTCTTTTATTATTTTTGGTACTAGAGACAGACCCAGGGTCTTCCTAAACTGGCACTGGTGATCCACTGGTCTGGTCTGGGCTGCAAAGGGTGCGCCCCCTGGGAGGCAGGAGTGGGAAGCATTGCATAGCCACGCCCGCTCCCTCTCTACCCCTCCCTTTCCCCTTTCCTCTCTCCCCTCCCCTTCCTCCTCCTCCTCCCAACAGCTGTACTGGCCACGTGGCTGCCGGCTCCGCCTCTGCCTGGGCGCGTGGTGCTCAGGCAAGAAATGCCACTGCGTGTTTTCCTCGTGCTCGAAGGCAGCTGCGCTAGATGCACTCCAGCAGCCGCCTCTGGCCCCAGGATGCAGAAGCCTTCATGAGCAGCTTACTAGGTCAGAATCTCAGCGCCGGGCTGAGTGGTGTGGTGGGGGGCGCTCTCCCTGCCAGCCCAGAACAAGTGTCTGGTTGGGGGTCCTCGCCAGGCCAGAGGACACATCCTGAGGGACCAATAGGGCAATGCCCTCAGCACTGGGGGCAGAAGGCCAAGTCCCTTGGGCCGCGGGGGGCCGGGCGAGGAAGGGAGGCCTCCTTGTTCCCTGAGGGGCTTCCGAGCCTGAGTTCTTTGCCCCTCCCCCGCTCCATCTCAGCCCCAAGGTTCTTGCGGGTTGCACCTTCAGCAGCAGCGAGGAACCCCGGGGAGTTGTGTGTGGTGGCGGCAGCCAAGCAGATTTAGCAAATACCTCTGGACGTTCCAGAACCTTCTCCAGAGAGGTTCAGCGCCTTTACCCATGTTTCGCCACGTCGTTTGTACTTGAAAAGGGGGTTTCTAGTTCCACATATATTCTGGATTCCACTCTTGCTAGAAATACGAACTATGCTTTATGTCCTTTCAAATCTCTATGAATATGAGCAAAAATATGGAGAACGTTTCAGTGTGGCACAGTGGCACACACCCGTGATACCAACACTCACGGAGGTTGAGGGAGGAGGGTGGCCGTTTGGGACCCAGCTGGGGAAACTAGTGAGACACTGCCACTAAGTATAAATAAACAAATAAATAAATAAGAGCTGGGGATGGAGCTTAGAGCACAGCTCCTGTTCAGCCGCCATTAACATGCTCCCTCAATAGTAATAATTTTGTATGTGTGTCTCGTTCAACTCTGTTTTTATAATATCTACATGGTGTCTTTTCAGTGACCACAAATTCACAGTTCTGTTAATCAGTCTACTATTTATGATTAATGTTTTCATTCTTTAAAATGATCTTTGCCTACCTTCAATCTATGAAGGCAAAATCCTAGGTTTTCCTCTAGACCTCGCGTTCCAGGTCTGTGTGTCCGGATTGTTATGAAGGGGATTCTTAAGACGATGGGATGGGCTCCTTCACAATGCCATGCTGGCTCCAGGGTCATGTTAATGATTTGGCACCATCTCACTGGTTCCCAGGCTCCCAGTATGCCCGAGACTTATATTTGCCTATCTTTGCTGCAGTACCACTTGGGTTTCATTTGCCTTTTATAGTAAATCTCATAGCTGGCAGTCTGTCTTCTGATTTGTTCTTAAAGACTGGATGTTCAAAGCTCTGTGCTGTTTGTAGACTTTTTATGGCCCACTTGCCAGTTTTCAAAAAAATGTCCTGGAGGCATTTTGTATATGTTGGTAATAAGCATCCTAGTGAGCACTAACAAGACAGAATTCCCTATCTGTGGGAAGGCTGTTGTCCTCCACTTCCTGAGGGCTTCTTTCTCTCTGATGTTGATACTTCTCATGGAATGCTCTTGCATGACCTTCATTAGATTTGTTCCTACGTTCTGTTTTTGGCACTGTTTTTTATGATCTTTTAAATTTGGTTTTCTGATTATTTGTTGTGGTTTTTCGTGTTTGACCCCATAACTGGAACATGGCTATCATCACTTATTAACTCTAATTTTTTTTTTGGTATTGGGAATCGAACTCAGGACTTTGCTCTTGCCAGGTAGGTGCTTATGCCTCTGAGCTATATCCCTGGCAACTCTAATGGATTTATATCATTGGAAATATTTTTCTATACAGAAATGTCATCTGCAAATAATGATAATTTTACTTCCTCTTTTTCCAAATTTATATTTTTATATTTCCCTGTTATCACTGAACTTTTTAGGCCTTCCAGTACATCATAGAATATATTCCAGTGGTCCTTTTCTTGTTTACAAATTCAGAGAGAAAATGTTTGGCATTTCACCAGTAAACTTGAAAGTCACCATAAGTTGTTTACTTGCTTTATTTATGTTTTGAGGTGGGGGGAGTTTTTTTGGTGGCAGGAGAGGGTAGAAACCCTTTACTGGGGTATGGGTGTTATAATTTACTATTAAGTTTTTCATCATGCAAAGGAGCTAAACTTTAATCAAAATGATCAAGCACTTGAGACACAGAGGTAAGAGTATTGCCTCAAGCTTAAGGCCAGCCTGGGCTACAAAGTGAGTTCAAGGCCTGCGTGAACTAGATACCAAGACCCTGTCTCGAAAAACAAAAGCTGGGAGTCTGAGCAACTATTTACAAGACAGCAATATGCAGTATAGTTACTGTTGTATGTTTCCTATTGTCTAATAACTGTTTTGATTTGCTTTATTGTTTTGTTCCCTTTAAACTATCACATAATTTTGCCTGCTTTGTTAGTGTATATAACACTAACTGACCATCAAGTGTTCAACTCTTAGATTTGAACACATCATGTCATGATATATATGATTTTTTTAAAAATCTAAATCTGATGTTCTCGGTCATCTCTTTTTTTGGAATACTGGCTCTGTTTTCAGGAGAGTTCATGGCACACAGTTTTATTTTCTTCTAATGTCCTTGTATTAGTAGTATTTCTCCCACTGATGAGATTGATATGTGTGATTCTATAGCTTCACAGGTTGCTTTTTAACAGTGACACTAATTTTTGTGATATAAAAGCACACAAAGCTATACAATTCCCCGCAACTTCTACTTTAATTGCATTCTCCAAGTTTTGTGATACCATATTTTTCCCATCGCTCATTTGTTATAGCTTTGTCTTAACCAGAGGCTGAGACATGATTTCAGTTGTTTTTAATGATACCAATTTTTATTTTTATGTTTTGACAGTCTCACTGCACTGCCCAGTCTGGCCTCAAACTTGAGGAGTCTATCAGTCCGCCTGCCTCAGGCCTCTGCGTACCTAGGCACAAGTCAATGCATGTACATATTAGTAGTGTTGAAATCACAGTGAAGAAAATCTTGGGTTACACCTGTATGTTAATGTCTCACCTTTCTCTTCCTCCAGCCCTGAGTATTATGGATGCACATGGCTGCTAGCTTCACCTACTTGAGTCTCTGTAGGATTGAAAGTTAGAAGATTTAAGGTTGTGCCTGCACCATCTGTTTACATGCTGCCTTCTCAAAGTGCCATTGAGTATTTCTTAATGATGACTTTGGGAGAAGATGACTATGAATATTCTTTTTTTTTTTAATGGTACCAGGGATCGAGCTCATGACCGCATGCTTGTAAGGCAGGCACTCATGCCACTGAGCTAAATCCCCAGCCCCGATGACTATGTTTTTGGTGTATGAACAGGGACCTGCATATGTGCATGATATCACCCAGGAAGAGTTGACAGCATAGAGAGTACATCCTCAATGAACTTGCTGCCAGTATTCCATTTTGGTTTATGGGAGTCACTGATTCTGACAGCATTCTGCTTAACCCTGTGCCACATAAGGCTTTAGACCTGACCTTGTATGCTACCTTTCTCCTTTTTTCCACTTCTACTGGATTAAAGCTTCCTGCCTTTCCTGCACACAGGCTGTCTGTTAGGTCTTGTAAAACCTTGGCTTCTGTTTGGAACTGTCATTAATGAGGCAGGTGAATGATTGTTGATACATAGGAAGTCTCCAATTATGGGGTGAATAGATTTTGTTATAAATAAAATGTATTCAACAATGTTTTTCAGGAAATGATGACTGAACCAGATGAGTTTGCTGCATTGCCTGAGGTGGACCAGCAACCTGTAAGAGATGACAATCATCCTCCCTCACCTAAAAGGAGGTTCATTGTGCCCATGCAGCCAGTGATAGAGGAAGGAGAGGGTGAGCCCCATCCTGAGGACTGGGCCAAGTCTAAGGGAGAAGGTGACCCTGTCTTTGGTGTGTGGACAGGGACTCACATATGTGCAAGTGTAAGGGCACCCATGAGAGAACAGGGAGTTACTGGGAGTTGCTGCAAGACATAAAGCAGACCAATTAGCTTCTCAGTGGTATGATGAGATCAGCTGTAATGGAGGGCAATGTGCGGTTTCCTCCCATTCAAGAGGCTGGGCCTTCTGGGAAGTCCTCCATGCTGGCCTCAGGTTCCTGCTGTAATGCTGTGTTTTAGGCCTCCTGCCTCCTCCACAACACCCAAGGTGTTGTCTCCTTGGTTCACAGTGTCAACTGACATTGCCTTTTATGTTTCAGAAGCAAGTGGCAGAATTCTTCTCTTCTTCCTTTATGGCAACTTCCAGGGATTTATATTCTCCACAATCTTCTCTTTATGTCTTCTCCCTTCAGGAGAATCCCAGTGTATTTTTTTACCTTGCCTCTCCAGTGTTCTCCACTTGAGTGAGTTTTATGTTTTGTGAATCTTGCCATTTTCTTCTGTCCTCCTCTCCCACTCTGACATAACTGATCACCAGTATGCTCTAGTAGCTTCCTTTCTGATCAGCCTGCTTCTGTTCTTGCCCCCTACTCACCTATACTGTCTTCCCCTGTACCAGAGTTATCACATGGAGAGGGAAATAAGGTCAGGCCACATACTTCTTGTTAACATGTCCTAAGCATGCACAACAGAACCCGAACTCATTACTTTGGTCCACAGATCCAACCTGGCTTGACTCTGTCACCTTCTCCTCACCCTGGTCCTGATGATCTTTTCCTTGCTCTCTCTGCCTCTGTCCTTCACTCTGTAGCCCCTGGTTGGATCGCTCAGCCCGTCCCCTGCCCTAGCTTTTGCCACAACCTGTATCTTCCCTCTGCATTTGCACTGGTTGTTCCATCTCCTCTTGTTTTTGGTACTGGGAATGAATCTCGGGGCCTTGTACTTGCCAGGTAGGCACTGTGTCACTGAGCTACATCGCTGGCTCTCCAGCTCCTCTTCAGAGTCTGCTCAGAGAGCACTTTCCCAGAAAGCCCAGCACCACCCAGAGGCACTGGTGGCCGGCTCTGTGGCTCCCTGTCCAAGCCCCACTCCCTTCCCCAACAAGGTTCTAAGTGGGTTATTGTGTGGCTCACCTGCCTGCCTTCCCCATGGCACCATCAGATCCAAAAGGACAGGGAAAGTTTCTGGCTGTTTGTGTCATTGCTGATCCCCAGGTCCTGAAGTAGTGAAAAATGAATAAATGACACAGATGTGCAGAAACTCACTCTTTTTTTGTCTTTTTGAGACCGAATGCTCACTATGCTAGTTAGGCTGGCCTTGAGCTCACTTTGTAGCCCAGGCTGATCTCCAACTCTCAGTCATCCTCCTGCCTCAGTCTCCTGAGTGTTGGTATTATAGGCATGTGCCACCACACCCATCTGGAAACCCACTTCTTTCCCACAAAGTGGCAAGATGAGGAAAGTCATATTCAGAGAGGGATTTCTAGTCCCACAGAGCAAGTATCACAAATCTTGACCTCATGTGGGCTTCCAGCTTTTCAGCATGTAGAGTGAGGCAGGGCAGCACTACATCATGAGGGACAGGGATTGGTGAAGTTTTGTGTCTCTATTGTCCTGTATGGCTGGGTGGCATTCCTTGAGCCAGAAGCTATGAGGAAGTTTTCACATACCCTGTGTCCTGAGGTCACATTGTCTGATCTGAGGTTTCTCTGAGGTTTTAGCTCCTTTTCTGAAAGATACTCCTAGGTGAGGAGGAACACATAAATGTCTATGGGGGCCTGAAAAAATGGCATTCTTAATGTTGAGACTCTCAACTTGGTTTCCAGGTGCCTCCGTCTGCCAGGATGCCCATGAGAAAATAGAGAGTGCTCACACCTCACTTGGCACCTGCTTGTCAGAGTGTATCCCAGAAGAGTTTAAGGGTATGGACCCTACCTTCTTGCTCCATATCTTGGTCCCCTTTCCCATATTGCACCCAAACTTCAGAATGACCAGTTTGATGACTCCTCCAGTGACAGTGAGATTAAGCTGCGTTTTAGTTCTGACTCTGTCTCACTTGACAGAGGAATTGGTGTGAGAGCTGTCTCTGCACGTGAACCTGTCATCACAGCAACACCTCCACTCACTGTGGTGTCCCATCAGCTGACATTGAGCCCACAGGAAGTCAATGCTGATATAAAATGTCAACTGAGAAGGGGAATTCGGCAGTTTGGAAGAAGTAAGTACTGGGAAGCATGTCTAGCAAGAAAAACACACAAACACTCTCTCAATATGTGATTTCAAATAGTTTGAGCTACTTCAGGAGCATCATCCTTTGCCAAATTGAGTTTTCTGTAGCTAAAGATGGTTGCTTTTAGGGCTGTGGATTTAGCTCAGCAGCTCAAGCGCCTGCCTAGCAAGTACAAGGATGTGAGCTTGATTCTCAGTACCAAAACAAACAAACAAACAAAATGGCTCCTCTCTGCCCTTTTTTTGGTAGGGAAGTGATACCAGGAATCAAATTCCAGACCTTCCATTTGCCAGGCAGGCACTGTGCCACTAAGCTGTATCCCTGGTCCCATCTTCTATTATTTTTTAAAATTTTTGTTTTTTATAAGTTCATGTTTACAGTGTATAATGATTACATTCATCATAGAGTGTTGGTATATGTGTATAATACAGGTTAATTATTTTTAAAATACCCTTCCCTTCCCCTTTCCCCCTTCTCTCCATTTTGCGGTCCCCTATTCTTTGCAAAAAATCTATCTCATTATTTTCTATTATCTATGTGTTATTTTTTTCTTTAATTTATATGTACTTTGCATTGCTCCTATTGGGGAAACAATGCCACATTTAACCTTCTGTGTCTAATTCGTTTAGCATTATAGACTCAAGGTGCATCCATTTTCCCACAAAAGACTTCAAGTTGATACATGTTTTTGGCACTGTAGTTCTCCATTGTGCATACATTTTCTTTATCCATTCATCTGCTCATAAACATATACACCATTCACAAGTTTTGTATATAATAAGTTGTGCTGCTATAAAACTGGGTATGCATGTGTCACTGTAATGAGATGTCTGTAACTCTTTAAGGAAGGTGCTTTGAAGTGATAGCTGTGTTGTATGGAATTTCTACTTTCAGTATTTTGAGGAATATCCATGTGAGGAATATCCATACTCATAGTGGTTTTAATAGTTTACAGTCCAACACCAATGTTGTAGGATTTCTTTTTTTTCACACAGTCTCTTCAGCGTTTATTGTTATTTGATTTCTTCTTGATAGACACACATTCTGCAGGGAATGGACTCCCAGTGTTTTTTCATTAGCATTTCTAATGGCAGAGATGTTGAACATTTTCACATGTATTTATTGCTGTTTTGTACTTCTCCTGAGAATTCATTTCAGGCTTCAATTTTTTGACTAGGTCTTTTATTTTAGGGAACTCATTTTTTTACTTCTTTATATAGTCTAGATATTAGTCCTCTGAGGAGCAGCCAGCAAGAATATTTTTCCCATTCTGTAGGCTATTTTTTTTACTCTGTTGGTAGTTTCCTTTGCTGTATGGGTTTTAATTTGATAACGTTCCATTTGTTGATTCTATTTTTATTACTACATGTTTGCAGTGCATAATTGTTACATTTATCAAAGGGAGTTAGTTCATGAATATAACACACTTCAATTCTTTTTATCTCCTAACCTTGTTCTTCCACCCTGCTTCTTCCATCTCTTGGTGCCTTCCCATTTACAAAAGCTCTTTTTCCATATTTTTCCTTCAATTCTTTTATTCACTCCCCTTTCCTGCCTCTCCCTACCTTCTTGCTCCATATCTTGGTCCCCTTTCCCTGTGAAAAAGATCTCCCTACTTCTTTTTACCTTCATTTTGTATTTTATTTATATTTTAATTTTCTCATATAAGAGAAGCCATGCAATATTTATGCTTGTGTGTCTGATTTATTTCACTTAGCATTATGGTTTCAGGATGCTTCTATTTACCTACAAATGCCCCAAGTTTATCGTACCTTATGGCAGAGTGTTGTTACACTGTGTATAAATACCACATTTTCTTTCTCCATTCATCTATTGATGGGCATATAGAGGCTGTTTCTAATATTTAGCTATTATAAATTGTGATGCTCTAAACACCAGTATATATGTACCCCTGTAATATGATGTCTTTAACTCTTTCAGGAAGATGCCTATGAGGAAAATCATTGGCTCAAATGGAATTTCTAAGTTTAGCTTTTTGGAGAAAACTTCATGCAAGTTTCTGTAGTTACTACACTACTTTACATTCCCACCAACAATATAGAACCTTTTTTTTCTATTTAGACAGGGTCTTGCTATGTGGTCCAGGCTGGCCTTGAACTCCTAGTGAGTCTCCTGCCTCAGCCTCTGAAGTGCTGGTGTGTGCCACCACACCTGGCTGTGTTTGGTAGCTTTTCATGGATTCTTGGTGTTTTGCTCAACTGTTTATCTATGGTTTATGTAATTTTGTTTAGCTGAGCTACTTTTGTGTATATATGTGTAGTGTGTGTCTTCTTAAAACTCATCAAACATTTTGCTTATTAAATTCATTATCTCTTTAGTTGTATTTTTTTGAACAAAACTTGATTGAACTTTATTCTAATCTTTTCTTTCATTATTTCAAATAATTCAGTTGTGTGTTTTTTATTTCCTTTATGTCCCATGGATCAGCTCTAGGGTTGTTGAGGGTTTTTTGAGGCATTTTGTAGCCTTGTCTTAAGTTTGTGGTTTTCTCGTGGGTGGTTGGAATGGGAAGACTTTTACTAGTGTGGCAATACCTTTAGTTAGCATCCAATTATTAATGATGCATTCTGGGTGTGTTATACTGCAGGCTTAGCCACTGTCTCAAACTCAAACAACCTCCATTAATTTGGAGGATGCAGTGTAATTATCTCAGAACTGAGTTCTGTGGTAATGGAACACAGGAGGAAACGAGAAAAACAGCAAAATAAAAAAAATAAAATAAGAGAAAAAGATGAAATTGAAAAAATAAACAAAAAACAATGGATATCCAAACTCCAAGAGCTAATGAAAAATGAAAGAAAGAAAGAAAGAAAGAAAGAAAGAAAGAAAGAAAGAAAGAAAGAAAGAAAGAAAGAAAGAAAGAAAAGGAAGGATTCCAAAAACATTTTGTGTTTTTGATTGGTTTCTTTCCAGGGTCTTCCATCTTGGAATCCAGCAGGTATGGGTAGGGATATTGAGTTACTGCTCAGTCGTATTTTATTTCCACCATCACGTTTGTGTGTGTGTGTGTGTGTGTGTGTGAATGCTGAACCCTGCCTTGCCTTTTCCTCTAGGCATATTTGGTCAATAGTGCCTGCCCTACACCTGTGGTCACTTCAGCAACTCCCTGTTTCCATGTCTTTCTGTGCACCCTAAGTCTTGGTTGTGTCCTGTGGGTTTTGAGGTGAACCTTACTCCACAGGTCCCTCTGTCCATACATCCCAGGCTGTGACAGTCATCCCAGCCATTCCATATTCTTGCTGTCTGCTGAGCAGACAGACCACTGAGCATTTGTGTCAATATCAGTAGGCAGCGGGCAGAAGAAGCAGAGTTGAGCAGTCTCCTGTGTTTAATGCCAGCACTCTCAAAGTCAGTCTCTTTGGAAGCCATAGGAGCCCATCCTGGCTGCTAATCACAGAGGATAGGGCCCCTGAGTCTCTTCTGACCTGAGCTTGAACTTCTCAGGGGAGCTATGTTCAGTCTGTGACATCTCTACTATTGTCTTCAATGGCTATCTCCAACCCAGTCACTTGTGGCAGGCGACACCAGGAGCATAGCTTCTCTGTGGCTCAGTTCCAAACAGTAAACCTCTTCCCAAAATGACTCCTGATTAAAGTTGGTCTAATCTCTCAGGCACTGTCCTGGACTTCTTCAGCTGCGGCCTGCCTTGCAGGAGTCACTTTCAGAGCAAAATGCTACGCTGTTTTTATGTTTTATAATAGTTGTAGGATTCTCTTGGGATCAGTGCTATCATCCAGCTCTGCTGTCTCTCCCTGGAGTTACTGTTTCCTTCCAGACTTGCCCTGAGTCAACAAGGCAAGACCCCTCCCCCAAAGCTAAGGAGAGCTTTGCAGACTTTACCTTGTTGCTTTATCTGTGCTGTGATCCACCTCTGCAGCTTCTGCACTGTTCTCAGTCTTCCTGTCACCTCCAACTGAATTCCCAGAGATCCAGCTATTATCTTTTCTTTACCAAGTTCTTCGTTTTGAGGTGTTTTGAATCTAGGGTCCTGCAAAGCCTGCATTTCACTTCTAGTCTCTACTCTGCCAACTTGGTCGTTATTTGAATCATTTTTTTACTATAATTTTTCAAAACCCACTTTTCCTCCGTTTCTTTTTTTTTAACTTTGTTATTATTTACAAAACTTTCTTGAGTAGATATATACAAGAATCTCAATTGAAGCATTCAAAACACATGCATTCTATAACATCATAGCCAATAAAACATGGATATTGACAGAGCAAGGTAGATTTCTGTTTCTTCTATTTTTGAGATATACTGAGATATTTTTGTTAATATCTTCAGAATATGAAAGGATTTTCAAACTACTTGATCAAGTGCAAGGATCTCTGGAAGTCAAGAAACAATTTTTTGAGTTTGCCATCAAGGAAGCAGCAAGGTGGGTGGACACTGGAACTGCAGTTTCTTTTCATAATGGGGCCAGTGCATGCTAGGGGTTGGGGAGGGGGAAAGATCCTACCTCCTGTTCTCAGGCCCTGGCCCTCACTCATAGTGAGGCTGACTCTACTTTTACTTGTGTCGATGTTGTCTGAGTCCATTCCATCCTTCCATGCCCACTCTGCCTGCCAGTCTGAGCATAGTCTGAGCTGGGTGTTAATCTACCACAAACACTCTGGATTTACTAGACAAACTCTTGCCATGTGGATACACTCTGATTCCAGGTAGATGGTGAGCTCCCCTTTCTATTCTCCCCACGGCCCTTCTGCATCACTGGTTCTTTGGGTATCTTTTTCTGAATGCCACATCTCTTTGTTGTCAGGTTTAAAAGACGAGACTTAATTAAGAAGCTGGAGAAGGTGCTGGAGAAAATAATTTCTGACATCTGTCTCTGAAGAAAAAGATGTTCACAGCCCCAGTGTATCTTCCTGTTTTACAGTGATCAGTGAGAAATGAGGAGCAGTTTGCTGTGCTCCAGAATGTAGCAGGATGTTGCTGAAGGGTCTTAGCACATGTTTAAGATTTGTTTTTCAGAAACTAAGAATGTAGCAGGATGTTGCTGAAGGGTCCTAGCACATGTTTAAGCACATGTTTAAGATTTGTTTTTCAGAAGCTAAGAATAAGTGATATTTCTGTTAGGAAAAATTGAGCTGTTGCCCTAAGAATTGTTCTGAAGGGGTGGTTTGTTTTTATTATAAGGTGAAAGATGTTGTTACACTGTAGCTTTTGTGTCTACAGCAGGTCCCACAGTCATGGCCATTACTTATATCTGTCTTCTCTACTACTCATTTTTTAAAAATTCCATTTACTTTGAGACAACTTCTCAGAAGCTCATGCTCTGTGACTTGGCAGAATTGCTTAAACCCTAACTGCTGAAGATTATTTTCAATTATGTGTTGTGCCTAAATTGGGTTCCTATAATTTTATAGTACATCACAAAATAGAGTAGCACTAAGTAGTCCCTTGGCATTCCACACTTATTTGTCCTTTTTCTCTGTTTAGTAGTGTCCCAATTTCCTTTGTTAGTAAAGTTCTATAACTTCACAAATGATGCGTTACCTTTTGATGGAGAGACAGTTGAGCAATGAGCCTCATCTGGTAGCCACAAATTCCCTTTAAATGGATTTGTGTTTAAGTTTCTTTCGAAAAACTTTTCTCCATCAAAATACTAGTAAAGATCTTTAGTTCAGCAGGGGCAGGAAATGTTATGTTCATGTAACAATAGTGATGGTAACCCCTCACATTATCCCTTTGCTGAAGTCATGAATTTGGCAGTATATTTGATGCTAAGAGAGAGCATTGCTACCCCTTAGGTTATATTGACTCAGGCCCAAAATGTGCTGTCTCATAGTACAACTGTAATTGAAGAAGCTTCAAAAAATCATTTTACAGTTTGAGCCAGCCAGTTAAGAATGCTGAAGAACATCATGGGCCTAATGAGTCTTTTAGCATGAGCTCATTGCTGTACTACATTTCCTAAGAAGGAGTTCCATATTTGTGAGTGATGCTGTGTGGAATACTGTGATGGTAGATATGGCCTTTCCTAAAGCTACAGATGGTTTTCTCGGTGTACAGTATGTGGGAATGAAAATTCATAACTAGAGTAAGTGTATATTGAAGTACAGACAAAAAAACTGCCTTTTCCCTGATGGGGTCCATCAAAAGAATCAAACTGCTACCTACCTAGAAGCTGACAGACCCTTCTGGGCTATAGTACCATATTGAGGGTTCAGTGTTTGTGTCTGCTTCTGGAACACTGGATAGATGGAGGTGACTCTACTGACATCAGTCTTGGTCACTGGAAACTCATCATTATGGGCCATGATTGCATGACCATGCCGCACCATCCCTTCCTGAAAGATAAAGAGTAGGATCTAAGGAGGTGTGTGGATGGGCCTAGGTGCCTAGAGTGGCTTCAGTATATAAAGCAAAGAAAATGAGGTCCTCTATCCTACAGCCTTAATAAACAATCAGTAACTTGAATGAGTTTGAAATTACTCTGTGTTTTAGTCATGGTTCTTTGGACAGATCCAATAGGGTAGAGGGAAAGATGTAGATTTATTATATGAATTGACTCACCTGATTATAAAAAGCCTGAAAAGTTCCACAATAGGCTATCTGCAGGCTGCAGAACCAGAGAATCCTGTATATGGTTTAGTCTACGTTTTAGGGCCTTAGAACTAAGGAAGTTGATGGCATAACACTTAGTCCAATGCCAGGGACCTGAGGGGTAAGGGGTCTAATGGGAGAGGGGGTACTTGGTATTAGTCTGAAGTATAGCAGCCAGAGAACCTGCCTGCCATCACAGGACAAATGAAGAAGGTTGTCCTCATGCCAGATGATAGAATTCACCATTGCTTTGCTTTTTTATTGTTTGTTTTCTTTTTTCCCATCAGCTGGTTACAGGGAACACCCCAGGAGGCCACAGAGTACTTTCTGTTGGTCTGGGCCCCATTCTAAGCTAGCAGGTTTTCAGATCACTTATCAGTTGGTCAGAACATCACTGAAAATAAGGTTTATGTTGCCACCTACATCTGACAGGCTAACTTATTGCCGAGGCCCTTTTGCTAGCAGTTCAAAGATTGAGCTATATGGATTTGCTCTACACCTGATTGATATATCCTCTTGGTGTGCCCCTAGCCTACTATCATGAAAATTTTCACTGATTTGGAGGGCTCTGGTTTTGTGTGGAAGTGATTTTTCACACTGTGTCTTACAAATGGGTGGCCAGTTTATCTGGATTAGTTGCATATTCTTTCTTAATCAGAATAATGCCATCAGTGTGACAGAATGTTGTCATGTGTTGTGTAAGGGAAACATACTCAAGATCCCAAAAGACTAGTTTAAGACATAAACCTAGAGAGTTGATACAAGCCTGAAGTAGTATGTGAAGATGTATTGTTACCCTTTCCAGGTAAAGCCAAATCCTTCTTGGTAATAATTACTGAAAAAGGAAAAAAAATTTATAGAATCAGTACTGCATATCAAGTTTTCAGAGAGATGTTGATTGTTATGGCAACAAAACCACAAGTAGAACAGCAACTGTACTTGAAATAATCAGATTTGGTTTATGATAATTGTTTATAATGCCTGAAGATCAACAGTTTCTCTGACAGGACAAATTGGAAGTTGAGATGGATGGTGCAGTAATTACCAGCCTGGATTTTGAATCCTTAATGGTACCACAAATCATTGCAGAGTAGATTTGGGGGAAATGACCCACTGTAAGGCAGAGCGGAGATGAAGTCCTTGATAACCTGATTTCCATAAGCCCTTACTATATATAGTGGGCCACAGTGATATTTTGGTATCTTAGAAATTGTCACTCAGATCCAGTATCATATATCTGAGAATTCTGATTAACTTCCCATCATGACTAAAATTAATAAATGATCACAGATGCATTTGAGGAAGGCTGGGACAGCAATTAACATAAATATTTGTTATGGCATATTTGTGAGCTTCCTGTTAACTATAAATACTTTATGTAAATTTAACATACACCTGGAAAAGGCTTATTTTGGCTCTTGGTCCCAGAGGTTCCAGTCCAAGATCAGGTGATTCCTGTGCTTTGGGTTCCTGGTGAAGGTAACACATCATGGCAGGAGTGCACAGTGGTGTGAATCCACTAAACCTGTGAGCCAGGATACAAAAGAGCTAACAATCATGGACCGGCATCCCAAAATCCTCTTCAAAGGCATGCCGCCAATGACCTAAGAACCTTTCACAAGGCCACCACCTCCTCTGGGGCCCACACTTTTAAGACATGCATTTTTGACTGGGCATGGTGATGCACGCCTGTAATCCCAGCATTCGGGAGGCAGAGGCAGAGGCGGAGGCAGAGGCAGAAGAATAACTGCGAGTTAGAGCCCTGCCTAGACTACAGAGTGAGTTCAAGGCCAGCTTGAACTGCATAGTGAAACCCTGTCTCAAAAAGACCAAAAAACAAAAGACATGCATCTTTGAGGCACATTTATCTGAACCATAGCACATGGTTCACTCTTAAGGACAAGACACAAATCACTGACCACCACAGAACCACAAAACTGCTGGGGACTGAGAAATCCCTGGAAAGTACTTCACCATGGTCTAGCAGAAAGTTACTTCCTCTTTCCCTACCAAAGAGTGTAAATTTTGGTACTGGGACAAAAGGAGGTAACTTCTGTTGCTGTTTTTTTATGGCAACCATAGAACACTTCAATCATTTATGTGGATATTTTGTTGTGAGTTGAAAGTCCTTAGCATATCATTTTCTTCTCCAAGCTTTCCAACACATTGAGAGGCAACCACTCTTCTTCATTAGATCCCAAGTTTTGTCAGTAGTACTCATAGGCACCATGTGCTGTCAAGACCTGCAGTTTAAAGAGAGGGCATGGAAGCACAAAAGCAAAAGTAACTGGCTAGAGGTCATCAACTAATAAAAGCATACCTGGAGCAGCACTTCAAAGCTAGGTCTGTCTGCACACAAAATGTTTTCCACTCCAACATGGTCTACCAGATGCAAGATTGTTAGGCTCACGTTGACCCATCATCTCCCACTGGATCCTATTTATTCATCAAGTGACCTAGGATCTAGAATGTTCTCTAGTCAGTTCTTTCCTTGACAAGGTCTCCATGGGAGAGGAGGGCCTAGCTCTCATCTGCAGTTGCCTCAGCCCATCAGCTCTGAACACTGGAAGTTGCCCCTATCAGACAAGGCCCAGTTACTTTTACTCAGTTTACCCTGGTCCCTTGGAGCTGAGCTTTTCTTTCTATTCTCTAAAACAGATGCTTGAAAATCAACTAAACTTGAACTCCTCTTACCCCCATAGCTTGCAGCCTGTATTAGGTATTTGGCAATGACTTTCTACATGCATCACCAATGCTGCGAAGATGTACTTGAGCCCAAATCATGCCAGGCATTGGCTATGCTATTGTATCATCATGCTCATCTTCAACCCTCACGCAAGCTTTTGGGGGGCTATAGTTTTCCCTAAACCTCTGTGGCAGTTGGGCCTCAAAAGATTAAAGCAAGTCCTCTAGATCAGACACTTGGCTTGCAGCTGAACCCAGACTTAAACTCAAAAGACCTTTCCTCCACTGCCCATCTCTAAAAACTCTATAGTAATGCAACTATACTACCCAACAGAGAGACTAGATTCCTTAGTAAGTTTAGAGCCATGAGCAAAGAAGTATATAAATTTTGCCTTCTCAAATAAAGTCCATAGGAATAACCTCTTCTTGAATTAAAGGCCAACAATCTTACAGGGTTCCTTGGAAGATGCTGGACATCTGTACCCTGAGCCTGGTCAAGGAAGAAAAGATGTCCTCACTATTGAAAATGGGCACCTAGGGTTGGGGATTTAGCTCAGTGGTGTAAGCGCCTGCCTTGCAAGCACATGGTTGTGAGTTTGATCCTTGGTACCGATAAAAAAAAAAGAAAAAAAAAGGGCACCTAGAAAAACAAAAGCCCCTCTTAGAGAGAGATACTCTGAAATCCAATTCACACCAAACAGTGGAGATCCAGTTTAAAGCTAAAACCCAATATTACGTACACAGTCTGTCTTCCTGATTCCCAAGTGCATGGTCACCTGTTTGTTGGCTGCACTCTCTACTCCTTCCTTAATTCTCCTTGTGTGTTTAGATGTCACTGGAGTCTGTCTCCCTCTAGCTGTTATATAGCATTGAAGAGCCCAAGCATGCCTGGGCAGAAGGAAGCCATAGCTTTGGAGGTAACTGCAAGAGAAACTTGCACTTTTGGCAGTAGTGGGGTTTGAACCCAGGGAGTGTTGAAAAACACTCTATCTCATGCCTTTGCTTTGCTTTCTTTTCTTTTTTCCTTTTCATTTTCCTTTTCCTTTTCTTTCTTGACAAGTTCTCACCGAGTTGTCCAGCCTTCAGTCTTATAATCCTCTTGCTTCAGCTTCCCAAGCAATCAGATTATGGGCATGTAGCATGATGTTTAGGAGGAAAACTTGTTTTCAGTGCTTGGTTTGTGGCACCCACCTGCCCCCTCCATGTATTCAGCCCATAGGTTGTATAAGTGCAATGCATTTTCATTGACAACTTAGATGTTTTGCAGATAGTGTTTTGTATATTTTTGACTTTTAAAAAATCAAACCTTTGTTGATCTTGATGATCACATGCTACCTTTGTACCTGAAATAAGTGACTTACTAATCTCAACCTGGCACTGCCTGCCTGCCACCCTCAGGATCCTTACTGGGTAAGACTCTGCCCCTCCTCCTTCACCCCACCACTGCTGCTATAGGCAGGCAGATTGTCTGGGTTTTTTTTTAAAGATTGTCTGTTAATAACAGTGCTATGCCTTATACCTAGATGCCCCCAAAACCTCATGCACTCATAGGTGGAGCTTTTGGGAAGTGATTGGATCATAGGTGTACAATATTGGATTAGTCCACCGATTGGCTTAGCACAGTTCTGGGTGTGGACAATGGATTTATTGAACAGGGAAGAATCACCCTGGTTGTGGGTGGCACTAACCAATAAACTTGTACCCTGTATGAAATAAAAATAGAAGAGAGAAATCTTGCTGCTTCCTGTTTACTATATCATGGATTGTTGCTCTTCTGACATGCTCGTCTGCCTTGCTGACCTACCTTGGATCCAGCTGACTATGGACTGAAACCTCTACAAACTGTGTGCTAAATAAACCTTTTCTTCTTTAATTTGTGGATGTCTGGTATTTTGTCCTGGCAATGAGAAATTAACTGAGACAAGCAGCCAGAAGCACTCCTAAATCACACCATCACTGAAGTGTGAGATGTGAAGAGCCATCCACTCCATCTCTTTGCCACTATCTTCCCAGTGTATAGCAGAGAACCCAGCCCTGGAAAACCTTTGTGGAGAATTTGCTGAATAGAAAAATACCAAAAAGAATATCCAAGGATTATCTTATGCCGTGGCTTGTATTTAGATGTCCCCCAAAGCCTCATATGCTCATAAGTGGAGCTTTTCAGAGGTAGGTGAATCAAGGGTTTGTGATTATGGATTAAGGTTATATGATGACTAAGTTAGTCCACTGATTGGCTTAGATAGTCCTAGATGTGGGTAATGGGAAGGCTCCACCCTGGGTATGAGTGGTGCCAACCAGTAGCCTTGGTAGAATATAAAGGGAACCAGAGAAGGAAAACTTGCAGCTGTCTTATTGTCTACCCTCCTGTAGACTGTCTCTCCTCTGCTGTGCCACTCTCTCATGCCAGCCTTCCTTGGAGCCAGATGACTATGGACTGAAACTTCTCCAAGCTGTGAACTTAAATAAACCTTTCTGCTTTTAAGTTTGGGTGTTGGTTACCTTGTCTCCGCAACAAGAAAGTAACCAAGATACCTTAAGTTCCTCATGGGGCTTGATTGCTTTTCTAACAAAGTGGCTTTTCATCTTCAGAATAGAGGGATTACAGAAGCACAGCATTCTTGTGGCCAGAGAAAACAATAACAAAACAGGAAAGTCAAGGCCACAAGAACCCTCAAACTTCTTCTGTGCCAGGATTGCAGTAATGTGATCCCAAAAAGGAAAGGACCCATCCAAGGTCAAGGCAACTAGGGCCAGAGCAGTCTAGAAGCCAGGTATTCAAACCCTACAGATCCATACAGCTACTCCTTGCCTTGACCAAGGACCCTTAGTTATTTGTGGTGAGTGCTTCTGTACACTCTGTGGGCAGGATTTCTGCAAGCATGCACTGTCAAATGCCTATGCTCTCTTCCTATAGCTCAAAATATAGTTTGGCAACCCCAGAAATACTTGTCAACTATTCCAGTATTATATAGGACATGGCACATTTACAGAAAAGAGTAACTGCCTCCAAGTATTTTATCAGGTCAAATCTGTGACAAATCTTTTATACATATGCTGCATATAAGTATATATTTATAAATAATTTTTCAAATTATATGCAGTATATCTCTATATATAAACAAATGCATGTATATGTACATGTATGTGATTTACAGATGTGTATGTCTATGTATCATACATATGCCTTTTCCTGTACATACATTTTTTTAGAAAACATGAGAAAAAATTTATTTTATTTTATTTTTTTAAGATTTTATTTAAAGAGAAACAAAAGCATGTAAAGGATAGAGATAATACAGAATTCCAAAAAAAAGATAAACAATAGTAATCACTAGTTAATAAATTACATATTATCCTCTTAGAAATAGTTGTTCAAGTTACAAAATTAAAGCATACAAAGTAGATAGTCAAACAGTGAGAGTGTGAACAGCTACGCATGCATGAATCTCTATGTGTATTTCTATCCTTTCTGTATTAGAGGGAAAAACAAAACTTAGCAAGAAAAAACAAAACAAATTCCTATAAAAACGTGAAACCAAAAAGTCGTATAAAACCACAATACAAGGTGATCTACAATGATTACTGTGTTGTTTCTTATTATCTTCAATAAAATGTCTATATCATCAGGCATAATTGAATATAGCAGCATAATTGAGTATAGCAGTAAATAACAATATTAGTAAAATAAAACATCGTAGACAGTATAAAACTTCAAAGGCAGGTAATAATCAAACCAGAGTGGATATTCTAGTGGATCTTGTCATCTTAAGTGCAATTGCCTATACTCTGAGACTTGATACTATCAATCATAACAGCTTTTAATAAAATCTATCAATACAAAACAGCAATCCAACAAAACAGGTTCAATTGCGATCAGTCATGGTAAAACTGTGTAGGTTTTACAGAGCTTTAGATTAAGTTAATAGGAAATTAAGGATGATTACCATACTATATCCTGTTATTTTTGGGATTACTGTCTGTGCCCTCAAATCTAGTACAGGTAGAATGACTGGAAAAGAATATAATACATCTAAGCAGAGTAGTGTGAGTAATGTGTATTTTAAATCCTGGTGCACTATTAACAATATAGTGTATCAAGGCCATCTATGTTAGAGATTCTAGCCATCCTTCTCTGCCTCATTTCTGCTTTGCTACTTTTCTGCCTTTGTTTAGTTTTCTCCTTCATTCTACTGCCTACCCCACTCATTGAGACCTTTCTGCCACTGTTCCTAAAATCCTGGTATTTTTTTCTCTCTCCAGAATATCCTTCAGCATTCTCTGCAGAGTTGGATTGGTGGTCACAAAGTCACCCAGTTCCTCTTTGTCATGGAAGCATCTTGTTTCTCCATTAATTTCTAGTGACAGTATTGCAGGGTACATCAATCTGGTCTGGAGGCCACCTTTCTTCAGGACTTGGAAGACTTCACTCCAAGCTCTTCTTGATCTGATGGTCTGTGTCGAGAAGTTAGCCGTGATTCTGATGGGCTTACCTTTATAGGTAATCTGTTTCTTTTCTCTGATGGCTTTTAATATTCCATTTTTATATTGAATTTCTGGTATCTTGATTATTATATGTCTGGGTGTAGCTCTGTTTTGGTTGTAGGTGGCTGGAGTTCTGTATGCCTCACACAACTGAATAGAAAACATGAGAAAATTTTTATTTTAGCTTGCAAAAGTCAACAAAATCCCTTTTTATTGCACTCTCAGTAGCATGTAAGTGCTCCAAGTTGGTGTTACAATGCAGCTCATTGAGACCTCAGTATTAGTCAACTTTCTCATGGCTGAGATACAATATCCAGTACTCACAGTTTAAAGGAGGAGAGGTTTAATTCAGCTCACAGTTTGGGGGATTAAGTCCTCAGTCACCTGGCTCCCGAAGTAGGAATGGCATGGCAGAAGGATATGGCAGAGAAAAGCTGCTCAGTTCATGGCAGTTGGGAAGCAGAGAAGGGGAAAAAATGTCACAAAGGAAGGGGCTAGACATCAGATATTGTACCTGAGGCCACACATTTATGATATACTCACACACCCAGGAGGGTGCTGGACTAATCTGCTTGGCATTTCTTAATCCAGTGAAGTTGGCATATCCGGATTAATGGGCATAAGTACTTATCATCTTTGTCTTATGCCAGGCATGTTGCAGTTTTTTTTGTATTGATGATACTAGGTTGATGGGAGAGGAAGTAGCAACTAGTCTAGACACATTGCCAACACACCATCACGACAAAACAGTATTAATTCCTACAAAAAATGCAAGTGTCTTTCAACTTAGTGATTTTTTTGGTCAAGGGCTTTGAGCACTCAGTACGTACAGAGTGAAAAGCAAGTGGGTTCAACTCAGTCTTGCTACTTCTTAAAATGGACATGAGTAAGGGTGGGCCCCAATGGGTCTTGGTGTAACAGACCTAATTGTGGAATGCTGCAATGATTTTACTACCAACACCAGAAAACTTGAGAATTTTGACTAATCCCAGAAAAGAAAGCTGTGGGAGCCCACACCTATAGACTCATGGGGCCTTATCTGTGATCAGTTGACGAGAAAAACAAAACTGGGGCCTGGATTACAGGTGCATCCCCAAAATAGGTAGGTACCAAGTAGATTAGCTTTGTATTGCTGAGTAACCATAAATTTAGGGGCTTAAAACAAGTTTGAAAACTAGGCGGCTTTAGCTACTATCTCTGAGTGTGTCACAAGGTCCAAGTGTCAGGAAGGCTGAGTTATTATCTGGAGCCTATGGAATACTCCACTTGCAAGATCATCCCAGTCCAGTTTCTCAAGGCGGTAGGAATGAGGTCTCTGTGGCCTTGCTGGCTTTCCTGCCAGGGGATGCTTTAAACTCCTACATCCACCACCAAAGCCTTTTGTGGATACTCCTTTATCTTCAAGGAAGGGCTTCGGTATGACTTCTTTCTTGTGTCTTGAATCTCTGTGGACTCTTCTGTTCTTTCAAGGATGTCCCTGAGAGGGTCGGACTCACCCACATCACTTCTGTGTATTTGGATCTATTGACTTAAGACCTTATTTATGCAAACAAAATTCCACCACCTCAGTATTCATGTTCATGTTTGATTGATTATAAAGGAGATGGGAATCTGTAGAGGCATAATCAGGACACTGGTGTCTTAGATTAGGCTGCTATAACACAGTAATCAGAGGCTGGGTGGCATAAACAAAAACATTTCTCATGTTTATGGATACCAAGAAGTTCAAGAGTAGGTTTTCAACATGGTCACTTTCTGGTAAGCACAACTTCCTAGCCTGGAGTTGGTCACCTTGCTGTGTCCTCAAATGTTGCAGAGGGAGGAGGAAGGAGAAATAAAATTCTCATTTCTAATTATAATAGAACTAATCCTGTCGTGGGGTTCCACCTTCAAGACTGTATGTAACCTAATCACTTCACAAATCCCCATCTCCAAGTACTACTGCCAATGGGGTCACCATACCACTTTGTGGAGGACATATTCAGCCCATAACACTTACCTACCACACAAGTGAAAAGTGGACAGCTGCAACACTACAGTCCAAGTGGGTGCTTCATATTTGAAGTGAAACACTTGGTCGCTGTCTAGATAGGGCACTGATGAGCTGCATAATGGAAATGGAGTAAGTAAACTATGATGTTGACATTAAAACAGTTAGTGTAGAGTAGAAGGAAAGAATACAGACTATAGGACCAGAAATACATGGGTTAAATTCTGACTATCTCTTCTAAAATATGCCATTCTGACAAGCTATTGGTCATCATGAGTTTTAATTTTTTTCTTATTAAAAAGAATTAAGAAAGAATACAGTACTACCCACCCTACTGAAAGGTTCTGAGAATTAAATGTGAAAACTCAAAACAACAGCTCCTCATAGGTATGCTGTAAATGGCAGTTATTATTTTATGCAACTAGCACAATCTTGACTCAAGAGGCTTCTATACTCCATCCACATAAGGTGGACGGTGTTAGCAAGATTGCAGAATGGGAAGCCCTAGAAACTCCCTCCCCACAGATAGAATTGACCACATATATAATGATTGCCATCATTTTTTTTTTTTTTTTGGTCTTCTTGAGACAAGGTATTTCCATGCAGTTCAGGCTGTCTTTGAATTCACTTTGTAGCCCAGGCTGGTCTCAAACTGGCAACAATCCTCCTGCCTCAGCCTCCCAAGTGCTGGGATTACAACCGTGTCTCACCACGCCCTGCTACGATTACCATTCTGAATAAACACAGAAACATGCCAGGCTCTTGCGAACATGAAACCAACCACATTTAACACTAGTAGGAAAGTTCATGGCACAACGAACCTCCCACCCTGGGGCAGTGCAGCACATCTAGGAGAAAACCTTCACCTCCCATCTTCTCCCTGGGAAGGGAAAGGACTAAAAGCTACGTCCAACATTCTGGCTTTTAGGGGTGCTGCTTAATGGACCAATTTCTGACTAGCCTGTATTCAAGCACTGAGAATAGTGCTTCAAATGTAGGGTCATGAAAAGCAAAATTATGTATCAATATCTGTAATGCCGATATTAACCACTAGGAGGCGAGTCATCACCGCCAATTAGTACAGTACCAGGGAGAGGGCAGTATTAGACCCCAGAATGACAAGATCAAAGTATAAATCAGCAAAACAACTAGGAAGTTTCACAAACAAGCCCAGAGAGTGAAGAAACAGCCTATAGAATGACTTATTAAAAGCACAGTGGTCAATTAAAACTACAAAAAAGGAAAACAGAAGACAAAAATAGAAACTAAGAATAAGAGTAAAAACAGAAGACGTTATCAAATGTAGGATATATAAGTTCAATTATATCCATAATCACTTTGAATATTAGTCCTCAGTCTAATTCTCATTTAAAGACAGAGACTGTCAAAGTGATAAAAAAGCAAAGTACAAGTACGTATATATTATCTAAAAGAAACTCACTTTAATTATAAAAACATATAGTTTAATAGTAAAGAAATAAAGTTAAACCATGCAAACACTAACCAAAAGAAAGTAGTTGTGCTGGGCGTGGTGGCGCATGTCTGTAATTTCAGCACTCTGAGGCAGGAGGCTCTTCAGCGAGTTTAAGGCTAGTCTGGGCTACACAGTGAGTTCAAGACCTGCCTGAGCTATAAAGTGAGTTCAAGGTCAGCCTAAACCACATAACAAGATCCTGTCTGAAAAAAATAGCAGCTGTTATATTAATTTCAGATGGAGCAGTCTTCAGAACAAAGGAAATTACCAGGGCCACAAAAGGATATTCCATAATGATAAAGGGATCAATTCTCCAGGAAGACATAACAGCCCTTAATGTGCATGTGCATAGCAACAGAGTCAAAATACATGAAGAAAAACTAGCCAGACCTTAGGTTGGAAGTCTAAGAAATAGACAGATCCAATAGGCAGCAAATCAGTGAGGTCACTGGTGCAAATGGAAAATGGGAATTGGAACAGTCACTATGGAAAACTGTATAGTTCCCTAATTCTGTCTTTGAATTAGTGTATTTAGGCCACTAATGTTCAAAGTGATTATGGATATAATTGAACTTATATATAAAAGAATTTCAATGGAAATATTGTAACTCAGCAATTCTACTTCTGGGTATATATCAAAAAGAATCCACTTCTGGGTGTTGAAAAGCTATCTGCACACTCAGGTTCATCTCACATTGTTGACAATAGCACAGACAAGAAAGGGTCAAATATCCTCCATGGGATAAGTAGGTGAGGAACCCATGTCATGTACATACTATGGGTGACAACAGTTCTGAAAAGGATTCGCATCATGTTCTCCTACCTGTGTGAACCTTAGTCAGTCACAAAAGGACAAATAAGCACTGCATGACTTCTCCCATATAAATCATCCAAAGTAGTCAAAATCCTGGAAGCAGAAAGTAGAAAGGTTGTTTCTGAGAGCTGAATGCTGAGGCAGAGGGTTGAATGAGTGTTTAGTGTGTGTGCTGGAGTGATGAACATTTAGAGACTGGGTACCCACACTGCACCCCAAAACCCACTTATTTATCGCAATGTGCCAACACTGGAATTAAACCTAAATACTGAGGTTTTAGTTTAGGAAAGATAACTCATACATTAACATCTTTTGTCTTAAAAGAAAAACAACAAGTGCTCCATAGTTTCGCCGTCACCGCTGGAGTCACTCTGCAGATGAAAGGTTCTAATAATCTGTTGCATGGCACTGTGAAGACACTGTGCACTACCGAACTGCACACTTACACATGGTTAAGGTGTGAAAATTAATGTCATGGTTTTTTTCCACAGGGAAAAAATAAGATAGGCAGAGGCAGATGACAGCAGGGTCCTACCTCCCCTGGGTGACCCTGACAGGAAGAGCAAATGAGTAGAGAATGTTCTAGATCCAGGCTCATGTGAAGAATAGAGACCAAGGGGGGATGATGTTTGGGGGTCAGGGGACCAGGGAGTGTAGTGTGTCGAGGCCACACTGGAGTGGCGGGAATAAATATTGAACTGAACTCTATTTTCATAGACTGTGGATTCCAGTTGGCAATAAAGATCCTAAACTCGCAGAGCAAAAGTTGTTTAGCACAAGTGTGCTGTCAGTTGAAATTAGAGGTTGATCTGAAAATGAGCACATGGTATGACTATCAACAAGTGACTGGTAGTCAAGGAAGCCCTCTCTGAGGAGGAGACAGCTCACTTGAAGAAGGAATAAGGGTCCTTGGATCTCAGTTCTATTAATGAGGCCATCATTTATGCAGAATGCCCTCTTCCCTGAGGCCAGAGTAAAAGGAAAGGACATGATTTTTCATGGGGGTCTTATGTGTGGGTTGCAGACGGATCTTTTCTTCTTGAATGTCTGTCCCACTATACCATCAAATGAGGAGATACAGAGAGACTGCTAAGTGAGTGAACTCCTACTATTGCATAAGACCATCTGCCTGTGAGAAATCTATAACCCACACATAAATATATGTGTATAAATGTATTTATGTGTATATACATATAAACACAAATATTGTCTTCCACTTATTTTCATTTTCCGACTGAAAGAGGTTTTGCTACTCAGGGAGGTTCCACGGGAAAATATTAAGGACGAGGCTCCTGAAATTATTTTAGGTTTCTGAAATTCCTTCTTGTGTCTGATTCTATTTAAAGGCATTATTGACCTAGATTCCAATAGTGAAATGATGCTCTTAATCTATGGCAAAAAGTGGCAATGAAGTTTCTCAAATTATCACATTTTGATATCTCTATTTAAATACCTATGCAATGCAAGGATCTAAGTAACCAGTAAGTGCTTCCTGTGAACCTTATAGTCGAAACAAAGAAGATATTATAGATGACTGGGTGTCTTCATTATTTTCTTATTGCTGAGACAAGACATTTGACATCCACAAGTTGAAGGAGGAAAGGTTTGTTTTAGCTCATAGTTTGTAGAGGTTTTAGTCTATAGTCAGGTGGCTCCAAGTCAGGGTAGCATGGTAGAGAGCCATGACAAAGGAAATACAGTCCATGGTATGGCAGGCAGAAAGCAACCACAATGAGCCTCCCTTTTCCTCTTTATGCTATTCAGGTTACAAGCCTATTAGTTGGTGACACTCATACCCACGGTGGGTTTCTGTCTTCAATAAATCCATTCAGCCACTCCAGAATCCTGATGATCCAATCAATGGGCTAAAGTAGTTCAGGGAGGAAAAGATACGATTAGGTTTTTCAAATTCCATGTCAAGGGCTGGGGATACAGCTCAGTGGCATAAGTTCCTGGCAAGCAAAAGCTCCTGAGTTTAATTCCCATTACCAAAGAAGAAGGAGGAGGAAGAGGAGGGGGAGGAGGAGGAGGAGCAGGAGGAGGAGGAGGAGGAGGAGGAGGAAGAGAATTCCATGTCAAAATCTACCTAAAGGACCTGAAGGTTTTCTTGAGGGCCATGAAACTATTATTTCTAGTAGCTTAAGAGTTAAAGTTGGGGAAAAAAAGAGTTAAGAGTTGGGAAAACCAAAGTCTAGGTGGATGATCTGATGAATTACAACACAAATTTTAATTTTCAACGTTGGAGAGTACCTTCTAATCTTAGGACAATGATTGAGAATTGAATGAGATCATGAAAATTGGTTGGTAAAACAAGAATGAAAAACCTGTTTGAATAATTCATCAAAAAAGAAAAAAATGAATAATAATTGTTGCTGAGAATATTCAAAGAAGGGGAATATTGTGGAAAGAAGGTTACACTGTTGGTGGGAATATAAATTAGTATGGCCATGGGGAAAACAGTATGGAAGTCCCTCAAAAGTCTAAAAATAGAACTGTCTTAAGAACAAGCAATCTTACTGTTCAGTATAAATCCAAAATAACTGAATTCAGGATCTTAAAGCAATATTGCATTCTCCTTACTCATTGTAGTATTATTTCCTGTAGCCAAGCTATGGAATTGATCTAAGTGCCCATGAATGAATGAATGGCTAAAGAAAATATGATGTGCATCTACAACAGAATATGATTTGGCCTTAAAAAAGAAGGAAGTGCTATCATTCATAGCTATATGATTGAACCTAGAGGCCATTATACCAAGTGAACCTAGAGGCCATGATTTCACTCAAACGTGAAATCTGAAAAAGTCAGACTCAAAGAACTGGACAGAAGAATGGTGAATTCCAGAGGCTGAGTGATGGGAGCATTGGTCAAAGGACACAAAATTTTTCAGTTAGGAGGAAAAATTTCACAGTATCTGCTGTGCAGCCTGGTGATTATAGTTAATAATAATATGTTGTAATAGCAATGTATTATATACCTGAAAATTACTGAGAGATTTCAAATGTTTTTACTATATCAAAAAAGTATACAAAGCTATGGACATATTAATTAGCTTGACTTAATCACTTCATAATCATGTACATATATATGAAAACATTACATGAACATAATAAATATATACAATTTTACTGACCAATTGAAAGCAATAAATAAATAAAAATGAAAATACAAATATAAAAACAAAATTTTAAAAAATTTTTAAAAATATTAGAATAGGACATATAGGCAGATATGATAAAACTGAGTCACTTGAACTCCCAAATTCTGCAAGGGATCTTTGCCAGCAGAAACATACCTTCCCCTCCTATGTAATGAGCTTTTGTCCCTGCTTTCCGAAGAGCCTGTCATTATCTCACTTGAAGTAGTTGCCTTCCAAAGTGCTGCTGATCCTCCTTGGAATCAACACGAGCCACCTCTCCTTGCTTCAAAACTGTATAAAAACGTTTGATTCCCACAAGCCAGAAAAGTAGATGTTAAAAGTTTGACCACTATAAAGATATAAAATTCATTAGAAAAAAATTGACTTTTTTCTAATGTATGTAAACAAAAACATGGGAAATTTGTAGTGAATGGTTCTTAAAGGTAGGATATGCGGCTAGAATAAAAGTAATGTTGAATGAGCTCAAATTTATGTATATGGACCATTATACCTAGGATGGGATTCAAAGCCCTAATTTCAGAGATTAGGGGAAATTCTCCTGGTATGCTTGGTGACCAACTGAAATGTGCCCTAAATAAGTGATCTACTCTTACGGATAAATGTAAGCAGTTGCTCTAATGCACAGAAAGACATATGAAACCTGAGAAATTATTGCAGCCTTAGAAGTGCTCACCCACCTCAATAGGCCTGGAGAAGGTGATTTATAGCAAGGCCTGACCAAGAGAAAGCAAGGTGAAGGACAAAGCAGGAGGAAGGGGAAAGAGAAATAAAATTAACCAAGACTATGTTTAGAATTCTTGGGGATCAATACTGTCTTTGGATTAGCACTCATGTCAGGAGAAACAAAATTTCACTGAAGTTCATGGGTCAGAGTAGTGTTTTATGGAGGTCACATGACAAGCATGGTTTTACTTCAGATCTGTTTCATTGCTTACCTCCTGAATTCTCCTTCCAGTTATTTTTCCAGATTCAGAAGGTATAATTAGGGTAGACATATTCCAAAAATAGTAAATTTCAAATGTTTTCCTGATCTGTAAATTCAGGGATATTATGGTAGGAAAGGTGAAGTGGAAGTCACTAGAACTGTTTTCCTATAATAATAAACCCAAACCACTTCATGTACAGAGGGACTGCAGTGATTTGTGATATCATCAAGGAATTGAAACATGCAGATTGGTGATCCTTATGCCAGGAACAGAAATCCATGGATCTGAGAGAATGACAGTGCATACAATAATCTTAACCAAATGATAATTCCAATTACAGATGTTATTTCCTTGTTTTATCAAATCAACACATTTTAGTGCACTTATTTCTTATAAGAGTTTGGCTTCATTTGGAAAGGGCAACAATGCACCATCACTTTTAACTTCAAGTTTATATCAATTGTAATAACTTACCTCCAAACCAGTTCTTAGGGTCCTTGATCACATTTCCCTTAAACCACATATGATGCAGTTCCTTTGCTTTGATAACATTATGCTGATTGAATATGAAATAAGAACCAAAGAAGACACATTGTCAACACAAATGTGGACAATCATTCCAACACATAATCAGAGCATTCCAAATGGGTGAAATTTTAAAGATCTGAAGCATGTCAAGATAGTGCTTGTAGATACTGATAGGTGAATAGCAAGTTCCTACATCTTACTGTACTGAGTGTCTAAAACTGGAAATTGATCACACATGTGGGGGTGATGCAAGCCCCTTCCAAGAACAGAGTGCCTGAGGCAAGCCATGGGAACATGCTGCTTCAGTCTAGAGGACAATCCAAACAATGGTTACTAGGCAAAGGGGGTGTCATGTGACACCAACCTGCCAAATGTATAAATACACTGCATTGGTTGAGCAGTTGGCTTCCTCCCATCTGGAAAGCGGGCTCAACCTGATCCCAGCTTTCTGTGACTTGTCTTTATTTCTTCACCTTCTCACCACCCTTCACAGACCTCACCCCAGGAAGTTTGAGAGCTGTGCTAGATGCAGCATATAGCTGAACCTGAACAGTGACTCAAGGCCTGAGGAAATTCATCATTTAGAAGCTGAGAAGGATACCTCTAGTGTGAACACAAAAGGGAGGGAGATGTGCCGGTATCTTCAGCATTGAGCCATTAATATCAATATTAAGCCCCAAAGTGTCATTGATATCAATATTCAGCCCAAAAGTGTATTGATATATCCTCAGTATTGAGCCCATTATTATCATCAATACTAGAGGCTTGGGATTTAGCTTAGTGGCGTAAGCATCTGCCTGGCAGGTGTGAGGTTGTGAGTTCAATTCCCGGTACCAAAAAAAAATGTATATATATATATATATATATATAATCAATATTAAGCCCATATCAGGTGCAAAACATAAGACATGAGATCAGTTCTCAACAACTACAGATGTACCTGGTAAGCATGAGGTCGTGAGCTCAATCCCTGGCACCAAAGGAAAAAAAAAATGTACACAGAAATGCTTGTTGTGTCATTTACTTTTGTGGATTTGCATTAGGGAGTGCTTTAATGCTTGTGAGTCTGTTGGGATGACCACAAAAGATTCGGCTCAGAGCACTATTTTAAATCAAGTCCTGAGAGAGAAAAAGATGGCAGAATAACAGCCACCCCAATAACCTTAATTGAGCCACAAGTAGCAATTCCCACCTTTTCAGCTCAGACAAATTTTGATGTATCATAGGTTGAAACTTCCACCTCTCAGTGAGTAGAGCGATTTTCTCTCTCTCTCTCTTGCAATTGGCATTAAAAAAAGCCAGATGGTGGGGGGGAGGGTCTGCCCATGGATGGTTTTCAACATACCTACCCTGTTACTGAACTTTGTGTCTCCAATAATATGGGACAAGTTATACAGCTTCATAAAGCTGTACTCTTTAAGTCCCTAAAAAAATTAAAATAAGGTACCACAACCTATGACTCTTGAGCCACCTTTACCTTGAGTTTAATAGAGCACCTAGGACAACAGATTATGGCTCCTAATGATTGGAAAGGAATAGCTAAAGCATGTTTAATTTCAAGGGATTATTTTCAGTGGAATGGAAATTTTTTTTATAATTATGCATAAATCTGGCCTTTTGCAATGCTATTTACAACATAGCCTTTACAAAAGATATGTTAGTTGGAGAAGGTGCCTTTGCTGCCACAAAAATCAATTTACCTTTAAATTGCAAGTATATGAGCAAAGTAACATAGCTGCCTCATGGTCTTGGAGAGAACTTCCTTCAAAAGATGACACATCCCTTGATTTGACTTCCATTCATCAGGAACCTGATGAATCTTTTCAAGATTTTGCAGCACACTTGTTATAGGCTAGTGAGAGAATTACAAGTGACATAGAAACTAGCAAGTTAATCATTCAACAATTGACCTTTGAAAATGCAAATAAATGGTGTAAACAGCCTCTAGGTGCTCACTAAGATGGGCTACACTGTCTGAGATGATTCAGATTTGCACAGATATTCACCCCTCTTATGTTAATAGGGCTATCTTGGCAGTAGCTAGTACTCAAGTTATTCATCCACAGCCTAGATTAAAGGGAAAGAACAAGGTTACTTGTTTTAGCTGTGGGGATGGATACATGAAAACCCAGTAGCCCTGCCTCCCATGTGCTGTGGCATGAACTCCACCAGAAAAGAAAAAGGCTGTGACTGCAGAGGTGGCAACTGCCATGTCCCCTGGAAGGGACAGTGATGAAGCCCATCCCTGGCAGTGAGGTGAGCACTGAGCCCCTCCCAGCCACTGCCACTAAAACATTGGTGCTGAGGGGTGAGGCTGAAGGGAAACAGTTTTATTCTCAGGCCAACAAGCTGCTGCTGGCAGGGGAGCTTGCCCACAGCCCCAAGGTAGCAAGGTAGGAGTGGCAAGTGGGAGTCTCAGGCACCTGAATACAGAATATAGGTTTTATTTTTTGACACTTAAGACTGATAATACCCCAGCCCATAGGAGTCCTACCTTCCAAATGTTTAGTAGAACTTTTCATATTTTCCTTAACACAAGAATTTCTTATAATCCTGAAGGTCTAAACATTGTTAAACACACTCACCATACACTGAAAATTAAATTACAAAAATGAAAGGGGGAATTCCTTACAAAATTTACAATTCATAATAGACTTTACTTGGCAGTATACACTGTTAACATTTTAAATCCTATTAAGGATGAAAATACAGCAGCAGCAAGACAATTCAATCAGGTAAAGGAAAAGAAGCAAGGAAGGGTCCTTGCCCACTACTCACTTGGAGTAGAGCGTATGATTGTGTTTTTCCAGAGAATGTTAAATGGTCTGAGTGCCAGAACATGCGGCCTGGCTGTATCACAGCCCTAGACCTAGAGAAAAGTTGATTCCACCTCTCAAGAAGCTGATGCTCAGTCTTATGACATGATGCTGCAGTACCACAACCAATAGAAACGGATGGGGTTAGAACCAATCTGGGGCCAATTAAAGGAACTGTACCAAGACATCCAAGAGATGATAACCAAAAACAGAAAGCAAAGGTCTGAGTAGGTGAATGAATGTTTAGAGATAACTGAGCTGAAATCAACATGAAAGAAAGGCACATGAAAGGTACTAGCATTACTTTTTTTTCTTTGTGGGTACTGGGAATTGAACTCAGGACCTTATTCTTGCCAGGCAGGCACTGCATCACTGAGTTATGTCCCTGGCCTAAGTTACTAGAATTCTTAAGTTTAAATAAAATACAAAAATATATATTATAGATAAAAGATTTTGTCCATTCCAAATTCTTCTTACTAGAGATCTCTGCTAATTGACCTACATCATAATCTATTTATACATTCCCTCCTTTTTTTTGGTACCGGGGATCAAACTCATGACTTTGCACTTGCAAGGGAGGCACTTATGCCACTGAGCTAAATCCCCAGCCCTGAGTATTTATTCATAGTTATATATTCTAAAATTATAAAAAGTTATTATAATTTATTTTGGTCAAAAATATATTTAAGTGGGGCTAGGGATTTAACTCATCAGCAGAAGCGCCTGCCTTGCAAGCACATAATCGTGAGTTCAATCCCCAGTACAAATATATATATATATATATATGCACTCTGATTTTGTAAGATGTTTGTTTGTCCAATCTGTTAAACAGTATACTTGTTTCTTTGTCTGTCTGTCACATTCATGAACAGGTGTCTTTTATTTGAGCACAAAAATTCTTCTCTTTTCCTTTTTTTCTTTTGCATTTTTTGGATCATTTGTTCATAATATAATTTGAGTTATAGATTGAAAAAACATCTCTTCATCCAGATGGCCAGCTAGTCAAAATGATGATAAAATTGATTATATAAATGTAGTACATATGGTTGTTTATGTATTATGACTTGAGAATTTCTCACTGTTCAAAAATAATGTGTCAAATGTAATTGGGTTTTCATAAGTCATAAAAAATTATTAAGAAAATTAAACAAAAATTCCTTAGGGTGAGGAAGGATAATTGGATGGGACTCCAATTGATGAATAAGAAAGCAGAGTTGAGAATAACATTACCCAGCTCTTGTTCATTAATGGGAAGCCCCAACAATCTCCATAGCCTTATGGGAGATATCTCAATAATTTTTATTAAAATATATTATTGTGATATGTTTACATTGGTCATCATCAAAAGGATAAAGTTCTCCAGACAATAAGGTTTTTAATTTAAAGATGCTCTGATACAAAGATTTTCATATGACTATGAAAATTGATTGCTGCTAACCTCGTGGTATATTGAATGTATTCATGCCTTCAGATATACAGGTCTTCCAAAATGTAAAATAGGGATTGTTTATGGTGATAGATTTTTCTTTCAGATTCAGACATCTTCCATTAACAGGAGCTTATGAGATATCCATCCCACTAAAGGTTAACAAGTAAAAGCTTCTTTATGTATTACATAGGAATGATCGACTAAAGGGGGTATTTCATGTCAAATTGGAAATTAGGTGTGTTACACAAATGTCATCATGATTGTCATGCTACAAGATTATGTATAGTTTTGATTTCTAATTTTCCATATTAAAATATGTAACTGTTAATATTCTCCAGGGATTTAAACATTAGAGCATCTATTGTTATTAGAAAATAACCATTCTGCTTTATATTCTAAGGTACTTGATGTTCAGATAAGATAGTAATATTAAGCCTACTGCCACCATTACAATGCAATTTCATTAATCTTCTCTTCTAATCTTTGTTGGATCTTTGAGCAAAACTGTTTGTAGTCTGACTGTTTGAATGTTTACTATGTACCCTTTAACTTTGTAACTTGAACAACTATATCCAAGATGACAATACGTAATTTACAAATTACTGATTTCTTAGTGGGGCTTTTTCTCATTCTCCTTTTTCTTTCTTTCTTTTAGAACTCTGTATTATTGCTACCTTTTTTTTCTTTTTTTCTTCTCTTTAAATAAAATTTTAAAAATGTATAATTGCTATTGTAAAAAAAAGAGGAAATAGGAAGCGCTATAAGAGATATAGCTGCATGTATGTTTAGATGTGTGGGATTGATAACCATATTTCTAGGTCCTTGTTGGATTGTTGAACAGATCTGTTTGCACTCTCACTGCTTTAGTGCCTACTTTGTGTGCTTTAATCCTGTAATTTGAATAACCATTTCTAAAAGAACAATGTGTAATGTATCAACTAGTGATTTCTTACTATTTATCTTCTTTTCTTGAAATTCTGTAATATTTCTACCTTTTTCCTGTTTTTTCTCTTTAAATAAAAAAATGAAAAAAAAATCTTCTCTTCTGAGGTTCAACAACTGAGATTAGGAGACCAAAAGCCAGAAAGATAGATGGACTAAGAGGAAAACCAATATGCTGGCCTCAGCCCTTTGAGGTCAATGAGGATAGAGAAAATAAGAGAAGCTCTGCTGTGACATCGTATACTCGTTAAGTCCCTGGTCTTCTGACCAAGGAGGCTGTGGGACTACAGAAAAAATGATCAACTATGTGTACTGTTCATAAAGATAGTCACCAGGAGACAAAAATCTCCAAAGCTTTCATAGAAAGCAGCTTGGTCTAGTAATGGCTGTGACTCATCCAGATGGCTGAGTTTGACAGAAGTACTAAGAGGTGCTGTGCATGGTTCCAAGACAATTCCTGAGGAGACTTAACTGACCTTAATAGACAGCAAGAGATTGATTGTAATTAATACAGGTCTCACCTTAACTTGGCCTTGAATATCCTGCAGAAAAGTCTAACTATAAGAGGTATAAAACAATGCGATAGTAAATGTTAGCTATAAAAGAAACTCAAATCATTAACACCTTCTGACAATTGCCAGCTACAGTGGTAACTGACTACTGTCATGGATTAACCGAGTGTACAGGGTTAAATTGCTAAGTACAGGGATTTGAAGTCCTTGGACTATAAATATTTAGCTTAAACAAGTAAGTTCACTCAAAATGGAAAGGGTTTGAGAATGAGAATATCTACAGAGTTCTCCAAACACAACTCCTCCAACTTCAACCAACCATACATCACTTGTAACAACAAAACAAAAAAGCAGGAGATGTAGAGAGTAGCCGAAGCTGGAAATTGATCACACATGTGGAGGCCAGAAAGCCACTTCCAAGTGCCTGAGGCAAGCCACAGGATCAAGCTGCTTCAGTCCAGAGAACACCAAGCCTGTAGGTAATCCAAACAATGGTTGCTAGGCATAGGGGGTGTTACGTGATATCAACCAGCCAAATGTATAAATAAATTTATGCACTGCATTGGTTAAGCAGGTCCTTTCCTTCATCAGGCTCTGCCTGATCCCAGCTTTCTGTATCTTGCCTTTATTTCTTCACCTTTTCACTACCCCTCACAATCCTCACCTTGGGAAGTTCAAGAGCTGCACTGGACACAGTATCTTACCTTTCTTACCACTAAAAAGGTGATCCAGCAATGAATTGTTCATTAGATGTTGGTAATATTTATCTTATAGTTGTATGCCACCATGACCAGTTGACAAGGGGCTCAAAATCTCACTAAATTGGAGTGGAGCTGAGAAAAATAGAAAGTTTTCTGCTCCTGCACCTTTAGCCTCATGATTACTTCCCTGTAACAAGTTAACTGGAAAACCAGCAAAACAAACAAAACAAGACAGCATTTCTGATTTTCAGTTGTTGCTTCATAATATATAGGCACAACGTGTATTAGTTGGCTATTGATGTATGGCCAGTTACCCACAATTTAACAACTTAAACAACAAAAATTTATAAACAAGTAGCTCTTCTTTGACTTTTACAAAATCAAAGTCAAGTATTAACCAGGCTAATGACTAATTGGCGATTCAGAGAGAAACAATTGTCAAGCTCATTCAGGTTATAAGCAGGTCTAGTTTCTTAAGGTTTTAGTACCAAAGAAGTGTATAAACTGCTAAGATCATGCCCATACTCCCTTAAGTGCACCATGATGGCAGGGATGCAAGTTATGCATAGTACTGTGAGATTAACTTCCATGCCCCAAGATCAACTTTAAAAATAACACTACTAATAAATATTAACACTACTGATATTTAATCTACCATCAGGAGAGACCAACATTGAGCAAGCCATAATGAACTATCTCTCAGAATGACTCATAGACTTTCAGTTGGCAAGCAAAATAATCAGAGAGGAAGGCTCTTTGTACTTACTCCAATAAAAATTTATTCAGGGTATAGATGTTTGTTTCCAACTGAACTATTTGGAAAAAAAAACAGTATTTGTAACCTTAAATATGTGTTCATGACTATTACAGTATCCCAAATGGTATCATTTCTAACAGAGAATTTGCATGTAAGGCACACACACTTGGGATTCACTCTTGTTATTTTTCTCATGACCCAGAGTGGCTGATCAATGGAATAGTAGAATGAACTCATGAAGCTTCAGACATGATTATAATTTTGTGTGAATTCTGTGCATTCTGAGGATGCAGCAAAATAATGTAGGACAAGGCAATGCTGTATTAGGACCATTAAGTATATGGAGCTGTTTATCCTAAAGTCATATTAATGTTTTCAACAATTAAGGGAATAATGTGAATAATTCTCTACTTGATATCAAGTTGTAAAATTTTCCTTCCTTTTCCAACTTCAGGTTTAGCTAAATACCAATCTTGTTTGCAAATGCAGAAATGTTTTCAAATGGAATACCAAAATGATTCCATTGAAACAGAAGTTAAGGCTTCAAGCTGATCACTTAACATCATTCCTAATTTCCATCAATAGGTAAGAATAGGCTTTGATTATTTGTGGAATCATAGAACCTGACCACCAAGGAAACTGGAGTGCTACTAAACAGAGACTAAGGAGGAATATGTGTTGAATGCCAAGAGCCCATCCTAGTACTACTCGATTTTGTGAAACAAATTAAAAGAAAATCACTGTAATCTGATTCAGGAAGAATATAGTATAATGGACCAGAACTTCAGCAGATAGAGTATGAATCATCCTGCCAGGCTAAAAGCCAAGACCTCCTAAGATCTCAGAGGAAACGAGAATAAAAAAGGGTAGTAAAGAAAACAGTTGTTAACAGCAGACATGATTTGGGGACTTACTTCAGACACTAAAGCTGTAGTTCTTAGCCTTACAAGTGAATGACATTCTCTGCCTCAGATAAGAAACAAGAAGCCAATTCAAGAAACAAGTTTCACAAAAGGGAAGGGGAGCAAGAGATGAAGGCAGAGCAGAAAAGAAAATTATAGGCCAATCTCCCTAATAAACATAGATGCAAATATCTTCAAGAAGATACTGGTAAATAGAATGTAGCAAATCATCAAGATTTTATACTATGACCAAGGGAGATTCATCCCAGGGATGCAGGGATAGTTTGACATACAGAAATCAAAAAAATATAATACATTGTATCGATTAGAGCCAAAGCCAAAAATTAAATGATCACCTCAATAGATGCAGAAAAAGCCTTTGATAAAGTCCAAAACCCATTCATGATAAAAATATTAGAGAAAATTGAAATACATGATCTCTAACTCAATCTGATAAAAGCCACCTATGACAAACCAACAGCCAACATCATAATTAATAGACAAAAACTGAAAGCTTTCACACTAAAATCAGGAACAAGACAAAGATGTCCACTATCACCACTTGTATTCAATATAGTTCTGGAAACGTTAGCCAGAGCAATTAGACAAGAGAGAGAAATAAAAAGAATAAGGATAGAAAAGGAAAAAGTTACATTATTATTTGCAGATGACATGATATTCTACATAGAAGACCCCCAAAATTCCATGAAGACTACTAGAATTAAGAAGCAAATTCATTAGCATAGCTGGATACAAAGTCAACACTCACAAATCAATAGCATTCTTGCACAAAACAAAAAAAAAACTCACTGAGACAGAAATTAGGGAAGCAACATTTTTTTACAATAATATCCAAAAAACCAAATACTTAGGAATCAATGTAACAAAGGATATAAAGGATCTATGCATTGAAAATTATAGTACACTGAAAAAGGAGATCAAATAGGATATCAGAAAATGGAAAATTATTCCTTGCTCATCGGTAGGAAGAATCAACCTAATTAAAATGGCCATACTCCCAAAATTTTCATACAGATTTAATGCAATATCAATCAAAATACCATTAGCATACCTCATAAAACTAGAGAAAACATTCATTTGCAACCAAAAACAAAAACAATTCTCAGCAACAAAAGCAAGGCAGGGAGCATCACAATCTCTAACATGAAATTATATTACATTGTGGGAAGAAACTATTCAAAAGGAAAGAGGAACTAGGGAAGAAGAAGGTGAAAATAAGGAAAAGCAAATGAAAAAATAAAAAGGATAAAATGGAAACAAAACTTTGTAAATAGGGAAGGGAATAGGGATTGAAGGGTAAGGAGGGGATTGGGAAAAGAAGTGGAACCAAAATATATCATGTACAGGTACAAACTCCCTATGATGAATAAGATCATTATGTATATCTAAACTGTAACAATAAATAAAGAAATTGTATTACAAAGCTACTGTGATAAAAACAGCATGATACTGGCAACAAAATAAAAAATAGACCCAATGATCAATGGAACAGATTAGAAGAAACAGAAACAATTCTTTACACATATGGCCACCTTATCTTTGACAAAAGGGCCAAACACCTTCAAAGGAAGAAAGAAAGCCTCTTTAATAAGTAATGCTAGAAATACTGGCCTTCCACATGACAAAGACTAAAAGTAGACCCATGTCTATCACCATGCAGCAAACTAAAATCGAAATGGATCGAAGATTTAAGTATTAAACCAGAAACACTAAATATTCTGGAAGAGAGGATAGGGAGAACTCAAAGACCTAGACAAAGATTTCATAAACAAAACTGATTCCATGGGAAATACTAAAAAGAATCAACAACTGGGATCTCATCCTTGTAAAAGTTTTCATACAGCAAAGAAAACACCAAAAGAGTGAAAAGACACCCTACAGAGTGGGAAAAAATTTCAGCCAGTTTTCCCCCAACAGACTAATATTTTGAACATATAAAGAATTTTTAAAAATCAGACACACCAAATTGAAAGACCCAATCCAAAGATGGGCATCTGAGATGAGTAAACACATCTCAGAACCAGTACAAATGGAAATAAATATATAAAAAGGTTTAACATTACTGGTCATTCAAGAGATGCAAATTAAAACAATGTTGAGATACCATCTCACTCCAGAAAGAATGACTATCATCAAGAAATCAACCCATAACAAATGCTGTAGTGGTTGTTGGGAAAAAGAATCTTTCTGTACTGTTGGTGGGAGTGTAGACTGGTGCAGCCATTGTGGGACTCAATGTAGAGATTTCTTAAAAAACTAGGATTAGAGGTTCCATTTGATCCAGTATTCTTCTTCTTGGTATCTTCCAAGAAGAGCTGAAAACATCATACCACAGTGATATAGACACCATTGTTTATAGCAGCACATTTTGTAATAGCTAAATCTTGAAAACCACCCAAATGCCAACCAACTGATGAATGTATAAAAAAGATATAGTATTTTTATACAGTTGAATAACACTCAGTCAAAAGAGGGATAAACTTCAGATTTTTCTATGTAAATAGATGCAACTTGAGACTATACTCTAATTCAAATAAATCAGACACATATATGTAAATATCACATTTTTTCCACGGGTGTGAGAGACTAGAACCTGAAATTGTAAATAAGGTCCAAAGTTTATACCAGGTATTGTAAAATAGGAAGAAACGGTTAAAAAGAAAGGGTAGCTAGGGAGGAAGAAGGGGGACAGGAAGAGGGAAAGGAAGGGAAAAGAAAAAAATGATAAAAAGATAAAATGGAAACAAACTTTGTGAATAATGAGGGGAAGAAGCATTTATTGGAGGAGAGGAGACTGAGAAAAAGAGGAATCAAGTTATATCATGTACAGGTACAAATTCCCTATGATGAATATGATCACTATGTTTATCTAAATTGTACCAATAAACTTTAAAAAAAGAGAGAGATGAAGACAGGAAGAGGGGGAAAAGGGGAAGGAATAAAAAGAATTAAGATGTATTGTGTATACGTAAAAACCCCCCTGAAGTACATAATCATTGCGTATTGTAAACATATATTAAATAAATAAAAACCATCTCTTCAGAACAATTCTTAGGGCAACAGCCCAATTTTTCCTAACAGAAATATCATTTATTCTTAGCTTCTGGAAAACAAATCTTAAACATGTGCTTAAACATGTGCTAGGACCCTTCAGCAACATCCTGCTACATTCTTAGTTTCTGAAAAACAAATCTTAAACATGTGCTAAGACCCTTCAGCAACATCCTGCTACATTCTGGAGCACAGCAAACTGCTCCTCATTTCTCACTGATCACTGTAAAACAGGAAGATACACTGGGGCTGTGAACATCTTTTTCTTCAGAGACAGATGTCAGAAACTATTTTCTCCAGCACCTTCTCCAGCTTCTTAATTAAGTCTCGTCTTTTAAACCTGACAACAAAGAGATGTGGCATTCAGAAAAAGATACCCAAAGAACCAGTGATGCAGAAGGGCCGTGGGGAGAATAGAAAGGGGAGCTCACCATCTACCTGGAAACAGAGTGTATCCACATGGCAAGAGTTTGTCTAATAAATCCAGAGTGTTTGTGGTGGATCAACACCCAGCTCAGACTATGCTGAGAGTTGTAGTTAGTGATTGCAAGGAAACAATTATATACAGGACACATAATTTGCACAAATATTTTATAATATTCACCTAAAGAGTTAAATACAAGAAATACTGGAAAACTTTCCACACACTAAAGATGTAGAGCACCCAGCCGAAGGTCTGCCACAGCAACGTTCTGCATGAGTCCAGCTGAAGACCTAGAGCTCATGACAATGACTCATGCAAGTCTTTTTCAAAGATGTGCACTGGGAAGGCCCAAAGGTCAATGGTGGAAGGTAGAAAGTATGTGTCAGTGGGATGAAGGATCTGTGCCAGTAGGTTGAGGATTCTGCACTGGAGCCAGGAAACGATCCTCAAAGTAAGAATCAGAGCTCCCCTGAAAAGTACCACAACCATCCTCAGAGACAATAAAATCCTGCACTCCTCTGACAATGAGAAAAGCTGAGATCATATCAGGAAGCCAGTACGACAAGCTTTTCCTGGAGACTGAACAGCACACATCTTTCCCTATGGAGCCAGGAAGCAGTAAAGTTAAGGACCAAAGCTCCCGCAAAATGAAACACAGCCATTCTTAGCGACAAGGTGAAAATAAAGCTGACAATGCCAAAATGTGTAATAGAATGAATACACCAGGAAGGGTGAGCAGGTAACTGGAAGGTGTAAAAAGAAGAATCAGGAACAGGGAAAAAAAAAACAGGAAAATATTCCTGCACAGGCAGGAAAAATTCAGTAATATTCAGTAATAACTTTCAACAGGTGTTATGGATTAAAAACTGGTGCTCAACTTAATGCCAGTGGAATTAAATTACCACTGTGCTGAGTGTAGATGTTCCACCTGAGGAAATTTGCAAGCATAAATAGAGACGTGGAGCAGGAGAGAGGAGATGTTGTGGGTTCTCCTACTTGTTGCTGTTTGAGACACTGGTTCTCCTAGAGAAGCTCTGGTCTTTACATGGAGCACTGCTTTCTGGTTCCAGAGGGGAAGACGTGCCGTTCAATCTCCAGGATGAACTTGTCACGCTGGCTTTCTGGCATGTACTCGACTGTTCTTATTGTCAGAGGTGCTCGGGACCTCTGTGTCGCTGAGGATAGCTGTGGTACTTTTCAGGACATCCCTGGTCTTTGTTTTGAGCATGACTTCTCGGCTCCAGTATAGACCCCTAAACCTACCAGCATGGCTCCTTCACCCCACTGGCATAACTTTCTAGCTTCCACTGCTGACCTTTGGGCCTTACTAGCACAGATCCGTAAAAGAGACTGGTGTGAGTCCTTCTTATGGGCTCTAGACCTCCAGTTGGACTTGTAGGAGGCACTGTAATGGGCTCTAGGTTTTCATCTGGACTCATGTAGGACAATGCTGTGGGATCCAGGCCCTTGGCTGAATATCGTATGTCTTTAGTGTTGTGGACAGATCTCCTGCACTTTCTTGTGTTAACTCTGTATGGCCATCATAAAATAATATTATAAATTCTGTCTCCTGATTGTAATTTTTCTCCTTACAACCACTGACTACAACAATAGAGATGGTCTCAATTCCATAATCAAAAAGCACTGATTAGCAAAATGAATCAAAAAACACCCCCCCCCACAAAAAACCCAATAGTATGCTGTATACAAAAACATATTTAACCAAAAAATTTTTGCAGACTAAGAATCAAATGATGGAAAATAATATTTCCTGCCATGGAAATATGAAAGCAAGAAGGACTAGCTATGCTATTTTCAAACAAAGTGGACTTCATGCCAGAACTGATCAGATGAGGCAAACCAAGTCACAACATATTAAGGGAACAACTAAACATAGAAAGATAACAATTATAAACATATATGTACCACACACTGGCATACTCAAAATAATAAAATAAGGGCTACTATACATAAAAGATATGATAAACACAATTAAAATGTATGACCTCAATATAATATAAATTAGGAAAAATTCAACAAAAAATATCAGAGTTGAACCAAACTTTTGAACAAATGAATATTTTAGTTATCTAAGAATGTGTCACTCAACAACACAATACACATACTTTCTAGCAGCACATGGACCTTTCTCTAAATAGACCACACATTAGTCCATAAAACATGTTTAATTAATTCCAAAATAATTGAAATTATCTCATGTATATTATCAGATCATAGTGCACTGAAACTAGAAATCATTGGCAAAAGTAACCACAGAAATTATGAAAAACAAAACACCCTTGAACAACCAATGGGATACAGAAAGGAAAGGAAGAAGTCAAATTATCATTATTTCCAGAAAACATTATTCTCTATATAGAAGATACAAACAAATTCCATTAAAAAACTTCTAGAATTAATAACCAGGATAACAAAAACAATCCTGGGCAACAAGAGCAAAGGAAAAAGCAAAGTCCTGTACTTTAAATTATATTTATAAAGCTACAACTATTAAGAAAAACAGCATTGTATTGGCACAAAAACAGACCTGTAGATCAAGGAATAGAAAATCCAGAAACAATCCCAGGCATATTCAGCCCTCTGGTCTTAGACAAAGAGACCAAATACATAGGCTGGAGCAAAGATAATCTATTTAACAAATGATGATGGAAAAACTGACTATTCACATGAAGAGGATTTAATCTAGACCCATGTATTCAACTAAAATCAAAATGGATCAAAGGTCTAAATAAACATTTAGAAACATTTAATCTAGTAGAACTCAAATTAGATAAAGCTTTTGTAGATACAGGCATAGGCAAGGACTTTCTGAACATAACCTCAATGTCACAAGAAATATTACTAAGAATCAACAAATTAATCACATCAAATGGAAAAGCTTCTGCACAGCAAAGGAAACAAGAAACAGAGTAAAGACACAACTTACAGAAAGGGAGAAAAAAATGCCCGCTATTCCTTGGACAGAAGACTAACATCTCGGATATATTAAGAATTTTAAAACATACGTTCTCCAAAATATAACACCCATTCAAAAAATGAACAAATGAAATAAGGACTTCTTAGTGCAAAGGTACGAAATACAAATGTCTAATAAGTGCCTGAAAAATGTTCAATATGGCAGACTATTAGACAAATGCAAATTAAAGCAATACCAAAATTCCATCTTACTCTAGAAAGAATGACTATCATCAAGAAATCAAACAATAACAAATGCTGGAGAGGCTTCAGGGGGAAAATGCAGCCATCTACATTGCTTGCGGGAATGTAAAATAGTACAAACAGTATGATACTGGTATGGAGGTTCTTCAAAAAACTAAAAATAGAAATTCCATTTGAGCCAACTATTTTGCTTTTACATATCTTCCCAGAAAAGTTGAAGAATCATATTCCAGTGATACATGTGCACCTATTTTTATAGCAACACAATTCATGACAACTAAATTTTGGAAGCAGCCTATATGTCCATCAAAAGATGAATGGATAAAAAAGTAGCATTTATGCACAATGGAGTACTTCTCTGCCATAAAGATAAATTTGAGTTATTCACAGGAAAATAAATACACAGTCAGAACAAAATTTTAAATGAAATATAGCAGGCACACAAGCTTAAATATCACATAATTTCTCTTATATGAGAAGCACAAAATATGAATAAAGAGCAAAATAAAACACAGGTATAAGAAAGAGAGAAATTTATCTTTGCAAGAAGAGGACCAAAAGATAGAAAGAGGGAGGGAAGAGGAAGGAAATAAAAAAACTCAAATGTTATGTACATGTACCAACTCCCCATGAAGAATGTAATCATCATGTACTATGAACATGTACTAATAAAATAAAAATTGAAAGAAATTAAAAACCCAACAAACTGAGCCACAAAGCTATAAGGAAAATAATAACTATGTGATTTTCAACCATTATGTGTGGGGTAATGTCTTTTTTTTAACTGCCAAGTTTGAGGACAACTTGATACACAAAATTTAAAAAATAAATACCTAATACACTCTCTGTGCACCTACCCTCCATGCGAATTTCACCAGAATCAGCTGAAGAGAAAGATAACCTTTTTATAGAATGGTGGAGGAAAAACTGGTTCTCCACTTGCAGAAGAATAAATCTAGACCCATATCTCTCACTCTGTACTAAAATCAAATCAAAAGAGAAATTGAAAAATTTTAAAGTATGTGAGATCTTGACTTGCTTCTCAATTTTAGGTTTCAAAAGTTGGGGGCAGGGTGGGGATATAGCTAAGCAGCACAGCACCTGCCTGTCAAATGGGGGGTCCTGAGTTCAATCTCCAGTACAAGACAAAACAAACAAAACAAAACAAACAAAACAAAAGTTTAGGGCCAAACTATGTTCTCATCCAGAAAGTCCAAGCTAGAATTCACTTTGAAATTCTTTGGGATTGTTTTCAGAATCCAGTTCCTTGCTTTATGGAAATGGGATTCTTAGTGTTCTTGCTGGCTGTGACAGGAGGCTTACTCTCAGCTCACAGGCACCTTTTCCAGGTGTTTTCATGTGGCACTCTATCCACTTTGAAGCCAACAAGGGTGCATCAAATTTTCTTGTGTTCCTATCTTGTCCTTTTGTGCTGCCAGCTGGATATGGCACTGTACTTTTAAATGTCTCAGGGCCACAAGTCAGGCCCTCTAAGAGAATCCTGTAGGTAAAGATCATCTGACCAGTAGCCTTAGTTATATCTTCAAAATTGCTTTTGTACTGTAACATAAATGGAGACAGTTATCTAGCAGTAGTAAGATACATGGTTATTTCTTCATTTAACTTACTTTTGACTTCAGAATTGCTTGAATCTATTAATGCACATACCACTACTATTTGACAATAGAGTGCTTCTGTGCATATCCATTGCTATGACTTTGGCTGATCAGAAAGGTATCCAGACTCAGACAGGTGGCTCTGCTGTTATTTAACTTGGTGTGCATAGCCAAGCTCTGAGTGTTAGCAAAAGCTCAGTAATAAGCAAATTGCTTCTCACAAGGACCAGAAGGGCAATTGTAAGTCCAGGCTGGTAGTATGAATTTGGAGTGGGGGGGTCTTATAAGTATTTAGAAATCTGATTATGTCTATTCCCACCTTACTAAAAGGCTATAGGCCTTTCTTGAGAACTGAAGTGTAAACTTTTTCAGTATAGAAAGTCCTTCTTCCACAAGGCCTTTTATTTCCATTTGTGAAGTTTGCAGTCTAAAGATTAGTCAAGACTGCGATTTGGTCAACCTAGTCATGGGATCAAGGGAGAATATGTATGGAAAACAGAAAATTCTGTAAAGTACCAACTCATATTCTCATATCTAGTGATTAATGTCATTTGAAATTACTACAACCTAATTCATTTATGACTGCTAATGGCCATCAATTGTAAGAATGAAGATTTGGGTCAATCAACCTAGAAATGGATTAGCAAAATACAGTCATTTTTCTGAAGACAAAAGGAGTATAGAGCAGGGAATGGAAAAGGTAGCCAAAATACCATATGCAAAAACAAAGGCAGTAATAATTGTGAATATTGCTTCCTTATTTTAATGTGAGTTAATTTACATACATAAATATGTTTGATTTGACAAAATCTCATCCTGTTATCTTCTAACAAAAGATGTGTTAATTGTATTTTCAGTATTTAAGATACAGGATAGTAAAAACAGGGTATGAATTGCAAAGCATGAGCAAGACAAGAAAAATATAGGACTTTAATATCCTCTTTTCAAGAAAGGTTACCGTCTTCTCAGTTGTAGATAGGAGACTTGTATCATAATAGGGAGAATTACGACATTGTTACCATCTCTAAAGTTTAAGAATGGTGTAAGAAATGTACCTTGACCTCTTAGAGGGTGGGCCAGCAGCAGGAGAGTGAGTCTGTGCTCTGCATCCCTCCATTATGTCCCAGAGGGTGAGACAGTTGGAAGAGAGTGAGTCCAAGCTCTGTGCTCCTCCATTACATCCCAGAGGGTGGGCTGGCTGGCAGACAGTCAGTTTGTGATCCAGGCCTCATGCATTGCATCCTGGAGGGTGGGCCACCTGGAAGAGTGTAACACCAAGAACTCCAAGACCCAGAACAATACCCTGGTGCACAGATGCACACACACCTCTGGAGGGTGAAGTAATCAGTGAGGCCAGTGATGAGGAAGATTCTGAAATAGCAGTGAGGAGATAGCAGCTGGACTCTGGAGAACTCCCATTGTCAGAAGACCAGTCTCAGCTCCTACATCCAGAGGCCAAGATCAGGTCCATATCCAGCACATCTCTGGGATGTAACATGGACATTATCACAGAACTGTAAACATCAGAAGAAGAAACTGAAAATAGACCTCCCCAGCAGCCATCAGGGACTAGTAGCCAGCACTGGTGGAGAGAACCAGCCACCCAAGCTCCTGCACACCTGCCACTATCAGAGGAGGCTCAGTGTAGCTCATGTGTCTGGATAAACCAGCTCTGCAACCTACTGCCCTCCCTGGGACCTAGAATAGGAGAAACCCCAGTGCCTGACCCATTCCTCATACAATGTGGCAGCCAACTCGGGAAGTGCCTGGGACCCCACAACTGGCTCATCTGGAGGATCCCAGGAAAATGTCAAGATAAAGGAACAAAAGTTAACCTCAGATCTACAGCCTACACAGAACAAGTCCAGGAGACATAATTATAGAAGAATTGGAAGTCACATACCTGAAATTTCTGAAAGGAGAGCAACCAAAGTAAAGAAACAATTTCATGAGGCTGTAAGAGTAATCAGATCTGAAATAATATCTCAGGTAAAAGAAAAAATGACAAACATAATGAAACACATGCTGAGTAGATCTAAAGAAGACATAGATTTTTAAAAGGAACTTTGGAAAATGATGGAAACCTTTAATGAACAATACAGTAATACAGTGCATGAAACAGATTCAAAGAGATATTCAGGAAATTAAAAATTCCATTGAACACTGGAAGATAGATTTTCAGACCTTGAAGACAGGATTGCAGCTTGCAAATGCAAAAGGAAAGATGCCTTTAAAATAACAAGGAACCATGAAATAACAATTCAAGCCGGGTGTGGTGGCTCACACTTGTAATCCCAGCACTCAGGAGGCTGAGGCAAGAGGATCAATGAGAGTTCGAGACCAGCCTGGGGTACAAAGTGAGCTCAAGGCCAGCCTGAACTGCACAGTGAGAACCTGTCTCAAAAAGACAAAAAAAAGAAATAACAATTCAATGGCTGCAAGGCAACACAAAGAAAAATAATTTAAGAGTAATAGGTTTCAGTGAAAAAGCAGGAGTCAACACAAATGACATTAAAAGACTATTTACAGATATAATACAGAAAACTTCCCAAGCATGGGGAAAGAACTGGCATACAGATAAGTGAGACATAAAGAATTCCAAATAGCCATAACCAAAATAAATCTATACCTAGACATATAAGAATTAACATCCCAGAAATTCAGCACAAGAACAGACTATTACAGGATGTTAGAGAAAAAAACAGATCATATATAGAGGATAATCCATTAGAATCATAGCAGACTTCTCAACACTAGCCATCAAGTCAAGAAGAGCTTGGAGTGAAGTGTTTCAGGTCCTGAAAGAAAACAACTTCTGACCCAGACTGATGTAACTTGCAAATATCTTTCAAAATTAATGGAGAAATAAGATACTTTCATGATACAGAAAAACAGAAGGAATTCATGATCACCAAACCAATCCTACAATGAATGCTGAAGGATATTCTAGAAAGAGATATAAGGATGACTATGATTCCAGGAACAGTAGTAGAGGAGGATCACCGAGCAGGGCAGGCAATTGGACGGAGGGAAAAAGTGGGGAACTAGTGGCAGGAGGATAGCATGGTAGAAATGAGTCAGCGCATGTCGATTGTAACCATTAATGCAGATGGCCTCAACTCACCAATAAAAAGAAACATGGGCAGAGTGGATCAGGAGACAGGATCCATCAATCTGCTATACACAAGAGATACATTTGACTTGAAAGAAAATTCATGGACTGAAGGTTGGAGAAGACAAGACAATGCTCCATGTGACAGGGACCCAGAAAAAAGCATGGGTAGCTTGCCCATAAATCATGGAATGGATAGGAATGATATGGTATTTTAATGTATTGGAAAGCTACTCAGCTATAAAGAAGGATAACCTCGAGGCTCTTGTAGGTAAATGGATGCAACTTGAGATCATTCTTTTGGGTGAAATGGTTTGGACTCACACGGGTAAACACTGTGTTGTCTCTCTAGTATAAAAAGCTGCAGGAGTTAGTGGAATTCAAAATGTACAATAGATATTGTGAAGGTGAAAGGGGAAGAAATGTCTAAAAGGGGAGGTTAGTAGCAATTGTTTATTTCCTATTACCATCTTTTTAAGTCCTGTATTGTTTTCATTGTTTTGTATTGTTTGGTTTTATTCTATTTTGTTTTGTTTGATTCTATTATGTCTGATGGTGTGGGCAGCTATTTTGAAAATAACAAGATATATTATGGTTGCCACTTTTGATTTCTTATTATCTTGTTTTAAAGACATGTATCAGTTTCATTGTTTTGTCTTGATTGGTTTTATTCTTTTTTGTTTGATTTTATTATGTCTTATGTTATGGGCAGCTATTTTGCAGATAACATGAGACTTTATGGTAACCATTGTTGATTTCCTACTATCTTGTTCTGAAGTTCTGTAATGCTCTCATTGTTTTGTTTTGATTGGCTTTTTGCTGTTTGGTTTTATTCAAAATAAAATAAAATAAAATAAAATGTGCCTTGATACAGGGTGACAAGGGTGTCAGTTGTAATGCTGAGAAAGACAACCGCACCCGACTCTTCCTTTTTTCCCTGCCGGCCACACAGTTTCGACAGCAGCTGTTGCACCATGAGCCCTCCCTTCCGTTTGCTCTCCTTAGCCACTCCAATGGCCTGGGACAACTTGCTTTGGTGCCCTTCCTGGTTATGTAGCAGCCATTCTCCTCCAGTCTACTTCAGCACGAGTGCAGTTCAACTGGCAGCACAGTGCTCCTCCCCAGCTCCTACCACTTTAGATGCTGCTGCCCTTTTAGAGAAGAGAGAGGAGGAGACACCCTAGTGTGGCTAAGATTAGAGGGTGAGGGATCTGGGCCCACTGTTAATATCTTCAGGGACCCACAGCTAGGCTTTCAGAAGATTCCTTGTTTTCAGCCCCACTCTCTCACTGAATTTCTGCTGTACCAGGTATGGCTATTCTTGAGTCGTGCACCCACTTGGGCCTGTGCTGACACCAAGCACAGGCTTGCAGCTGCTATATAAGCAGCCCTCCTCACTCACTTCTCCAATTAGTGTAAGTGGGCTCCCTCTAGGCTCTGTTAAAATAGACTCACTTTGGTGATCCTTGTAAACCTACTCATGATTTACTTTGTGTTGTGTGGGCTCTGAAAGTCCTGTAAATCTACTCAGGATTCCTGTCCCGAGTACTGTGTCTTAAAAGAAAGAGTGATAAATATTAGGGGCTCCAGATACCAGTAGCCAGTAAAGATCTTCAGTAGAGACCAGTACCTAGCAGAGTTGACCTGTAATGATTGGCAGTAACCAGCAGCTGTTAACTCAGCACCTAGCATTATGCAGTGTCATCTGGTGATATCAGAAATGCTAGCAGTGCTGCACTTGGCCAGTTCATAATTTTCATCTGAATCAAGCAAAAGAACCGTCAACTGATTGGCGACAATATATTGATTTGTTTAGAACAAAATACCTTACCCAGTACTCTCTTTCTGGGATGTATTAGGTGTAACACAGTGGGATTATTTGAAGTCTGTAAGTGGTGACTGAAGGGAAGCACCAGTAATTGATAACCCATATACACAGTTACTGATCTGTTGATTTGTCTTACTGGCATGAAGCAGCAGCTGGCCCAGCAATTTTCCGACCTTTTCCTGAGTCCCCCGTCAGCTTTCCATCTTTCAGGCCAGATGTGTATTTAACCCCATGACAAAGGGCCCTCCTGACTTCTTCAGTATTTCCTTGTCACCAAAGTCAGAGGCAACAAGAGAGAGCAGGTCTTCAATCTGCACTTACAGTGTTCCAGATCATTCAGCCTACTACCTCTTCTCCTCATCTTTAGTCAAGGTGACAGAAAGCAAATAGATACCAGTTAATCAATCTTCCACAACTATATAAAGCTAATTCCCTTTTTAAAGAGGTTGTTTGTTTGTTTTTTTGTTTATTCAAGACAGAGTCTCACTGTGTGGTTGAGCCAAGCCTTGAACTCACTATATAGGCCAGGCTGACTTTGAACTGGTGACAACTCTCCTGCCTCAGTTTCCTGAGTGCTGGGATTACAGGTGTTTATCATCATACTTGGCTATAATAACTCTATTTAAAAGTTGCTGCTTAAAGCACTTTTTTGCATATTTAGAAAACTAAATGTGACTATATTTAGAAGAACAATTATCAGATAATATGATTACAGAAAGACTTGATGTGCTTTTAAAGACTGAAGTCTAAGGACTAATTCATTTTGCCAAATCAATCAGTGAGTCTACATAGCCCCTTTGATTATGCTGTGTGGCTTTCCTTTGTGCTGAGAGCTTGTACACGCAATCTTGAAATACATCTTTTAACATTTCCATGCTGTTAAATTCAGTATTTCTGAACCAGGCATGAACAAATGGATGGTGGTTGATTTCAAAGTCTAAATCTTTATGTGCTTATCTTAAAATTTTAAAAGAAAATGATCTCACTTATTTTTCTGTAAAGAAATAACATCATGAGAACTGAACATCATCATCATTAATGAACTTGTGAAAATTAATAAAATGTTTTATTTTATATATACAAAGTCTTTTTCTATGCAAAATATTTGCAAATTAATAAAACAATACTGCTGAAGAAAAACCTTTGTATAATTGATAAAGAGCACTCACAGTATTTTGTTTTTGTTTTAGTGTTTTTAAAGCATAAATTTTAAGTTATACCTGGAGACAACAAAATTAAGGGAGGACTTCATAAGCTCCAAATAATTGTAACAGGTCAATTTTATATAATAACCACCTTTATTATGTGAGTTCATGTACACACACACAAGTACACTTATGCACATTAAAATCCTTTATTAGTTTCACTTTTCTCTTTCAAGGCTACTGCTACAGAGTATAGTATTGAGAGTAGTTCCAGAGAAACATGATCTCATGATAACTTCCTTAAATTTTTTCTGGGTTTTCTGGGATAGATATTTACTCTGACTAGGTTAATAGTCTCAATGACTCTGTTTCTAGCGTTAAACCAGGTACTACCAGTAGTCCAAAGTAGGAAGTGGCAAAAAAAGTGACTCAGATTTCTGCCTTTAGATACCAGTAATTTTGTTCCTACAAAAGGCAAGTATCCAAGTCTTAACCTTTGAGTAGTTTAGTTAAAATAAGGAGTATTGTGAAATTGACTTACTCTTTTGAAATATTCTAGAGAATCTGAGGAAAGAAAATGATGGCCTCAGGACATTAAAGCACTTAAAAGGAGGACCTGAAAATGTCTGTGACTGGCCTTGTAGAAACCTTTGGGAAAACTATGCACAGTCTAACCCTGTGTGACTGAATTACAACACGAATGGAATTCACAATCTTACAGCATCTCTTCTACTAATGTGAGTGCATTCATTTTGAAAAATAGAATGCTAAGCCAGGTGTGGTGGCTCACACTTGTAATCCCAGCACTCAGGAGGCTGAGGCAGGAGGATCGTTTTGAGTTCTAGACCAGCCTGGGTTACAAAGTGAGCTCAAGGTCTGTCCAAACTGCATAGAGAGACCCTGTCTCAAAAAGACAAAAAATAAAAGAAAAGAAAAATAGAATGCTAAAAGATGGAATAGGAAATATGGTGTCATGTCAGTGAATCTGTGCATATTGCACCCTGTTTTAATTAGGGTTTTTATAATACAATATCATAGAGTAGCTTAAAATGAAACAAGTTTTATTTCTTATAGTACTGGAGGTTGGAAGCCTGAAATCAGGGTACCAGCACAACTGAGTTCTGGTGAGGCCTTTCTTCCAGAATGTAGACTGATGACTTCTCCTAGTTGCCCTCAAAATGGTGCAAAGTGGGTAGAGAACTAGCTGGAGTTCTTTTTAAAAGGGCACTGTCATCATTCGCGAGGTTCCACCCTCATGATCTAATCACCTTCCAAGGGCCCCACTTCCTGATATCATCACAATACTGGGGGAAGGCACACATTCAGTCAGTTATATATATATTCTTCAAATCAGTGAGTTGTCTTTGTTAGTAGACATAGCTCTTTCCATTCCTGCCTAAGGAGGTTATTTCCCCTTTACCTAAAGAACCGGTAAGAATTTTGCCATAGATGCTTGTCTTTTCAGGCACTGCCGACCCTATGCTGGAGCTACAACCATGATGTCTCATTGCTTGTTAATTTGTACCTAACTCAAGTTCCCACAGGCCAAAAAGATGAGTTACAAAATGAGACCCGGGAGGAATTTACACACACGCGCACACACACACACACACACACATGCACACGTGTGCATGTGCACACACATACACACACAGAAAGTGACACAGTAGCCTGGGGTAAATGTGTGAAAATGATTCTCAAAGCTAGGGTACTAAAGTGGAAGCAGTAACATTTTGAATCTGGTTGCAAATGTTTGTGTGCAAATCTTTGTGTGGACATATGCTGCTCTTTCTGTTAAGTATATAGCTAGAAGTGAAATTGCTGGGACATTTGGTTACTTTATGTTTAATTTTTTGGTGAAATGCCAGGCTATTTTCTAAAGATGCTTTCAGCAGTGTTTGAGGATTCCAATTTCTCCACACCCTCCTAAACACTTGTTTAAACCTTTGTTAATCCCAGTGGTGTGAAGTGGTATCTCACACACTAGAATAGATCCTTAACACCAGCCACTGGGAAATAGAAACAGAAATCAATAGGATCTATTCTAGTGTTTAAGGCTGTAGAAATGAGGTGACCACTACAGTGCTGGGTGTCAGCTAGGGGCTGCTCTCAATGCCTAAAGTTTCTCACATTCCTTTTCCAAGTAAAACACCACATCCTCATTGTAGTAAACCTATACTAAATCCTTTGTGTCCTTTGACTATCTCTGACTTCCTCTTCCACTCTTGAGTACAGAAAACTGATTGTAAAAGACTCCCTTGAGTGTGCAGAGACATCTCAGGGATAACTAAAATAGGGATCCTGTGCCATCTGCAAAAGCCCATCTCAGGTTGAAGCTGCCTGACTGTCACTGAGCCCAGGCTGTCTTGGGCTGGGGTAGGGGGAAGACACTGAAAAGGTAAGGTCACCAAAGCACAAGTAACAAAACCAAGAGGACTTTGGAAAGACTTCTTCTGAAGTCCTGTTTATGAATGGAGGAGCAGAGGCTCCTAGTCCTGGCTCCTGGCAGAGACTCAGCAATCAGGCCAGGATATGCTCCTAGTGGTACAGGGAGCTGGCAATCTTTTGGGCCAGAACCTGGGATGAGTTATCAAGAGCAGCCTTCAGGGCCAGCTCTCAGTCATACAGGTCTAGGTGACAGCTGTGTGGCTTTCTATCCTTTCAGAATTCTTTTTTACCTGCAAGGAGCTCTGGGCATAGGGATTACCCCAGAGATCCACAGAAGAACACAGATTTGCTCATAGGCATCTCATTACATACTGAAAATCCCTGCTCTTTTGGTCAAGTGGGAGGTCAAGTTGTCCCAGTCAAACAACATTAGTGTTGTATCCTCTATTGGAAAGGGTTAAAACACTTTGGGAGTAAGCTGGACTCTAGGAGCCCATCTGGACCTTGTTGTGGTACAGAGGGGTTTATAATTGTATCCCAGGGAAAATTATTGAAATTCTTGCAAGTAAATTCCAATCTACCACTTACAGTGCAACCCATGGTGAGAATAAAAAGATAAAATTATATCTGTAGTTGTAGTTAAAGAGGTCCTAAGTCCAGTCAGAACAAAGGCTAGCTGAAACAAAGGCCATGATCCTGGACCAAACCCGGTTTTATTAATCCGTGAAAAGGAAAATGGCTTGGATTGAGTGACTGCAAGAATGCAGGAAGTATGTAAGTACTGAGACCTGGAGGTAGGCACAATGGGATTTCTGCAATATATAGAGAGAGGTGTGCAGAGTACTGGATTCCAGTAACAGTTGGCCTCTAAGTTTGGAGGAATCTGCCTAACCCAATTTGAGGAAGCATCTTGTATTCTGGGTTGGCTTCTTCAGCTCTGATGTCTGGCTTTTACTGCCCTGGGATCTCACTGCCTCTTTCCCAAGGCTCAATGCCTTTTGACAGTGCAGTGCGGTGTCTTTCAGCCTAGTTCATGCTTAGCAGTAGGGAGCCATAGACAGGGCATCACAGATCTGTTGCATTGCTTCAAAGGCCTTGACTAGGCCCATTTGCATTGCTTAAAGCCAATGGGGTAGAACATTTTTCTAACCAGTTTTATACATATCAAGACATGGAACTAGGGCAAGGGTAGGTCAAAATGGAGACAAATTATCTTTCTTCAGGGGGAATGGTCTCGGTGGTCCTCCACACTGGACTTTCCCTACACAAGGGTCACTACTTAGCCCCAGGGTTTCACCATGTCTTCCAAATGTATGGACATTAGAGCCACAAGAATGCCGAGTATGACATACTCTCTCTAGACTGCCACTTGAAGCTATGGCACTGCTGACACAGTAAATATAAAAACTTGCAAATACAAAAGCACAACTCCTGACCCAGGATGAGTATTACAAACTTACTGACTACACAGACATTGCTTTACTGATGGTAATTGTAATTGGGACTACACTTTTCCACACCTATACCTTGGCTTCTAAAACTCTGGAAGGTACAGGTTCCCTAGGTTCTTAGGCTTATTCATGCTGGTGCACTGTAACATGTGCCACAAGAAACCCTGTAGTCTATCTACTGAGTGCCAAAACAAAGTCAATCTTAAGCAATAGCAAATAGCATATGAGTCTAGAAACTGTAATTATCAGTGAGAGGTTTTCTATGATAGGCACTTCACTACCCAGATAAACACACAAAAAAGGAAAATGGGAGATATTCAGGACTATGGATTCTATAAAAACTATAAAGGACTGCAATGAAGAACCACAACTATGCTGGGGATATAGCTCAGTGGTATAGTGCATACCTGGCAAGTGTGAGGTCATGAGTTCAACTCTTAGTACAAAAAAAAAAAGAATCACAATTACCAAGGCAAAAATGACAGTGTTTGATTTTTGATATTTGTTCAAAGAGGACATATAATTGAATAAAAGGTTGTAGGAACTGATTTCTGATTAAATTTAAAATACCACTAGTAAATATATCTTAAAGCTCAACTCTGTCAGGTGTGATGGCACATGCTTGTAATCCTAGTGCTCAGGAGGCTGAGGCAGGAGGATTGCAAGTTTCAGTTCAACTTGAACCACACAGCTAGACATTGTCTCAGAAAACAAAAGAACAATTAAAAAACAAAGCTAAATCCTTATCTGCTGAAGGTAATCTTTGTTAATTGACAAGAAAGAGAAAGAGAAACATCATTGTCTGAAACACTTTACATTTTATCACTTTCAAAATTTACTGTAAGTGCAGCAAAATTTATTTAAAATGATCATATTGGCAAGAATCTTACAATGAAATTTTTAAAAATTTTAATGGACAAAGGAATTTCACTCTTGATACAGTTATTTAGAAAGGATTTCTTCACTGGTTTTATATTTCAAAAGTTGTATTTGTTGTACATGCTGTCTGAAGAGAGTCCTTTTCTGTATTACAGGTTCCCAGACTATTGTGTTAAGATTCATCTGTGCTTTTTAACTTGCATGGAGCTTGTTTTGTTTTGGAATCTGTTTGACTGATAAGAAAGTTTAAACATTGTTTTCACTTCACACAGTAACTTTTTGTTTCTCTTTTAATATTACCAAAATAAAGTGGTCATTTTTGCATTGCATTTTTCACATCCACATTAGTGTTGGATTGAATAACCAGAAGGCTACAGTTGTCGAGTGGGTAACTGCAATCCTGCCTATCACACAGGCCTAGAGTGGATGGCTGTAGCACCTCAGTCTCAAATGGGCCAGCCCTGAAGCACAGTGGTGGAAGGAAACCATCTCAGAACAAGGAGCTCTAAACAGTGCACCAGGTTATTTGTTCTGCCTGGATGACAGATGGTCAGAAGAACAAGTGTAAGTCCATGCATGGATTGTGCCCAATCCACTGGCTGAATTGTCAAGGACTGATAAGGTGATTTGAGGAGAAAGTATGTGTATAGACCTTTCCAAATATATGTGAGAATATATGGGGTAAACTTGGAAGAGCACAATTTTAGTAATCTGATATATAGGATATTCATTGTCTTAGATATCAACCAGCTTCTCTGCCAAACATTTGGCTTATAATCCAATGATCTCAAGAACAAAATGATCAAGGTAGCAGGGATGGCAGTTATGTTCAGAAACATGGGCTTTTACTCATCAGGATCAGTTTCACTACAGTCACTGATGAATGCTCAGTCTGCTAGAAGCAAACACAAATGCTGAGCACACCAATATGCAATGCACCCCCCAGAGAGACAAGCCAGCTACCAGGTAGCAGGTGATTACATTGGACCACTCCTATAATGGAAGCTTTGCTCCTACACATATAGACACTTAAACTGGATATGGATTTGCCTTCCTACCTACAGCACTTTTGAGAAAAATCAGTATATGTAAAGCTGAAAAATCCTCAATCACCGTCATGGCATTCTGAACAGCATCACTTCTAAACAAGAAATTCATCTCATAGAAAATTAATGTGGAAACGCTACAACGTTAATGGCATTCACTGGTCTTCTTGTACTTCTCTTCATATTGAATTGAAATGACCTTTGGAAGACTCAGTCATATTTTTGGTTAGGTAGCAATAACTTGAAGGTCTGGGGTAACAGCCTTTAGGTGATGATAATGCCCTAAGTATTTATTTACATAGAGTACTGTTTCTTCTGTAGTCTGGGTTCACCATTCTTGTGATCAAGGTGTAGAAATGGGAGTGCCTTCCTTCACTATTATGTCTAGTGATACAAGAGACAAAAATTTCCCTGTTCCCACAATTTTACACTTTTCTGGTTTAGATTGTGCTTCCAGAGAGAGAGAGAGAGAGAGAGAGAGAGAGAGAGAGAGAGAGAGAGAGAGAGAAATGCTTTCACCAGGAAAAATAATAATGACCTTCTTGAATGGAAAGTTGTAACTTCAGCTGACCACTTTGAACTCTCCATTCTTCTCAACCAACAGGCAAAGAAGGGCTTTGGTGTATTAGATGCAGCAACTGAACATGATTCTCAAACACAAATTGAGCTCCTATTGCAAAACTATGGAGGACTACATCCAATATGTCCAGAGACATTTTCTCCTCATTGGTGACTGAACCCAGGGCCTTCATACTGAGCTACATTCCATGCCCACTGATTTTTTTTAAGAATAGGAAAATTCATTGGAGAAAAGGAATGGGGAGTAGAAAGCTCCTGAGAGACAGCAGGGGTCCCAGATGGGTTGCCCTCCATCCCTTTTTATTTATTTTTTTTAATTTTGATATTGGGTCTCACTAAGTCATTAATTTGCCCAGGATTGTCTTGAATTTGTGATGCTTCTACCTCAGCTTCCCAGTGTTCTGGGATCACAAGTATGTACTACCAGTCTGACTAGAGTGTTTCTTAGTATTTCCATGTTTTGTGATTCAAGTCAATAGATAATTATAATAACCCAGTTGAACCAAGATGTCTGTTGGCCAGACAATTCAGCAAAAAGTTCTTTGAGTCACAAAGAACTTTGAGTCCTCAAAGAATTGTGGACAGCTGAGAAACTGGCTGAAGACATGCATAGTGAAAGAAATCAGTGGTAAATATCAGCTATGACATTGTGACCTGCTGCAGAAACAAGCACTGTAATAGTATTTAGCTTGAAGAGATCATGACATACTCCTTCTCAAGAGGGAATACAAACAAGGAAAGAAAGCATACCTTAAAAGACAATTTTTAAAAGAAAAATTTCAGCTTTTACTGACAGAATATTGTAACATTAAAAAGTTCTGCTTTGTCTTAGTCTCTAGAAGATAATTCCTTTAAATGCCACTTTCTAGGACACCACCAATATTCAACTCCATTCTATAGAAAACCTGTTCTTTTTTTCAAGGACAGTTGTGGTAACACAATTGAGTGGCTTTGCTGTAATTAACTTTGTTGTGAAGATTATGGTAATTTTTTTGTAATATTGTACCTTGTTGAGATCGTAAATGAAGACTCTTGTTTTTAATCCCAAACGAGAAATTTCATTAACCAAAAGACATCTAAAACACCTACATTATGCAAGTCATGGTAAGAGATATAGAAGAAGGTTAGAATATATATGGGATTATAAAATGAATTCTCATAGAAAGTTGTGGTATATAAAATCAAGACACAAAAATCAGTTGACTTTCTACACACTAACACTGAGCAATCTGAAGAAAATTAAGAAAAAATTGTATATAACAGCATCAAAAAGAATAAACCTAACATAGGATGTGGTGGTATGTGCCTGTAATCCCAACACTCAGGAGACTGAGGCAGGAGAATCACCAAGGGTTCAAGGCAAGCTTGGACTGCATAGTGAGTTCAAGACCAGCTTACACTACAAAGTAAGACCCTGTCTCAAAAAACAAACAAAAACCAAAACAGAACAAAATACAATATACATAGCCAAGGAAGTAAAAACTTATGTCTTAAAAACTACCAAAGATTCCTGAAAAAAATTTAAAAAACACAAATAAGTAAAAAGGCATCCAATGTTCATTCATTGGAAGATTTATTATTGTTACTATATCATACTCCCCCCACAAAATCTACAGATTTATTACAATTCCTGTCAAAATCCCAATGGATTTCTTTTGAAAAAATAAAAATATCCTAAAATTCATACAAAATCTCAATGCTCCAGTCTAAAGAAGAACCAAGGTAGGAAATTCCAATTTCTTGATTTCAAAATATAGCACAAAGCTACAGTCATTAGTGTGATACTAGTGTAAAGACAGAAAAATTGCCCAAAGAGACAGAATAAAGATCCCAGAAATAAACCTCACCATATGAGTTCAAATTGCCTTTGACAAGAATGCCAGAATCTGTCAACAAAAGGACAATGACTTTAACTGATTTGGTTGGGAAAGCTGGATATCCACATTCAAAAGAAGGAAGTTGAACTCTTACATTACATCATGTCCAAAAATTAGCTCAAAATGGACTAAAGACTTCAATGCAAGAAGTAAAACTATAGAACTTCTAGAGGAAAACTTAGAGTAAATCTTCATGACATAGCATTTGGCAGTTGCTTCTTGGGTATTACACCACCAAAAGGACTGGCAACAAAAGTAAATATATACAAAAAAAGTCTACATCTATCATAGTCAGGGTTTATGAGGGAAACATTTAATACAAGACACATAATTTATAGGATTATTTTATAATGTTCACCCAAAGAATCAAATGCAAAAGCATGCAGAAAATCTGTCCATGCACTCAAGTACCAAAGAATTTATTTATATGAGGGTTTGGATCCCACAACATTATCCTCCATGAATCCAGCTGAAGACCTAGAGCTCATAGCAGTGTCGTACATGAGTCCAAATGGAGACCTAGAGCACACAATAATGTCTTATTCAAGTCTGTATCAAGGATCAGCACTGGGAAGGCCCAAAAGTCAGCGGTGGAAGCTAAAAAATCTGAGCCACTGGGATGAAGAATCTGCATCAGCAGGCTGAGGGATCTGCACTGGAGCCAGGAAGTGATGCTCAAAGTAAGGACCAGAGTTCCCTGAAAAGAACTGTCGCCATCCTCAACAACAGCGAGGACCTAAGCTTCTCCAGTGATGAGAATAACCGAGTTCCTTTCAGGAAAACCAGTGCAATAAGCTTCTCCAGGAGAATCAACAGCACTAGCATCTTCCTCTCCTGTTCTTTTATGTTATTGGCAACAATCTGAGATGGGCCTACCACTCCAGAACTATGTCGATTCAGTTCAGCTGAGTGTTTCAAGTTAATTGTTAGCTAATCCACCATAACATCAAACTAAAAACTTTTGTGCATTGAAAGGTACAATTGACAGAGTGTAAAGGCAACCTATGGAGTGGGAAAAGATGTTTTCAAGTTGAAAATCAGATACAGGGTTAACATCCAGAATATTTAAAGAACCTACAATTCAACAACAAGAAAATTTAAAACCCCAATTTAAAATGAGTAAATTATTTGAAAAAAAGTATCTCCAAAGATGTTATATAAATCACCAACAAGCATATAAATAAATGCTCAACATCACCAAAAATCAAGCAAACACAAATCAGGTCCAAAATGATATGTAACCTCGCACTCTAGGATGGCTGCTATAAAACAAAGCAACAAACAACAAAGAAAATAAGGATGTGAAAAAAATTGGAACTGTTGTGCACTGTGGGTGAAATTAAAAATGGTGCAGCAACTATAAAACACTGTGGAGTTTCCTTTTAAAACTAAATAGAACTACCATACAGTACAGCAATCTCACTTTTGGAATATATCCAAAAGAATTGAAATTGAATCTCAAAGTGATATTTGCACATTCATTTCCTAATAGTATTATTTACATATCCAAAAGTAGCAGATCTCACACATCCATCAACAGGTAAATGGGGGCATGGGGTGCTGCCGGCTTGGGGAGAGCCAGACCCAAGCCTCTCTCTGTGAGTCAGTGCCATTAGCCAAATGCAGAGGGAGCAAACCAGGCCCTACAGGGAGGAAATCCCTGCCAAGAAGCCATATTATTTTCATTTTTTGTTGCGTTAGGTTTTCATTTTCTTCTGTTTTGTTTATGGTAACTCTGATGGGATAAGTAGCTATTTAAAAGATAGCAAGATATGTTATGGAAGCCATGATGTATTTACTACTAGCTTGTTTTGACGTCCTTTATTGCATTCATTGGGATCTTTATTCTGGTTTTTATTGTTTGTATTCTGTTCTGTTCAATTTTTAATATATCTGAAGGTGTATTCTGTAGCTAATTTGTAAACAACAAAGGCATTGTAACTACTGTTGATTTCATAAGATTTGGAAGTCCTGTAACATTTATTCTGGTTTATTTTGATTGATTTTATTCTGATTTATTTTCCTTGGTTCATCCTCTTTAAAATAAAAAAAGGTAAATGGATAAGCTAAATGTGGAATATACCTGAACATATAGTACAATATTATTCTGCATAAAAAAGAAATCCTGAGAGATACTGCAACATGAATGAACTTGAGGACATTATGCTAATGAAATAAGTCAGTCACAAAAATGATTCCACTTATATGAGAAATTAAAAGTAGCCAAATTCATAGAGAAAGTACACTGGTAGTTTCCAAAGGCTGGGAGAGGGGGAGATGAGAGTTATTTAATGAGTATAGAATTTGAAAATCACAAGACAAAATGTTCACAACAGTACAAATATACTTAACCCTATTAAACTACTGTACATTTAAAATGTTTAAGATGATAAATTTTATATTATGGTTTTTACCATAACAAAAATTTAAAAATTCATCCTTCAATAATTAATCCTCATGGTAGTATAACCTAGAGCAAATACTAGCAGAGTCAATTGAGTATGCAAGCTCACATAAGATAATAATGAACTTAAGTTTAGTGTATGGTGATAGGCATGGGTTTATTTTCAGTCTTTGGCATGTGGAAAGCCAATTTTTCCAACACCATTTATTAAAGAGGCTATCTTTTTTTTCTAGTGAACATGTTTAGACTCTTTGTCAAATAAGGTGGCTGAGTGTCTTTGTAGTGGTGTTTGTATCTTCTAATCTGTTCCATTGATCCACAGGTCTATTTCTTTGCCAGTACCATCCTGATTTCATTACTGTGGCTTTGTAGTATAGTTTCAAGTCAGGAACTGAGATGCCTCCCGTCTTGCCTTTGTTGCGCAGAATCACCTTTGGTATTCTAGATTTCTTCTGTTTCCAGATGAATTTTAGGAATATTTTTTTCTAGATCTGTAAGGTATGTTAATGGTATTTTGATTGGGATTGCATTAAATCTGTATAACAGTTTTGGGAGTGTGGCCATTTTCACAATGTTTTTTCTTCCTAGCCAAGAGCAAGGAATATCCTTCCATTTTCTAATATCCTTTTCAATCTCTTTTTTAACTTTTTTGCTTCTTTTTTAAAATTGTATTTAAAGAGAGGGGGGAAAAGCAAAACAGAAAAAAGGTTAGAGACAATGCAGAACTTCAAAAAAATAAACAGTAAGAAATCACTAGTTGATACATTACATATTGTCTCCTTGGATATAGTTGTTCAAGTTACAAAATTAAAGCATACAAAGTGGACATTCAAACAGTGAGGCTGCAAACAGTTCTGTTCGCCAATCCAACAAAAGCTTAGCAACATGGTTATCAATCCTACACACTTAAATATACATGCAGGTATATCCTTTAGAGCATTTTCTTTTCCTTCTTTTGCATTTTAAGTCCATTATCTGTTTAGTTATATCATATTTCAGGTTGCTCAGTACCTTACTGATCTGTTTTGTTGTTGTTATTTTTTTAAATTTTTTCTTATTTATTATTATTTTTATTTTATTAATTTAATTTGAAGGTAGTAAAATACAGCAGAACGAGACAGGACAAAGCCAATTGAGGCAGTGCAGTGAAATTGGTACAGAACCTTACAGCAGGTTACTGGGATAACAGCAATAGGTACAATAGTATATCTGGTTTTCTTCACAATAGTTGTTCCTTCAATCAGGTAGAGCAATATCAAAGGAAATACTGAAATTACAAAAACAGAATAGTGAATAGAGCAATACCATTGATCAGAACAGAGCAACACTGAGATAAAAATATTTGCCTTCAAAGAGATGGTACAAGGAAATCTTCCTTATTTGCTATATTGTATAGTCAAGAGATGCTCAGATCACTGACTCCCACTTGTTAAGGGGGGGGGGGGGATATGGATGTTTGTATCTCGGCCGGTAAGCTCACAGCTGTTTACCAGGGTGGCAAGCTGGCTGCTTGCTTTCCCAGTGCCCTAAATTCCAACATGACACAGATTTCAGGAGACGCTGATGGTTCTCACCCTGGGGTGGCCGCAGCTTGCCAGGCCACAGCCAATTACCAGGGCGGTGAGCTGGCTGTTTCCTTTCCTGGCACCCTAAGTTTCAAAAAAAACATTTCTTTGATTCATTAATTCTTTGTATTGTTTTTTTAGTTTCAATTGCATTAATTTCTGCTCTAATCTTTACAATCTTGTCTCTTCTATGTGCTTTGGATTTGACTTGCTCTTCCTTTTCTAGAAGCTTGAGAAGTAGCATCAGTTTGTTTGTGTTCGTTCTGTTTTCTTGATGTGACTATTTATTGCTATATATTTCCCTCTTAGGACTGCTTTCATTGCGTCCCATAGGTTACGGGATGTTGTATCTGCATTTTCATTGTATTGTAGGTAGTTTTATTTCTTCTTTAATTTCATCTGTAACCCATTGGTTAGTCAGAACGTTGTTATTTAATTTCTATGTATTTATGCAGGCTTTGCAGTTTTTTGCCATTGATTTCCAATTTTAGTGCGTTATGCTCAGATATTACGTATGGGATAATTTCACTGTCTTTGCATTTACTTAAGAATGCTTTATGGGTTAATATATGGTCTATTTTGGAGAATATCCCATGCACAGCTGAGAAGAATGTGCATTCTGATGTGGTCGAGTGGAACACTCTGTAAATATCCACTAAGTCCAGTCACTCACAGGTATGATTCAGTTCTGTTATTTCTTTGCTGACTTTTTGTCTAGTTGATCTATCTCTTTGTGACAGTGGGGTATCAAGTTCTCTTATTACAATTGTGTAATTGTATATTTGGTTTTTCATGTCCATTAGTATTTGTCTTATATAGTTGTGTGCTCCTGTATTTGGTGCATATATATATTTATAAGTGTTAATTCTTCCTCTTGTATTTTTCCACTTACAAGTATGTTGTGGCCTTCTTTGTCTCTTTTAGTCATTTTAGGCTTGAAGTTTACTTTGTTTGCAAACAGGATAGCTACCCCTGCTTTTTTCTGGGTTCCTGTTGCATGGAATACTGCTTTCCATCCTTTGACTTTTAATCTATGAGTTTCTTTTTGAGTCAGATGTATTTCTTGTGTACAGCATATTATGGGATCCGATTTCTTGATCCATTCTGTAAACCTGTTTCTTTTGATAGGTGAATTGAGCCCATTTACATTTATGGATATCACTGATATGTACTGTCTTGACTTTGCCATGTTGTGTTCCTGTTACTGGTTTCCTGCTTTTCTCTCTTGTTTAATTTCTTGTCCAGCCTGGTGCTTTCTTTCTGTTGTTGTTCTGGAGATTGTGGTCATTTTTGTCTTTATCTAGCATGTCTTTCAGTACTCTTTCTAGGGTTGGTTTGGTGGACATGAATTTCATCAGTTGTTCTTTGTCATAGATTTTCAAACTAGGTGTTCACAATCTTTTGAATTTCTAAGGGATCTGTAGTAATTTCCTTCTTTTCAGTCCTTATTGCATGAATTTGAGTTTTTTTTTCTTTTTCTTGATAAGGTTGGCTTAAGTTTTATCAGTTTTGTTTATTCTTTCAAAAAACCAGCTCTTTGATTTGTTAATTCTTGTATTGTTTTTTTGGTTTCCATTGCATTAATTTCTGCTCTGATCTTTACAATTTCCTCTCTCCTATGAGCTTTGGGTTTGACTAGCTCTTCCTTTTCCAGAAGCTTGAGATGTAGCATTAGGTTATTTAATTGTGCTCATTCTGTTTTCTTGATGTGACTATTTATTGCTATATATTTAACCCTAAACTATAGTCAAAATGGATCAAGGATCTAAATATTAAAACAGAAACACTAAATCTACTGGAGAACATGGTAGGTAGAAATGTTGGAGACACAGGGGTAGGCAGAGAATTCATGAACAAAATGCAAACCACATGGGAAATACCTCAAAGAATCAACAACTGGGATCTCATATTACTAAAAAGTTTCTGCACTTCAAAGGAAATCAGCAACAAAATGAAAGGAAAACCCAGAGAATGGGAAAGAATTTTAGCCAACAATCCCTCAGACAAAGGACATATATCCAGAACATATAAAGAACTGAAAAACATCAAACCCCCCAAATTCAAAGACCCTCTCCAAAAATAGGCATCTGAGATGAACATACAGTTTTCAGATGAAGATATACAAATGACAAATAAATACATGAAGAAATGTTCACCATCACTGGTCATTCGAGAAATGCAAATTAAAACAGCACTGAGATTTCATCTCACCCCGAAAAGAATGACTGCCATCAAGAAAACAACTGACAACAAATGTTGGTGAGGATGCAGGGAAAAAGGACCACTTCTCCACTGTTGGTGGGAGTGCAGACTGGTGCAACCACTGTGGAAATCAGTATGGAGATTCCTCAAAAAACTAGGATTGCAGGTTCTGTTCAATCCAGCTATTCCTCTCCTGGGTATTTTCCCAGAAAAATTGAAAGGGTCATGCCACAGAGATATATGTGCACCTATATTCATAGCAGCACAATTTGTGATAGCTAAATATTGGAAACAACCAAAATGCCCATCAACTGCAGGGTGGATGAAAAAATGTCCTATTTTTATACAATAGAATACTACTCAGCTATAAAAATGATGGTGTTGAGGTCTTTATAGGTAAATGGAGGCAACTTGAGAATATTCTTATTAGTGAAATAAACAAGACTCACATTAGTAAATATCACATTGTCTCTGTATTTAAAAATAGATCATTGAACAGAAGGGATTGCACTGTCAAGTTTTGAGTGTCTAGCCACTTTTTATACTTTGATTTTGTGACTTTGGCAACTATTTTTAAGATGATAATGTGTAATGTATCAACTAGCGATTTTATGATATTAATTTTTCTAATTCTTTAGAAAAAGAATGACAACAATCAGAATATCTGTGGAAACTTCTTTGAATATGAATTAGGGCCAGATTTTGAGAAGCATCAGGCTGCGTGTAACCACTGACGTTCTTCATGTAAGATGCAACAATGCCTTAAAAAGTAGCTTGTTTTTACACCTACTTTGCTGATGTTTTGATTGCGAATTCAACACATTGTTTTAAACTTCTATGGGTCCTTGCACTTTTTCTAGAAAAATCAAGATTCTTTCATATTCAGAGGTGTTTAAATTACTTATCTCACATTGCTGAGACAAAAATCCTGTACCCAAAGCTAAGGGAGAAAAGGTTTATTTAGCTTTTTTTTTGTAGAGGTTTTCAGTCCAGAACTGGCTCCAAGGAAGGGTGGCATGGCAGAGGAGAACAGTTTGTGGCTGGCAGAAGTTAGCAAAGCAATAAGGAAAGGGAAAAGACAAACCTCTTTCTGTTTTGTCCCTTATATTGTATCCAGGCTACCAGGATTAGGGTGGTGCCAAACCAATCAGTGAACTGATTTTATAATCACCCACCTTTAATCTTAGCACCTTTAATCCTAGCATTGCATTATGAATAATCACTCACTTCAGATTCGTCCACCTCTGAAAAAGTCCTACCCTTGGAGGGTCAACTAGACACGAGCGTATTTCAATGTTTCTAAAATACGAAAAGGAAACCGAATTCCATAAGTGCATCACTACCTCTGTAACCAGTATTTTTGTGCTAAAATGTTAAGTTTATATTTAAATGCTTAAATCAAGACATTTGCACAGAAGGAAACTATTGTGAAAAACCAATCAAGTAAGAAATGGAAAAAGATACATTGTGACATTTTAAATTATGGAAAAAACATTTGAAGATGCATATCACAGCTGCTTTAGACATACACACATTCAAGATAAATATATAATATAGATATGCTATTTTGCTTCACTTCAGTAAATATTTTACTTTTTGTGTCTCATAATATCATGTTCTACATGTTAAAAATATATAATAAAATTCATTTTTAAAAAGATGCACCTCAAGTTAACTCTTATATATTTTATTTTTATTTTTGTTTGGTACTGGTGATCAGACTCACAACCTTACATTTACCTGGCAAGCATCTGAACCACTGAGCTAAATCCCCAGCCCTATATTTTAAAACATAGAGATACCTCCTACCTGTATTAATGGAAGCACTTTCTGTACTTTCCCCACACTTTTTTTTCAGACAAAGTCTTATTATGTATTTCAACCTGATATTGAACTCACGGAGATCTTCCTGCCTCAGCCTTCCAGGTGTTGGAATTATAGGCATGCCCCACCACTTGTGGCCCAAACTTTTGAATTTTATTCTTTAATTGGTCTTTTATATCCAAACTGATTTCCACTGGACTTGTTGGAATGTATATGCCACAGTTCCCAAAATAGACATCTCTGACTTTGGGGTCATCTGTACAGACATATCTTGTAACAGATGCACCTGAAAGTGCATTACTACCTGATTTCTGATTAGTCTAACTTTTCTGGCATTAGTTATCTCATCAGAGGATCCAATAGGTCATTACAGATATAATCAGTGAAAATGAGACCATGGTAGAGTGGGGTGGGTACCTAAACCAATGTGACTGGTGTCCTTATAAAAAGAATAAGCCAAGAGTGCTGGCACATACCTGTAATCCCAGCACTCAGGAGGCATCCGTGAGTTTGAGGCCAGTTTAGGCTACATAGTGAGTTCAAGGCCAGTGTGAACTACACAGTTAGACCCTGTCTCAAAAAATCTAAATAAGAGGAAATGTGTAGATAGACCAGAGAGAAAGAGAGAGAGAGATTAGTTGTAAAGATAAAGGCAGAGAATGGGGTGACGCATGTTCAAACAAGCCAGGGTGTGGCAATTATTTCCAGCAACCTCCAGAAGCCAGGAGAGCCTTGGGATAGGTTTTGCCCCTTAGTCTCTAATGGAACTAACCCCACCAATAATTTGTCAGACTTCTTGCCTCCAGAACTGCAAAACCATAAATTTCTGTGGCCCTTCACTATATAGCCCTAGCAAACTAAGCCAAGTGTGCAGAACTTAAAACACCTTGATTTCACTCCAAACATAAAGGAAGGAATTTAAACTACCAACTCAATGATCTGTACATTTCTTTAACAATTGTGACTGTTCCTTCACCACCCATTTATTTGCTTCAGTGAGTTAAGGTGCACAACCTTTGTTCCAGGACCCTGCAGCCCCTGAGCACCATATAACTTTCCAAAGCCTTTAAAACTGGAATATATTTTCACACAGAAATGGCTCCACAGCACTTACCTGCACAGCCCGTGATGACATCGACTCAGTATCTGTTGAAACATTTTGGCCACGCTGTGCAGAACGTCATCCATCTTCATGCAGGTGGGGTCCCAGTTGTGTAGGAATCGAATGACCACAACTCGGTCTTCCTCCTGCCCGTCCTCCCTGCCACACCAGCACTTCCCTCCGTATTACCTCCTTCTTAACCTCTGTTCTGGATTTTGACAGTGGTGTTCAACTATTAACCTTCATCTTTTGAGGACTTCATGAATGACATCTCGAAACTCAATTAAATGGTTGGCCCGCAAGATAGGTGGGTTTCATCACTTTCCCAAGGAGATCACTTTCTAAAAAAATGTTATGTTAGAAGCAAAAGAGATGAAGCAGATAGAAGGCTCAGACTTGAAAAAGTGAGCTCAGGAAAAGCAGCACAACAAAAGTTCTTTACTTTTTGGCATTATCAACCATACAGAAAGAAGGTAAGACTGTACAAGTAATGAACATTCATAGAATCCTGGGGACTTTTCATTTGAATGATTTTTTCCCTTTTGAAGTTAATGAGCTGAGGGCAGTGCAGGCCATCCCATTGAAGAGGGAGAGCTGGTGGCCCTGGCAGGAACAGGTGGCTCCTCTCTAGTGACTGGTGGCCTGGGAGGCCTGGATGGGTTGGGCTGCACTGTGGAGCAGGTGGTCTAGGGGAGAGGGCTGGAAGTGCAGGTTACTGTGAAGATTTCTTTGCAGTTCAGCATGGAAATGACTGATCATCTTGCTCTCATTTCTTCCTAATCTGTGTTGTCAAGGGAGAGTGACCAAATGAGCAAGATAGCACAGCAAAGCAGTACTCCAGGAGTGAAGGGCGTGCTCCTCAGCTCATGTCTGCTGGTTCTGGGGGGAAGAGGCAAAGCTGTGCACCTATATTGCATATTGTTATCTTCAATATAGTTGCTCAGATTACAAGATCTAGGCATGAAAAAAATGATCAAACATGAAAAATTGAACAATGAAAACACAAATCATTCTTTTTGATGAACTAACATATATTAGTAGTAAGATTATCTATCATATATTTTTCCCTTCTTTTCTTTTTTCCCCCATCACAGTTGTTCTTTCATTTTGAGTAGTTTCTTCCCTATCACTTTCACAAACTCTATTGTACATTTTGGGACTTTTTACGCTTTTAGTTTTTTACACTAAGGAGACAATATGATGTTTACACATGTGAGTCTGATTTATTTCAGTTATGAGTATGGGCTCAGGTTGCATCCATTTACATACAAAAGCATGAGTTTGTCCTTTTTATAGCTTAGTACTCCATGGTATGAAATTAACATTGTGTTTTTCTTGACTTTGTCTTTTAGCATGATTCTAGCTCAGATTTGTTGGCATCTGTATATTGTTTTGTACCTGGGATGGTAACAAGACAGGAGTTTGACTCGATTAAATTTTGTGTTACCAAGTTTCTTATTTGAATATGGTCATTTCTGGCCTTACTGCTATTTCCTACTAGACTTGAGAAATGAATGATTACCCCTCAGCCATGCCACCCTGCCTTGGAGTCAGCTGAATATAGACTAAAATGTCCAAAAAAACCTGTAAGATAAATAAACCTTTCCTTCTCTAATTTGGGTGTCAGGTATTTTGTCTCAGCAATGAGAGAAATGTAACCAAGAAATTTTCCATGGTATTTACCAATTAATTTGAAAAATTATGTCCACACATAAACCTACATGTGAATTTTTACAACAAGTTTATAATAACCAGCAAACACTGGAAGCAGCTAAAGTGTATTTCAGTAGTTGAATAGACAAACTGTGGAAATATTTGAATAATGGCCTATTACCCAGAAGTAAAAATACATGAGCTATCGAGACACAGAGAGACATAGAGGAAATCCGAATACATATTCCTAAGTGAAGGAAGCAAATATGGGCCACACAGTGTATGATTCCAACTATGTAACATTATGGAAAAGGTAACATTATAGAGACAGTAAAAAGGTTACTGGTTAACAGTGGCTCTGAGAAAGATAGGGAGGGGAAAAATAAGTGAAGCACAGGCATTTTTAGGATTGTGCATATACTTTGTATGATAATGTAATTGTGGGTGCATAACATCACATTTGTTAAAACCCATTGAACTTGAGAAGACAAAAAGTGAACTCTAATGGAAAATTTTTAAAAATCACTCACAAGATCAGGGGAATTTTAGAATTGAATACAGAATAGGACCACAGGCTGGGACAGGAGGATTGCTGTGACTTCAAAGCCAGCCTGAACTACATCTAAAAAAAAAAGAATGCACAATGTGACCATACAGTCTATTACAAATTTAGGAAACAAGCATACTGAGGGAGGAAAAGAAACCTAAGTAACTGGAAAGGAATCAAGTCAAGAAAAGTAAGGACAAATAACCAACCTATATCATCACTGTATTCTGCTTGATAACAATGCTTTCCATAAGTGTATGGAGTTTAACAATTCTGAAAACACTTCACACATGTGTCGGAATCAGATAATGCAAGTAAGTGAATAGCAGATTGTGGAAGTTGAAGTGGGAGTTTAAAAGGAAAAGAGGTTACAATAATCTATGGGGTATTGGATTGAACATCAGTATGTAACCATGTTTCACTAAGTAGATGTTATGGTTTATATTTGGGTGTCCCCCCAAAACTGGGGCTTTTGGGAGGTGGCTCATAGGAGTGGATATTTATCATTGGTTTAGTCCACTGATGAGTTTATAGCTAAATGTGCCTTGGAAGGTGAAGCCTTGTTAGAGGAAGTGGGTTACTGTGGATGTGGTCTGGAAGGGTCTGTCTCCTTCCCTCCATTCTCCTCTCCCTTGCTTCCTGTCATGCTATGAGCAAGCTTCTTCTGCCATGCCCCTCAGCCATGCCTGCCTTGGGACCAGCAGACGCTGAACTAAAACCACTACAAAATGTGAGCCATAATAAACCTTTCCTCTTTAGAGTTTTGGGTGTCAGGTATTGTGTCATAGCAATGAGAAAGTAATTTAGATAGTAGAAACAAAGATATTACATATAGAAATATCTACACTTATGTGTAAATGTACATACACATGTGCATTAGTATGCATGAATGTTTTCTCATCTCATTTGTTATAAAGACCAAGAAGCAATGAAACGGCCATAGCAATGACTAAATTCAGTGGCCAGGGCTTGCTTTATAATACTATACTTAGAGAAAAGGAACCAGGCTTCCTGGAGTAATGGTTGATTCTAGGACTGGAGAAGGAAATATATATATAAGCCTGGAACTTCTTTCAGTGCTAGAAAGTAAGGAAGTGCTAAAATAAAATCCACCACAGTGAGGGTATGTCAGGAGTCCACTGAAAGAATTTCCAATGTTTGCAAACTGAACAATTTCAACAGCAAAATAAAATAATATTACATGTTAACTCAAAGTATAAATATGCATGAACCCAAACTCTTATACATAATGGTTGAATAATAAGTAGGGGAAGAAAGACATATCTCAGAGGTGGAACATAATTGCTTGTACCCTGTGAACAATGAATGTATGGTGGCTTCCTTCCAAAAATTATAGCATGGGGGGAAAATGTATTTTTATAGTGGAGAACCTTAAAAAAACACTATCTCAGTCAGGTGATCATGGTTAACATCAGCAGTGTTATAATTACAGGGTATCATAGAAAAATACGGTGATTTTTTTAAAAAAAATTACAATAAAACACATTACCATTAATCCCCCTCAAAAAAATTCCTCTTATTTTGAACATACTTATCCCATCATTCTTGCTACTTTCTGAAACAGTTCCAGAAGTCCTTTTCCATAAATGTCTTTAGTTGTGCTGTCTTGATTGCCTCGGTATCCTGAATCAATTCAAAATGTTTGTTTGGTACTTGTTTTTTGGAACAGACAAAATTCATGTGGTGCCAGACCTGGTAAATGAGAACATGCCCTAGTGTTTTTAGGAGACTGCTTTTCTTTTGGATGAGACCCAGTAGCAACAATCACTACTTTTATTACACCTTGATAAGACACACAAGAGGACTTCCAGAACTGTTTCAGAAAGGGCCAGGATGCGAGAAATGTGTTTGAAGTGATGGAGAGTATTTCAAGGGGGATGGATGGCAATAAGTCCTTTATTGAAATAATTTATTTTTTTATTTAGACATACACCATATATTTCCATCTTATCTCATATGTGCCCTTAATAGGTAATGAGAATGACAGTTTACCTTGGTATTTTTCTCCCCAAAAGCACACAATCCTAGTCTAACAATGGGGAAAATATTAGACAAATCCCAGTAGAGAAGCATTCTACAAAATACCTAAACAGTATTCTTCAAATCTGTTGAGACTGAATAGGAAAATCAGCCATAGCCAGGCATGGTGGTACACATCTATAATCCCAGCACTCGGGAGGCTGAGGAAGGAAGGTAGTTGCAAGTTCAAGTCCAGCCTGAGCTACAAAATGAGCTCAAGTCCAGCCTGAACTGTATAGCAAGACCCTGTCTTAAATAAAGAAAAGAAAGAAAAATCAACCAGGTATCATGCTACATGCCTGTAATCCCCAGAAGCCTGAGGGACTGAGACAGAAGGATCTTGTATTGAAGTCTAGCCCAGGGAATTTAGGGAAACCCTGTCTCAAAATTAAAAAGAAAAACCTTTTAAGGGCTGGGACTGTAGCTCAATGTGAAGGCCTTGGGTTCACCCTCCAAAGCAAAAGTAAAATAAAATAATTTAAAGTAAAAAAGCAAATATAAGAAAACGTCACAGCCAAGAGAAGTCAAGACGTGATCATGTGACACTGCCCATGAGACCCTGGGCTATGAACTTGACATTAGGTATAATCCAAAGAAATACAAATAAAGTATGGATTTTAATTAATAATAAAGTATTAACACAGCTCATTGATTATATCAAATGTCTTATGTTTACAAGCTAATAATACAGGAAACAGCCTGGGTCTGTGGGAATGCTCTGTATTGTCTAAGTTTGCTGGTAAGTATAAACAATTCTAACAAAAACATTTATTTAGAAAAATGGCATTTAAAACAGAAGTAGAGGGACTGTTGAAGAGAGACACATTGATCAATGTAATTCATGAAGCATGGGTAAACAGCTATAAAAGGTATCCTGGGGACACATGGAGAAATCTGAAACTAAGTAATATGAGATGGTGCATCAGTTTTAGTTGGAGAATACTGTATGGCCAAATGGGAGATTGTATTCTTCACTCTTGCAGAAGAAGCATGCTGACATGTCTAGGGATGCCATGAAGCATTTGGATACATTCTGCAATTTATCTCAAAGTCTAAGGAGAGGAAAAAGCATATTTGGAGAAAGAAAAGGCAACTAGAAAAAATGTTAAGAATGGTGACTCTGAAAGATGAACCTAAATGGACCATTTATCATGCTACTCTTTTTTTTTTTTTTTTTGGTACTAGGGATCGAACTCACAACCTCACAATTTTCAGACAGGGGCTTAAGCCGCTGAGCTAAAGCCCCCGGCATGTCAGGCTATTCTTTCACATTTCTGTAGGTTTGCAGTTTTTCAAAATAAAATTTCAGGAAAAATATCAATACAATTTTAGAATTGGACAAAATGATTATGCAAACTGATCTGAAAATAATGGACTAGCAATACCAAATAAGAAAGTGTATAACATCTAAAAATAATTAAGAGCTGGGGGTTTAGCTCAGCGGCACATGTGCCTGCCTGGCAAGGGTGAGGTCATGAGTTCGATCCCCAGTACCAAAAAACTTAAGATAAAAATAATAAAGAGTAACATTTTTGGCATCTGACTACAAAGTCCGGAAACAGATACAAATATGTTTGGAAATTCAATGTAGAAGTGGAAATGTCTTTTTCAATCAATGTGGAAAATCAACAAATGGGATTGCGATAACCAGAGATTTCTTTAGTGAAGAAAAACGATTAATCCTTCCTTAATTCTCACCATATATATTTCAAAAAAAGATTTAAAGGTTAAAAAATAACCTTGGGAATATTGGGAAAATATGCTAAATTTATTCTGAAATGTTAAAGGCCTTTTCTCAGCAAAGCAAAATTCCTAGAAGCCCTCAAGACTGATATATTTAACTACATAAATACACGAAACTGAGGAAAATATTGTAAAATGACAATAAATTGATTTTCTTAGCTTTCAAAAAGGTCATACAAATTAAAAAATCACTAGAAAACAGAACATGATCATACAGTTCACAGAAAATATCAGTAAATAACTAACATTAAAAAGTTCCATTTTCATTAAAAGGCATTAGACTTTCATTAAAATGAAAGAAACCATTTATTCATTTTCAAGCAATCAAACTTAAAACGTTTAGCAACCAACATTGGCAAGAGTCTGGTAAATAGTCACATTAGATGTGGGAGTACACAGGACAAAATTTTCTGGGGGGCAAATTCTGTGGCAGCTAAACAACTGAAGGTGAAAAACACCTTTTGAACCAGCAATTCACTGTAGGAAATCACACTATAGAAATAATCTCATTAAATATACAAGTATGTTCATTGTAATATGACTTATAAGAATAAAATATTGGGAACAACCAAAAAGCCCATCAATATTTAAACATTTATAACAAATTGGAATACCATAGAGATTAAAAAGAATATTTCTTAGGAAGAAAATGTTCAAATGGGAAGGGGGACAAAGCAGAGGGGAGGGAAGAAGGACTGAAGAGAAAAATAAAAACAATGAAAAAAGAAGGAAAACATGGAAACAAAGCTTTTGAAAATGAGAAGGGTTTGAAGGGAGAGTAGGGGAATGGGGAAAAAACAAGTTATATATAGGTACAAATTCTCTATGATGAATGTGATCATTATGTATATCTAAAATGTACTAATAAAATATGATTTAAAAATGTCTGTATATAATGATACAGAATGATCATATAAAACACAAGTAGCAAAAAAAAGAGCAAGGTACACAAGAGTATATATAGTCTGATTCCATTAATTATTGTAAGAAATTTTTAAAGTGCATTATTTGCTGCCAGGTATAGTGGCACATGCCTCTACTACCAGCACTCTAGGAGGCTGAGACAGGAGGATCACAAGCCCAGCCTAGACAACTTAGAGAGAACTTGTCTCAAAATTTTAAAATGAAGGGGATATAGCTCAGTGCCAAGGCCCTTGGTTCAATCCCTAGTACCAAAAAATATATACATTATTTTCTGACAAACAAAAATACAAAACACTTGTAGCTGGTTACCTTTGGAGGTTAAGTATTTGGGTAGGAGGGAAGGGGGCAAAAGTTTTAATTTTATACCTTTTGTACAATCTGATCCTTTTGCCACATGCATATATCTACTTTCCCCTTCTTTTTCTAGGACACTTGATTAGGTTTTTTGTGATATTAGGTAGATTTTAATAATGGTAGTGTTGTCAAAATACTATAGGTAAGTGCCTAAGTGCCAAGTTTTACAAGCTAGAATTTCCCCTTGAATTTTCACTAAGCTTTGGATTTCCCCTCGATGCCTTAATCACAATGACTTCCTGTTAAGTACAATTTAACAGGCACTTTGAGTCTATAACAAACTTTGTGACACAACAATTAGGCACTGCTGCTCCAGGAGCCACTCTTGGCTGGGTGTGATGATACACTCCTAAAATCCCAGCACGTGGCCAAGGCAGGAAGGCCGTAAGTTCAAGTCCACCCTGGACAATTCAACAACTTAGCAAGACCTGCCCTCAAACTTTAGAAAAATTTAAAAGGGCTGGGGATGTAGCTCAGTGCAAAAGCAAACACCAGGCATGCTGGCACATACACCTGTAATCCCAGCACTCAGGAGGCTGAGGCAGGAGGATCTGGGTGAGTTTGAGGTCAGCTTGTACTACACAGTGAGAGTTTGTCTCCAAAAAAATCAAAAAGACCTAGGTTCAATTTCCAGTCCAGAAAAAAAGACCAACTCTCATACTTCGAAGGGCATTTGATGATTTATAAACATAAATATGAAATTAATATTCTATTTGAGCTACAAAAACATAAAATTACAACAAGACTTTACATGTACAGTTAAAGTACCCATTGAATTTAGGAAAACACCAACATATTGGAAAAAAAATACAGTCATAAAATTAGCTCTTTCATTTTTCTGGAAACAGAGAAGCAGAAGAAATGAGATAAAAAGAAAAAAAAACAAAGAAAACACTACCCAAAACAGGGTGAGACAATCATTTATTTATTAGACAGGGCAAGATCATTTAAAGAGAGGAAACATATCCAAAGAAATGTGTTTAGCTTGGTGTTACAAGCATCAATGTTCACAACAAACAACACTACTCAGTACATCATGGAAAAGGGCCACATACAACCAGGAAGATGCTGTCATGCCACTCAAAAATAAGTCGCAACGCTTAGGAAACAATTAACTAGTAGGGAATTATAGAGCATAAGTCTCCAATTCACTGATCTGCATTTTCTGCTGCTGGGCCACTGGATCACAGTATTTGGCTGGTTTCCTGATTACTGAGTCTTCCCACACTCTGGGGAATTTTGATTGGTGCACATTTCTTATACTTCTGAAATGTTACTGAAATCAGACTCAATTGCAGGCTTACTTAGCTCATTATCACTACATTTTTTAAACTACCCTAGGCAGTAATGGACTATTTCATAGTGCTATAAGTAAAATTTCATACTTAATACAGTTAGAACTGTTATGACCCAGTCAAATCACCTTCAGTCATATGGTACATACTTAAAACACACAACAGAGTCACTGGTGTAAATTTAAGAAGAAATTTGGGGCACGCACCTGGCCTGAGGTATATAAGCTCCTAGCAAAGTTAAACAAACCTGAAAACTATTATATCAAATTTTTCCAAATTATTTGGCATCATTTTTAGCAGTATTTTCCTGACTGGGCAGAAACAAAGATTTCAATACCTGTTCTAGATACTATCCAAAATATTATAAGCAGTAGTCTATCATGATTGCTTGGCTATGAGGAAAAAGTGCTCTGCATAAAAATAACTGAGAAATTTATTAGGTATCTGGCCCTCCCTCCCTAAATCTGCTGATTTACCAACCACTTCCTTTCACTGTAATAAGTTCTCAAGATGAGAACGCTTCACTGCACACAGAAAACTCTACTTGGGTAGTCAGTCACAAAAGACTAGATATGAATCCACTTATATTAAATGATCAGAATAGGCATAGCTATAGAGAGAGAAGTGGTCAGCAGGGCTAGAGGTGGATAGTGGAAGAAAAGAAGTGGTGACTGATATAGGGTTCAGAGATCCTTTTGGGATAATATAATACCCTAAATCTGACTGCAATCATGGTTGCACAACTTTGTGGATATAGTTAAAAAATCACGTAGCTGTACCCATTAAATGGGTGAATTACAAGCCATGTGAATTATATCTCAGTAACAGTGCTACAAAAACACATTAGGAAAGGAAGACAGCCCCAAAAGAGAAGAAAACACGAGGCTCTTCCAAGTCAAGTCGTACCTGAGGAAACAATAGACAAGCCCCGCTATAAGAGGCTGGTTTTTCACACAGCATTTTGACTTCATTATTATCACTTTAATCCCTGACTTCACATTTTAACACATTTCTAAATTATTTTAAGTTACCAACAGATTCTAACTTTGTTCTCATTAGAGAGCAGAGTCAGTGTTCCCCAGATTGGGCTGGTAAATGAAAACAATAAAAATCCAATGACAAAATAATCTTGTCCTTTGGGGCTGTGCATTACCAGGCAGGACAGAAGAGCTGAGACTCACTTCCAATGAAAACAATTCATCAAGTATAAGGGCATCGTATGGCTCTTGCCCAAAGCATATTTCCTTTTCAAATCTGCATATGGTTATTCCCTTTACACTTATACAATTCAACAAAGGTCATGATTTAATAATTGCACAATTCAACAAGAGCAATGTTTTCTTTTATTTTTTTCTGATACCAGGAATTGAACTCAGGACATTGTACTTGCCAGGTAGGCACAGTGCCACTGAGCTATGTCCCCATCTCAAAAACAATGTTTTCTAAAAAAAAAGTTGAGCTCCCTGCAGGGTATTTTTCTTTCCTCAAAGAGCTAGTCAAACTTCTCTAAGAGTAAAATTGTTTCTGAATAAATTCAACTTTGAATCCTCAACCTCACTTTCAGCACCATACTGAGAAGATGGAAAATGGTAAGCCTGTTATAAATCAGGAGCTACACAAAAGTTCCTTAAATGATCTTAATTCTTTAAACAAATTGAATATATTAGTTCCAAATATTTAGAACATATTTGGCCCAATTCCTTTACATCTGCCTTTAGATTAATGAGAAGTTTGCTTTATTTGCACTAAGTTACTAGCTTAGTATTTAAATACACTAACACAGACTTTGAATAAGTTAAAACTGGCTTAATCGCTTTTTCTCACTGATTACTATTCTTCTAGATAGGCAGAATAATAAAATCATAAATGACTTTTTAGTCATCTTCCACTATTCTTAACACTATGTAATCAGGGAAATTCTTTATAGCTAACTGAAGAGAACACAAGGAGCTTTAGAGCAAGCTGAGCTTGTTAAATATATTTGCTATAACAAAATTTGTCACATAAAAAAAGCTTACTGCACATGATCTCAATGAAGTGATCAAACAAGACAGCTGATGTTAGAAAGTTGGGAGTAGCTGGTGGTGAGAAGTCATGGATAAATTAAAAACTGGCAAATACCTGTGAAAGCAGAACCACTTTTCAGGGAATGGAAGAAAAAGTGAGAAGTCACCATTTCAGAATTTGATAAGAACTGAAGACAACTTTACTGTCATCCAGGCTGCCAAATGCAAGTCACATGGTATCTTCAAAAAAGAGTCCTAAAACCTGTAGTGCAAAAGAAATCTAAGAAAATAAATATTCGCAAAAACCATCATAATTTTTCATGTGTTCAAAACAGTGACTCTTATAAAAGATGCAAATTTGTTTTGAGTGAAAAAACTTCCCTATACGAAAGATCAAAGATGTTTCAGATAATGTATGCTCCATTAACAATCTCACTAACAGTATACGAACAGGGGCCATAGAATTTTTAAACTAAGTCTGAAAGGTCAATATAAATACTGACTGGGAGGACTATTTCACACCCCAAACTCCAACATTCAGCTCTGTGTCCTGTCCTGTCCTGATATTACATTTTTTAAAAATCTTAACGGCGCAGTGAATCAAGCTTTCGTAACTTCAATGATGTGTTAGAGGACAATGCATCTTGGTTTGAAGAATTTGTTGTATCTGAAGGCTGGAACAGTACACGACCACGATGATTAAATACATAAAAGGATGGATGATTCCTTAAGGTGTCAAATGTCCTTAAAAGAAAAAAACAAAGCATTGATTTTAGATAAATCTTATCTAAGCTTATGTGGAAATATGCAAGCTTCTAATGAATCATGAATTTGCTATATTATATTTTTAAATGAGTCTAAGTCCATAAAATGAGACTATAAATGAGAATCATACTGTATCTCATTTTTTTACTATACAAAGAAAATTCTGAACCTGGAAAACCAGTCTAAACTCCTCAAATGTTTGTTATGTAGCCATTCCTTTCACAATGCTTACAAATAGTAAGCTAATGCCATGGTCTTTTAAAAACCAGTACACATATTGCACTTTGATGATTCCTATTTGAACTTCACTATTCAAGTCACATGACCACTTCACAGATCTGCTTTCTAAAAATCTTTCAAGTACAATAAAAAATTCCTTTGAGGGCTCTGTACATTCCATTGGTCAAAATGTCGAATACAACCTACATGATACTGTTCTATTTTATTCCTTTATTTCCTGGCACCTTGTCTGTGATTCTTGGTGGACTATTTATAAGAACAATAGTAATAACAGGGTAGTCTTTCTTCTTTTCCAGCGAGAGTGATCTATTCTAAATTTAAATACCTTGGTAGATGGCTTTAGTGTTCACTCTTATACATTACTTTCCTGGAAAGAATGAGAGAACTCCTTTTATAAAATTTCAAACCTCAAATTCAACTCCCCTAAACAACCAAGCATACCACCATACAAAGCAAAGGGTGCAATGAGTGATTGAATTTAAAATGTAAATAATGAAGTAAATGAAGGTCGGGATGAGCTCCCTCTACCACATAAATATTTACTGGTTCTGAACATGCCTAAGAAAATACACAGGGCTTATATTGTTACAATCAGGAACAAAGATGAAGTTCAAGGATGGAATTAAACCAATGTAAAGAAAATGTGAGAAAGAAATGCAAACAAAGCCTGTGAAACAGCTTAGAAGCAGCACAGGAGAAAAAAGAAAACAGAATAATACTCTTTAACCCAGGGATACAAAAGGGCTTGTAGGCAAAATTTATGCCACAAATCAGTTTCATGTAAGAGAGAAAAGAGAAAATGCCTTATTCTTCCACAGACTAAGTTGGTATGAAAGGATGAAAGAGAAAGGGAAGAAAAGGAGGGAGGGTGGAGGGAAATAAATAAAGAAGAGGGAAAAGAAGGAGGGAGGGAGCTTGGTCACAATTTCTGAGGAATTAGCCACATCTATTTCCATGTATCCAACCAAACAATTATTTTAATCAACTAGTAAATACCACAAACTACAACCTTATTTTATTATCAATAATCAGGCATTCAGTTTTTATTTTTCCTATCATATCAAATACTGCCTCAATATTTTACCTAATTACTCATATGAACTGAATGATCACAATATAAAAACAAACCAAATTCATGTACCAGAATATATACACTGTAGATTACAGAAATAAAGCAAATCCCTATGAAATTAAATGGTTCTGAAAAAGGAAAGACTTACTTATTCTTCAGTTCTGAAGTGGCATCCATGTCTTTAAACTCCCCTGCAATATGGACTATACCATAACATGTAACTGCAAAGGCCAGAAGTGTCTGAAGAACTATCTGTGAGTATAAAGATTAAGATTACTAAATAGCACAAAAATACCATATTAGACATTCACAATCTCTACCCTTCTATGCAGCTTCTAATGGGCAGTCCTCTCAATGTTGCTCTTCAAGGGGTCAATTCTTAATTGAAATGCTTTGTATTCAGACACAATAATATCTTCTGAAAATTCTGTGACTTGGCTACAAAAATACTTCCCCTGCTTCAAAAAATGAATATAACATACTCAAATAAACAGAATCACTGAGCACTGAATGGTACTGAACCACTTAATTATCAACTATTACTTGTTTCCAAGAGCAACTAAGAAATTTTAAATTATTGTTCAATATCATGGAGTATAAGATGCATATAGGTATTACATAAAGAGAAGTAACAAAAAGACACAATCTATTTAGGAAATAGACTTTTCTCAGTACTTTTCAAGTCCAATATGTCCCTCTCTGATTATTTCCTTTTCTTTCCCTCTCAAAGTTAATTATTTTTCTTGATGGACATGGTAGCACACCCATGTAATCTCAGCACTACGGGAAGCTGATGCAAGAGGAATGCATGTTTGAGCTCAACCTGGGCAAGTTAATGAGATTCTATTTCAAAATAAAAATGACTGGGGAAGGAGTTCAGTGTGGGGTCCTGGATTCAATCCCCAGTATTGAAAAAAAAATATTGGTTCTGACTGTATATTAATCAGTTCCTTTTTTTCTTGATAATTTTTACATTATATATGTATCTCTGAAACAAACTATTTATTTTTGCTTATTTAGAACTTCTTCTAAATGGACTCAAGTATATTTTGAGTGTCTGGCTGTTCTCCTTCCACATTATATTTTTTTTAAGATTAATGCCTGCTGTGGTATGCAGTTGGAGTCCATTCATTTTCATAGCATTTCATACAGTTTATCCATTCCAGTGTTGTGACATGCACTCAGATCGTTTTCTATTATTTTTACAATGTCTACATGAACATTCTTGCAAGTCTCCTGGTGCCCAACCTTGGGTGGAAACACAGGATTCAGTATGCATGTTTACTGGTTAATACTAAATTGCTTTTCAAAGAATTTGTACAAACAATAATGTCAAATGTTTGGAATTAACCAACAGAGAATTATAAGCATATTCCCTTGATTGTGATTGTCTGAATTTTTAAAGTTTTCCAGTTTTAATCAGAAGAAAACTATCTCACATAGATATAAATAAGGGTGTGCACCCACAATGAGGCAAAGAGGTGACAGACTGAGATTATATCTCATATCCTCAACAGTACACAACTAAAGTCAAAATTAGCCACAAGCTATTATTCTAGATTAAAACCTAATATTAATATTAAAACCTACTATTGTAATACCAGTTTGCACTCCAACTTTCTGTGTACCAAAGAGACTTTTTTTAAGTAATGTTAAAAAGAATGTGATAAATCTAAGAATTGTTCAAGATAAATTATGTAATAAAAAACTATCTGTAAAACTATACTTATATTCACATGCATGATAACTTTTTTAAAGAAAAATTAAGTGTTTTGATTAGGTAAAGCTATATATACATAAAGGATAATGTTTATGAATTATGGATATACTTTATTAGGAATAGAAATGAAATTTCCAAGGAATGGGATCAGTTTTTGTTGCTTTAATTTTGTGTGGTCAGTTTTAATTTTTACACTTATCATTTGAATCTGTTACAAAGAACTTTGTAATTGGGCATGGTGACACAAATCTGTAATCCCAGTACCTGGGAAGCTAACGCAGGATCAGTGCAAGTTTGAGACCAGCCTAGGCTACATAGTGAGCTCAAGGCCAGCCTGAACTACATAAGCAAGACCCTGTCTCAACAACAAAAACCAACCAAACAAACAAAAAACCCAAAAAACTTACTACTTTCGTAAATACTAATCCAATAAAGATAAAAATTGTAAATGAAGTTGGAATATAAATAATTTTACTTTAATAAAACATTCATGTTTTGCTTTAGTTTTCTCACTGCTGTGTGTCCAAACTAATATATTAGCTTAGCTTCTTTTTAAATTTTAGGAACTTTTCTAAAAAACATAAAGCCCAATTATCAACTTTGTTAGCTCAGTGGCACAATGCATGCTTGGCAAGCACAAGGTAGTGAGTTTGATCCCTGGTACCAAAAATAAGGCCCATTTCATATTGTGGGCCAAGCAAGTTCTAAAAAGACTATTTTAATTTGTTTCTAAAAACCGAACAGAGAAACCTTTTAAGGTTTTCAAATCTTTGGATTTTACAGAATGATGAAAAGTATGGACAGATATTATTCCATGTTTTCAAAAATTTAAGAGAATAAAAACCAATAAAAAGTCATTAGAAGCAAAGTGGCTAATTTTAACAATACATTTTAATGGAATATAAATGACCAACTTACATCTATTGGCAGTGATTCATCTTCTTTTTCTGTTAACCGCATATAAGAACGATCTATAAACCAGAAGCATACCATTAAGGAAACTGCAGCCTATTTTTCTTTCTTAAAATGCAAGCAAATCAATATAGCAAAGTGGCTGAGTTAGATGCTACACAAAGTAATGCTAATCCCATATTCCTCAAAACCTCTATCTTCCAGGGTGGTAGTCTTAACAAACTACAAATATTTTATTCTCATCATGACCTGCTTTGCCACCTTATAAAGGTAAGAGTGATAAATTGGTAGCTATGAGGCACAAATAACTAAGCACAATTTTTCTCTCATTACTACAATAAAACTAGAAACTTCTAAAACTTTTCACTAAGTGGTCAAAGAAATCAAAATTATTTAAAAATTAATAAGTCCACAGAAACCCCTAATTCTGAACAGTGCTGCCACCACAAAGTGAAGTGAAAGTAATACCACACAGAAATGTTTCTCTTGAAAGAACATGCTGTGGTAAGAATAAGAATTCTAAGACATCAATTTCTTCTCTACTATTACTTAATTATAATTCTGTTGTGAGAAGGTATGAAGGGATAAAAGAAAGATCAAGATTTAGAAGCTGGTAAAACCTGGATCATAGGATCAGTTCTTCAATTTACTGCAATTTACTATAGCACACTCAAGATATATTTGGTAATTTTAATATGTACTTCAATTTTAGTATTAAAATGTAGGAGACAGGAATGTGTCTTAGCATCCAACAAATGCAGTATTTGGAGGGGGTGTACTAGAAATCAAACTCAGGACCTTGTGTTTGCCAGGCAGGCACAGTGCCACTCAGCTATATCCCTGGCCCCAAATGCAGTACTTTTTCATTGCCTGAATTTTCCTAGCAGTAAAATGGAAATAATGTGAAGACTAAATGAGGTTCACAGTTGGACATGTATTTGCCTGGCACACACAAGGCCCTGGGGTTTGATCCTCAGGGACGAAAACCAACAAACCCACATGGTTCAGTGCAAGATTGGCGTACTGCTAAAAGAAAGGATTTTATGGCAGACGATGCCAAAATACCATAGTGTGCCAAAATGCCACAGTGTGCTATCTGCTACCACAAGATGACATGACACAAGTAGTCTGAGAGATAAGTGTTAGTCTGTTGCCAATGTGAGAATTACAGAGATCTTGTAATGACAAATTCACAAGGCATGCTCATCACTTGGAACATATAATTCTAAAATCCTAAGTCTAGATAAACCTAGGAAATCATTTATACAATGTACTTTAGATGTAAAATAATAAATTGTTCTGAGTGGATATATATTGACTCTTACAAGAGACTGAATTTAGAGACATATTCTTAAATTTTAATTAACAGAGATTATAAGGAAAAGTAGAAAAGAAAAATCAAGCCAATACCAAAAATAAGATGTGGACTAACCTCCTACTGTCCGTTCCATTTCCAGCCAGCTTTCTTGTTTTCATGAAGCCTAATCTGACTCTAATACTACCTTTAGGCAGGCATCTCTTCATCTGTAACATGAAGGGGTTGGAGTTTGGTGATCTCCAAGGGCCCGCTCGCCCTATAATCATGTAATTTTACTATGGAAGCTTAATTTAGAAAATAACACAGTTCTCCAGTGTATCCTGTCTCCTCCAGGACAGTGCTTCTCAAATTAATGTGTGTAAAATCACCTAGGGATCTTTTGAAACCGCAAATACTGATTCAGTAGGTCAGAGGCGGGACCTGAGCACCTTCTAACAAGCTCCCAGGTGACACACTTTGAGCAGCAAGGCTCTAGGATAGTTTCCTAAACACTTACTTCCTTCCCCCCAAAATTACTACACATTTATATACCGGTTTTTTTTTTGAGACAGGGTCTCATTAAGGTAGTTCAAGCTGAGCTTGAACTCACTATATATTCCAGGCTGGCCTTGAACTTGCAGAGATCCTCCAGCCTCAGCCTCCTAGGGCTGGGATGACAGGCGTGCACTACCACACCCGGCACTTACATACTTTTAAAACGTGGCTATCACTTTATTGTAATTATTTCTTAATCCATTTATTTTCCCACTAGCCTATGAACTCCCTTAGGGGATCATTGTATCCGTAGCGCCTGCCCACGGAGCAATTTCAACCAATTACAGGAGGCTGGATTTTTATAATGCAGTGTAGTACGTATCTTTTGCCCAAGGTCACATGGATTCAACGCTTAAGTTCTTAAAAAGCAGGCCTTCAGATTCGCTGTCTGGTGCTCTTTTCTCATACACCATCACTGTGCCTCCTTGAGGCAATCGGTCCCTTGGACATCTCGGTCACTGCCTGGATAGTCCAGGAGTACCCCAAATACTGTCCACCTAGTTGTCATGAGGCCTTGAGTGAAGTCCTTGATTTCACGCTTTGCCTGATCTGCTTTATGCTGGATCTAACATCCCTTGTCCTGGATTCCTGTACAGACTCCGCTTTGAACACTTTCGCAGACACCCCTTCCTACCTTCTAGCAATCTTAGGTACCCCACACCCCGCAAGCTACAAACCCTACACCGCTATTTGGAGCCACCCGAAGCTGTGAAGTCTCAAGCGACCATTCCTCAGACCCTCAGTCCGACAGTGCCTTAGGGCTGTGCCCACGCACAACCCCAGGTCCCACAGAGAGGTCTGCGTCCCTCGGGCACTTACGCTGCGCAGCAGAAAAGGCGGCGTGTGCTAGGGCGAAGAGGCCGATGCCTACTAGCCCCTTCCATAGCGATGGCGCCATGATTCGAAAGGAGCAGCAGGCCAACAAAAGAGGCGAAGGGTGGCGGAATCGTTCCTTCTTTCACCGGCGGGGGTACGCGCGGCGCACAACGATGACGTCACTGAACCCTGGCGCGAAGCAACTTAGCGTTGCAAAACCCAGAGAGCACAGAGAAAGCGGAAACAGGAATGCCGGGAAGAAGGGGAAAGCTACACGGAGAGAGGTCCGCGACGGCCTCTGAGGCTGCTCCGCACTACCTCTCTGTGAAAGGCAGAACTGACCGTAGTGACTAAAAGGGAGGAGAAGCAGGACCAATGGGGAAATGAAGAAGGAGGGTGTCAGCCAATGAGCACGGGCCTCGGTGAAGGGGCGGAGCTTCGGAGTGGCCAGAGCGGATTCTGGGTTGGGGGATAGCTGGAGGTGTGGTAAAATGCGCCGGTTGCTGGCTTCCTACCTCTGACGGTTGTTTTTTATTGGTTGGTTGGTTGCGTTTCGTATTCCTTCGTTTTCTGCCAGTTGTTTTCTTTAGGTCTTTCCTGTGCTTCTGCTCTCTGCGTTTCGGCACTGCGGAAGGAAGGCAAGCGTGTCAAACCGTAGAGGCTGGTGGAGTCTCTAGGACAACAGCCCGGGCTTTGACATTCAAACAGTGGGCACATGGGTACTGGTCAGTAAATGTCAGTTCCCTTCCCCTTACCGTCGAAAAGCCTCGGAGCAAGATTCGCACCAAAAGGAAGTGTATGCGGCAGGACAGTTTAATCTTGAAGATTATTCAGGGCAGTTTAATCTTGAAGAGAAGCAGTGAACATTAAGGGAAAAAAGAGAAAAAAGCAAAAAAAGCAAAACAAAACAAATGTTGACATTGTTGTCCCAGCGCCCCCCCCAGGACAAAAATATATTTCTTGATCTTTTATTGGCAAAATATAGACATTCAATAGTGGGGTACTCCATTTGACCTCTTTCACTCTGCTCTCAACGTCGGCGAGTTCACCTATTCATTCTCACTTCAACTGACAGATACTACATGAATCGAGATCCACACCTCATCTTTATTTGCATTATCTCTGCTCAGCTCCTGATCTGTATTTCCCATCAGCACTGGGATGTATTCCCGTGTGTATGTGTGCGCGCGCGCAAGCATATGTAGTCCTGTGGAACACATTTTCTTTTAAAGAGCAGAATATATTTATTGGGGAAAGAAAGCTTCTGTCTGAGAGAGACATAAGGCCCTTCGAGCGGGTTGCCAAAGACCCTTCCTTTTTTTAGGGGTTTTTATAGAACAAAACCAGGAGGTTAGGTGAGTCCAAGGTGGGGAAAAATGGGAAATCACAAGGTGGGCATGAAGTGAGACAAGACACAAATTTATACAGTCTTTTGTTTTAATTCTGGCAACAACTTGTCCAGTGCCCTCCTGGCTCAGTGGCTCAGCGCTATAAACTGCATATCAAAAGGTAATTGCAAAGTGTGATTATCATTCTTTCCCTTCAACCCTATGGGAATTATATGTTTTTAATTGCATCAATTTGCTCACCCTTTCTTGCACAAAAATGCCTATCTTTACTACTCTTTTGAAATTTGTAACATTCTCATTGATGATCCCCTTAACTTGTTCTACTTTTGTATCACCTTCTAACCTACTATATAATTTATTATGTTTATTGTGTTATTGTTTACTGAAATGTAAGCTTCAAGAAGACCGATTTCTCTGTGCCTAGAAAGTTGTCACTTGGCATTCAAAATGTTTGCTGAATGAAGAATGAACAAACTATGGAAAAGGAGTGGGAGGGATGTATATCTGTGAGAGAATCTCTCCAGAGATTTCCTCCATTATTTTGAGTAGAGTTAAAAAGTCCTGGTGGACTTCTGATGTATTGTTCCTGAGTGTCTTTAGGCCTGAAGAAAATACTAGAAATAAGGAAGACATCAAAGATTCAGCATACTGTATCCACTTTACCTATATAATTTTTGTCCTGGATTCCAAACTTAAGATATGATCATTATTTTTTCTCTGGGCCCTTTCCAATTTCTTCACTCATAAACCAAATTTTTACATAGTACTTAATTGATGTTGTATGCTACAATGTATTCCTTAGAAATGTGGTCTTATTTATAAACCTCATAATCAGGAACAACCAACATATAGTCACTGTATAGTTCACAGCAAAATGCTTCCTTCTCTACCCTTTGGAGTGAATAGAAAACATATTTTTAACTGCTCTGGACTGGATAATGTTCAGTTGAAAGTAGACTTTCAGGTGCTCTTTCAAATTACTTGTTCTAATATCAATTGAGCTGAAGCAGAAAATGATTTAAGAGTTTTCTTAATGAATTGTGATCCAGTTCCTTTCTTTTAAAAATATGGAGTTACAGAAAAGTAGGCCAGTAAGGAATCCGGCATTTATTTGTATAAGCTACCAATGCATTATCCTAGTCTTCAAGGGACTTGTGTCTGGGCACTGAGTTTTTTTCTCTGCTGCCCTCTTAAAATGATTTTTCACTTTCTTTTAACATCTTACTCAGTTATGTTTATGGAGCAGGATTTTAATTGTCTTATCTTTAGATTCTAACTTAAAGAGGAGCCAAGGTATTTATAATGACCGTTATCAAAGACTGAATCACTCAACTAAGTACCTTGAGTCTAGTCATGCATAGTTCTGAAAGTTGGAATTAATCCCAGATGTATAACATACACTTCATGGCAGCATTCCTTTTCATGATCTCTTAGCATAAAAGTGAAACTTTGTGAGAAAGAATATTTAAGTGAGGTCAAGCATGTTGGTGTGTATCTGTAATCCTAGCATTCCTGAGGCTGAGACAGGAAAATTGAAGTGAGTTTGGGGCCAGCCTGGGCTATATAGTGAGTTCAAAGCCTGTCTGAACAACATCGGAAGAATCTGTCTCAATTCCCAAATATATAGTGATCCCAAAAATGCTTTTAGTTTTCCCAAAGAAGCAGCCATTCTGTATATTCATTGAGGATAAAAAATAGGGATATTATTGAAAGTAGGGATCATGGTTACTAAAGCATTTCCTACAGAGAGGTTATTTGTGAAGACATACTGTTTTTCCAGGAAGAACTGTTGAATAGAAAAAGCACAGCTAAACCAAAACTGCTTTTGAGTTCATTTGCTTTGTTCTATGCTACCCAATTAGATGAATATCTTCATGTACTACTCCATTTCTCATGCAGATTTTACATCTGCCACACTCTGTCCTTTACTACCTAGTTCAGAAATACACTTTCCCTAGGGATATGATCCTATTATAGGTATCTATGAGAGGTATAGATTATTGTAGGTCTTAAAAATTTCTTCAAGCTATATATATTTAGTCCATCTTCTCTGGGTTACAAACTCTGGGAGTCAACCATGTCCTAAGAAAACTAGTATTTTCAATGTTGAAATCTCATCCTCTTTATTTATTTTTTCTTTGCAAAAGTGATGTGTGCACATAAAAAATTCAGACAACAAAAAATGTGTTCCTCTTAAACTTTTAAAGTGCTGTCTTGGTGCCTTGAGTTTTGAATCTTAGTAAGTCTATGGTTACATGATTCATATTGTTTAAATTTTGTTTGTTTGCTGGATGGTTTATGTGACAGTGGTTAAATCATTTGCTCTGGAGTCAACTAGGGTTTGAATGTTGGTGTTTCCTTTCCTACCTCTGAGGATCTAGAGAAGTTATTTAACTTCACAGTGCCTAAGTTTCCTCATCTGTAAATTTAGGATATTAATACCACTTGTTTCATAAGGTTGTTGTAAGAATTGAGGGAGACAAAACATAAAATGTTTAGAATAGTTTGATACATAGTAACCAGTGAGGACTCAGTAAATTTTTGTTATTGAATTTTTTCTCTATGCAAACTGAAGAGATTCCTTAAACCTTTAATATTTCCTAAAACATCAGTTTCTTATCTCTTTGATTACTTTAATTTCTCTTCTCTGGACTGGTTCAGATTTAATATCTCTTAGGTTGCATTATCACATCTACACAAAATATCCTATTACTTGAGGTTATCATTATCATTCATTTTAAAGAGTATTTCTTTTTTTTTGTCTTTTTGAGACAGGGTCTCTCTATGCAGTTCAGGCTGGCCTTGAGCTCACTTTGTAGCCCAGGCTGGTCTCAAACTCACAATGATCCTCCTGCCTTAGCCTCTCCGAGTGCTGAGATTACAGGTGTGAGCCACCACGGCCAGTTTAAAGAGCATTTCTAATGACACTGTATATCTTATCTGCTTTTTTAGCCTATTGGATTGGTCTGTTGAGGAAATAAACTCTTGAAAATTCCAGCATCCTTATGCTGGCTTATAACTTATACCTGTAATCTAATTTTGGTCCTCTTTAAATATAAACATTCCCTGTACTACTGCCTGAATACTGATTCTCTTTCAGGTTATACTTGAATTGAATGTATGTACACCAGGGGAATTTAATGCTATCTGCAAACATAATATGTTCCTTGGAACTCTATGAAAATTATTAAGGCTCAAATATGTTTCACTGGCCAATCATTTCTTCTCAATTGTGCCAGTAAAGAACTAAATGATAAGTATTGTGCCCTCAAAGACCTTGTGAGATGTTTAGAATAACAACCCAATGAGTCCAACAAAATAATGTATCAGGAGGTCTAGAATAGAGACATTTGCGGAGGAGCCCTTAGGAAGAGGAGTCCCTAATTCAGCCTGAGGGCATCCTTGAAAGTTTGTTCACCTTTAATCTGAGTTTTGTTAGACAAATAGAAGTTAGTATGGCAAGAAAGGAGTTGAAGGCCTATTCAAACAGAAGGAACATGTGGGAATCCATATGGATGGTATGAAACCATGTGAAGCATTCAGGAAACTACAAAGAATTCAGAATGGCTGAAGTAAAATATGTTGGGGATAGAAAGAGTTCAAGAGGTGGTCTAGAGCTAGGGCATGGGGAACACGTGTGCCTGGCTAAGGTAACACTGAAGATAGTCAGGGCTCTTGCAGGATGTGGAGCAGAGATATGACATATTCATGTTGCAGAAAGCACCTCCTCATCAAAGGGCGGAGGAATGACTGACAGGAACTAATGCAGAGTTCTGCACACCTTTCCAGAAAGGTTATATAGTAAATATTTCAGGCTTTGCAGTTTCCATGTCTCCAGAAACTACTCAATTCTACTCTTATAGGAGAAAAACAGCCCAAATCAATAAGTAAACAAATGAGCAAGACTGTATCCAATAAACCATTATTGATGGACACTGAAATTTCAGTTTCACATGATTTTTTTGTGTCACAAAATATTTTTGTCAGCCCTCAATTGTGTAGAAACTGTTCCTAGCTTTACAACATACAAAAGCAGGTGGCGGGCTGCACTTGCTTCTTGGGCTGTGATCTGATCTTTGAGTGCAGGGAAGGTAGACAACTTTTAAAGAAGCTTATTTCTCAAGGGGAGGATAAAGAATTGCAGTAATGACAGGGAAGGGCTGTTAACAGAAATATCCTGAAACTAGGGAGAGCAGAAACAAGGGAAGAGATGGTGGAGGGATGATAGTAGCAGTAAATCCTGGAAGAGTGAGAAAAGAAGCGATAGGATGCAGAGTACAAGTTGAAGAATATGCTTTTTTTTGGTGCCAGGGATTGAACTCATGTCCTCACTCCTGCCAGGCAGATGCTTATACCACTGAACTAAATCACTAGCCCTAAGAATATGTTTTTGAAAGGAGGAGAAATACATCTTCCACTGAGGCTGGTGGTAGGTTGGGATGGATAGGCACTGATGGGATATTTAAGTAGATGGCAGAGTAAGATTTTCCCAGAATGCTTTAAGATTTCCATTGAAAAGGAAGCAAAGCCAGAATTCCAGGTAAATTTTCTGTCAGAGCATGGGAGTCTCTCAAGATGATGGGAGGAGGCC